>JAFMOC010000141.1:1097500-1480263 GCA_019802505.1 Corydoras sp. C115
TGATGACGCTTTATTGGTGAGTTTTAACTGGTCTAAAATTACACCGTGTAATGACAATGTTAGTGTGAGGTTATGTGCAAAATGATAGCAATGTTTTTAAAACAACTGATCAAAACATCAAACCTCATAGCATTTATTTCCATATACATAAAGGCATTGAGAATACTGCATTCAAATTCCAAAATGAAAATTGAACAAAATATTTATTTGTAAACCTAAAAAAAATGTTTATAGTATTTATAGTATTAAAATTGTTCACAGATTTAACATTTCTGTTCATAACTGAACAAATATTTAGTTAAATAACTTGTATTTTTGATAATTGCTTTACATTGGTGTACCATTCTTTTAACTAATAACTGACCTGCAAACAGATATTATGGCAGAATTAACTGCAATACATTCCACAGTTCTGTATTCTTGGATTTTCATCAAAAAACAGCATTTTTGTTGTCACACTATAAATTTTTACTCGGACTAGGGGGTTTAGGGGCGGAAGGAATGAGGAGCGGAGGCAGGAGTTCACACCACAGAATCAGCTTTATTGGCAAAACACATGCCTACGCAAAGACATACCGGGATTTCACAGTACATTTGCATGTAGACGTGCCGGCTCCACCATCCCACTAGTACTGTAACGTTTTGATGGAAGCCTCTCTTCCCATTGCATGTGCCATACCATACCAGCTTATAATGGCACCAAAGCATCAGACGGAGCCGCATCAGGTGCACTAATTAACCTCTCTGATCATCGCTTCGGCTCCGCCTATTCCCTCCCCAAGCACCAACGTCACGGTGTTCTTTGACAAACAGTTTCTATTTCTACGAATAGCTTGGGTTCACGTAGATGTCTTCTGATAGTTACAGTACTCACAGGTAACATAAGATGTTTGATTTACCTAAAGCTGTTCATGGGATGCGTCTTTGCCATTCTGATCTATGCTAATGAAGGTATATGTTTGCCATTTGAAAGCATTGGAGATATTTTTTTGGTTTTTCTGTTTTTCCTTCTCCCATCTACTTCTTAATCAAAGTTCTTTCTTCTTTGGTACAATGTCTGGAACGACCCATTTTATTCAGTGAGCAAGGCCGAAACCAGCATGACAAACCAACATTTGCTGCCCTCCTTATTTAAAGAAGGGTCATAATTTACATTTTGTTTTGCTAAAATCAGTTAAATGAATTCATAAATTAATTAAATTCATTTGTGATATTAGAATTGTTTTTATTTGCACATAACTGTAAGTATAAAGACTTTAAAAAACTTTTAAACATTTATTTCAGCTGTTCAGAACAGTAAACTGATTTGTTTTAATAACAGTTTTGTTTTTATTTCTCTTTCATGCCTGCTTTGTTTAGTCTCCTGTCAGTCCCAGCATGGAGGTAGGTATACTCCAAAACTTAGGAAGGGTAAAAGGCAGGGTTTAGCCCCTGGAAGTTTGCCAGTCCATCGCAGACCAGGGGTATTTTAAAATATTAAATTTATTAAGACTTTTGACCTCTAAAATGACACCAGAGAGACAAAACCAGAGAGATTTTGATGTAGGGCAGCACAGCGGCTTAGTGGTTAGCACATTCGCCTCTCAGCGCTAGGGATTCTTGGTTCGAATCCCAATCTGGGTGGGTTTACATGTTCTCCCTGTGTCTGCATGGGTTCTCCGGTTTCCTCCCACAGTTCAAAATCATGGATCAAGTCCATTGTACTCGCCAAATTGCCCCATATAGAGTGTGTTTGTGTGCCTGTCTGTGTGAGTGAGTGTGTGCCCAGTGGTAGATTGGTGCCCTGTCCTGGGTGTATCTGCCCAGCGCCCAAGACTTTCTCCCCTCGATGGGCATGATGAACCCCCCCGCGACCCTAATAGAGGATAAAGTGGAAGATAATGGATGGATAATGGATTTTGATGTAAGGTAGCAAAACTACCCACTGAGCCATTGTGCTGCCCCATGTACAAAAATTTACTTTAGATTATTTAATGTTTTTATACATAGATTCCAAAGCAGTTTATTTGTTGACAAGCATCAATTTCTATTTTCCCAAAGGGTTAGACATTTTAACATTAACACCCAATTTGCACCCAATATACCTGACAGACATCTGATTAAAACAGTAATCAATGATCCTCTTTCATTCCTCCTTTAGATACTCATTTACGGCAGAAGGGTAGCGACGTTGAAAGGTGGAGCGAATGGTGATGGACATTTATTAAAGGCAACTAACGCACTTGCCGGAGGCACCTCTATTGATCTGTGTGCTTCCTTTATATGCATGTAGCAAGGCGATTGATCTAGAGCAGTACAGCAATGTAAAACAATGGCAGATACACCAGCCAAGAGATGTATTTTAATGGAATTTTGAAAATAAAGCTCATTCCTGTGCTTTAAAAATCCTGTCTACAGTCCCATTTAGTAGTCTTAAATTTTAAAACTGTAAACACTTAAATAAAGAGGGACAATCAATACAATATACATGTTTGCATACGTATCAGGTCAGTTTACCGAGTTGTACATTTGGCATTATTTCTTCAACCAGTAGATTTTTTGTCGTAGTTTAGCCAAAGTAGTATTGCATGTCACATGGCAAGAGATTTGCTATAGGTAGATTTATTGCGCATTGGAAGTTCACAATTTAGTGAGCATAGCAACAGGCTTTAGAGTTGCTAGCAACCTCTACTTGCCTTGTCTCCACTTTTCGCTTCCCTATGACATAGAGAGATATGAGCCAAAGACTTTAATCTCCATGTGAGAACATTACCGTAAGACCTACAGGTCTCCTTGTTGAATTGTGCTTATTAACTGAATCTATTAAAATCACATTCAAATACAACTGCTGACTAGTGTCTTTGCCACCAATGTTACATTTGTGATGTTACTGGAATTTCTTTGCCTGCTGCTTGTCCTACATCAGCACATAAGACTTCACACCGATGAGAACCTCCAGCAGGTGTTAATTACCACTAATTACCAAACATCACCTTCATTTCCACCACCCCAGTGTTGGCCTTTCCTTTGCGCTCCTGCCACATTGACTAAACCAAAGTAATTAACACTATTATAATCATTAATGTAATGGATTTGTTAACGAGAACACAAATCAGTTAAGTAGTTGTAGTGTTGTAAGTCATATTCTTTTCTTATATATTTTAAATAATTAAGAGGCTATGAACTTGCAATTAAGTTTCTGCATTTCTGCAATGGACAGGTTTTTAAAATTTAAATTTGGCCATTCTCTTATATAGTTATAATTGTTTTTTGAGTATATGGTAGCAAGTATGGCATTTCACAGTAGCACAGATAGAGCACAGTACGTTGCTCTCTAAAGTGTGGGAATAAGTCCATTTTGAGTTCATCACATGCCTGTCTTCAGTTCATGTTCTTTCAACCACGGATATTTGTAAAACAACTAAAGGATGCAGAACAGAGGTGTGTTTGGCCAATGATGTGATATTGTCCTAATATTTTAACCACACATGGCTTATGTCCCAATATTTTTGCCACATGTGGGATGTGTCCTTATACACTGGCCTCATGTTATGATATGCTTCCCTTGCAGCATCAAAAACAGCATTTAGACAAGCAGATGCAAAAAAAGGTTTAAAGAAATTCAAACACTGTGCAAAAACAAGTTCAAGTTCAAGTAATTTATTTATATTGCACTTTTTACAACAGTACATTGTCCCAAAGAAGCTTTACAGAATGAAAAGCCCCAAAGAGCAAGCTAAAGCAACAGTGGCAATAAAAACTCCCTGTTATGTTGTTATTTTAAGGAAGAAACCTTGGGAGGACCATGACTCAGTGGGGGACTGATCCTCCTTGAGCGGCCAGGCAGCATCCACAGTGTAAAACAGCCATGTACAGATAGTGTTGAGATAACAAATTGAAAAACTCAACTAGAAAACTATATGTAAGTCCATTAAAGGGGTCCTGCAGGACCACCAGTCCAATTAATATCCAGGTTCCATCCAGTAATCGTCGTAGCCGCAGTGCTTTGGCAGAACCATGGATGAAGATCTGACTACACCTCCAGGAAACCGGCAAAACACCTCAAAAGAAATAGACGAGAAAAGCAGTTAGAGCTAATAATAAAGCACAGCATTTAAGTTATAAGTAATTGATTGATGCAGTGGAGCATGTGACTCCGGCATTACTGACTAGAGCAGCATAACTAAAAGAGGCAGATACTGCAAACTATACATAGTTGAGAGGGCTCTCCGCAACAGCATCATTTCAGCGCCACACCCAGCACACACTGATCCCAGATTACCAACCCAACACAGCCAAGCCTGAGATCTACATCTTTATCTACAGAGAATTAATTAAACACAACATTAAATAAACGTGTTTTATCTAATTTTAAAGCTTAAAAATAATTCAGAATCACAAACAGTAACTGGAAGGCTATTTCAAAGTTGAGAAGCCTTGTGGGAGAACGCTCTTCCACCAGCAGTAATTTTATTTATTCTAGGAGCTAAAAGTAAACCAGCACATTGAGATCTGGGCTCACGTGTTGGCTTATACAATTGAATCAGCTCACTCAGATACTGTGGAGCCTGATTATGCAGAATTTTATATGATGTCAATAAAATGTTGTACTCAATACTAAACTTAACTGGTAGCCAGTGAAAGTTTGATAACACTGGACTGATATGTTCAAACTTTCTGGTTTTAGTTAAAACTATAGCTGCAGCATTTTGCACAAGTTGTAATTTATGTAATGATTTATTAGAACATCCTGTCAGAAGTGAATTACAATAATCTAACCTTGAGGTAATAAAAGCATGAATTAGTTTTTCTGCATCTTGGAGGGAGAAAAACAAAATACACATGGGTTGATGTTTTAAAATATGTGATCAAACATGGGAGGGGGTCCTTTATGACAGTGTACTATTGTAAAAAGGGCTATATAACTAAATGCACTTAAAATATAATTGAATGTTTTGGCAGTATCTGGCATAGAATGGCGTTAAAGTTAAAGAGGGTGATGTCTAATATTTTGGCCACATTTGGGCCATGCATAAAGTAGAATGGGTCTAATATTTTCGCCACAAGTAAGATGGTATGTACTGTTGTAATGTTTTTGGTCTTTTGGTTCTGTTAACTTTACACTGTTGTGCATAATTGTTTAGTCAGTTTTAAAATGTAATCATACAGAGAAAAAATAATTTTAACTGTCCACTTCAAGGACTTTTTTGAACCTGAATGTTTCAAAATGCACAATCACCTTAAACAGCTGTGAAGTATGTTGGTTCAAGCTTACCTGTGTGTGTGTGGGGGGGGAATATTATGGCCATGTATGGTTCTAATATTTTAGCACGTGTCCTAATATTCTGTATATATGTGAGATTGTATATATTTATATATTTATACTTTTGCCATATGTGGGATGGTAGCATAACATTTCAACCACGTGTTGTAGGATGTCCCATTATTATGAAAAGTAGTATTCTAGCCGACTACCTAAATATAGTGAGCGATCACGTTGTTCCATCAACTGTTTTGATGGCACAAGGTGAAAAAAGGATGGTTCAAGAAGCATGACACATAACTTTCACACATGGATGGCCAATAGAATCAAGACCTGAACCCCATTGAGAATCTTTTGGATGCGCTGGAGAAGACTTTACACATTTGTCCAAATATCCCATCATCA
This sequence comes from Corydoras sp. C115, assembly GCA_019802505.1. NCBI lineage: Eukaryota > Metazoa > Chordata > Actinopteri > Siluriformes > Callichthyidae > Corydoras > Corydoras sp. C115. The sequence goes on from JAFMOC010000141.1 coordinate 1,103,148, forward strand.
ATATAATCTCTTAAGAAACAAATGTTTTGTAGAAGCTTTTGAAAACAATGCCGCATGAAATGTGTGCCATAATAAAAACTAAAGATGTTCCAAATATCGAAGTGTGTGACCTTATTTTGGCCAGTCAGTGTATTTTGTCCCACAAGGGAGGTGGACTAATTATTTTGTCCTGGTATGGAAGTCCTGGTATTTTGTCCTAGAATATTTTAGCCAAACCTAACATGGTTGGCCAAAATCTTGGCTGCACTTAAACTATTTTCTAAATAATTTGGCCACACATGGGATAGTATCCTAGTCACACATGGATGGTCCCTTAATATTATGATCACATGTGGATTGGTGTCCTAATTATTTGTCCACACCTGGGATGGTGACCTGAAATTTTGACTGCATGCTGATAACTGCCCTTGTTTTCTCAGTTTCATTTTATTTTAGCCATATTATTTAACCAGCATATTAAATTAAAATATAAAGCAGAATAACATTTAGATATACATTTAAATATAAAGCATTTACAAGCAGTTATTCTAACTGCTGATTAGCTCAGAATTTAGAATCCCGAGATTTAAACGAGTGGGTAATGAGTTTAACTTTCCTTTTCTTAAAACCATTTACTTAATGCATAACAACTGTATTGATTCCTACATTTTGGAAAATTATACATATTGAGTGCACTGTATTACTTCCTGTATTATAATATGCTTCAATTATTTTTAAATGTACACTTAAACAAAGAGAAACTTATGATTAATTAAAAAATTCCAATTTATTCAAATACACAAAAAAATTATTTCGACTAAAGGTGACTTAACAAGTGGACTTACTATAACAAACAATTATTAAGTATTAACAACTAAATATTCTGGGTATGATTTTGTGAAATACATAACAACAGTGGTGGCATGTAACGTATTGGTTAACACAGCTGTCCCTCACTGCTGGGGATCCAGGTTTGAATCTCGATCTGTGTGAAGTTTCCATGTTCTTCTCCTGCCGTGTGGGTTTTCTTAGGGTTAAGAAGACTGTGGTTACCTCCCACAGTCGAAAAACATGAATTCAAGGTGAATTGAATGCTCTAAAATGCCCCATAAAGAGTGTCTCTGTGTGAGTAAGTCTGCCGATGGATTGGCACCCTTTTCTGGGTGTTCAGCAACCGAAACGTTCTCCCCTGGATGGGCATGGGGATTAAGCAAAAGACAATCAATGAATAAATGAATAGTATGTATAAGTGTGTTTCTAGCTATTTTGAAAAATTTATCAGCATTGAGACCAAGACGTTGTTTTAACGTCTTGCTTTCAAACGAATGCTTTTACATTCTACACTGTTCATTAATTTCCATACACATGTACTACAAGTATATTATTCTTATAAATGTTATTTAAATAAGGTGTATTAAGGAATAATTAAAAACTACATATTACTTAATGAGTCATTAAACCAGAGTAGGCAGTTTCCACTCTATTATGCTACTGAGGCACAGTTTGAGAAAATTATATTGAAGTTGCCTGGATGTTGTCTATATGTCTGTCTGTCTATGCATGTAAGCAGATGTGTGAGTGTGAAAGAAAGACAGGGTGATGAATTCAAACTAAAGCTACCTAACCAGTGTGAAATAAACACCTTAAGTGCTAAACTGGCGCAGCCAATTTAATACCTTCATGGTGAGTGAAAAATGATGCAGTGAACAATTAAACTGTCAGTTCAAAATGAATTGTTCTGGAAAGGTTTCTATTCTTTGCAACAAAAAAATGTACAGGGTCAACCTAAACAGATGCTTCTGATGACATTAATACTGCTTCTCTGCAGAAGGACATGTTTCCCGGAAGAGGCCGATCCAACTCACAGTCGTATATTGGGCGCCCAATTGAACTTGACAAGATTTTGCTGTCAAAAGTTAAACTGCCTCATACGTTTGTTATTCACTCCTACACACGTCCAACGGTCTGCCAGCACTGTAAGAAACTCCTAAAGGGTTTGTTTCGGCAAGGACTTCAGTGCAAAGGTAGGTGCTAATTTCATCCTTTCCTAATCTATGTACTGATAAACTTATCAATAAAAAATAAGCTGTTTATTAGTTGTTTGACGTGTTTAAATACAATTCCAATTGTGCTATGAATTAATATTTATACATTAGGTAAAATAAAAAATTATAATTAAAAATATATTCAAAAATTAATATAAAATGTTAAAGTAAACACTACAAAATCAGTAATTTTTGAAATACCTATATATTTTTGACTATTTCAACTGCAAAGCAGTTTTTTTTTGTGTTACAAGAACCATTTTGGAAACCAATGTTTTTTTTTATGGAGGGAATACAATTATGCAAAAATGTTAGGTATACTGCCAAAATAAAAGTAGTTTTCTAATAATTTTTAATAAGTATACATTTTATTTACATACATGTACACATTAATAAGAAACTCTTGAAAATTACAAGGGGTAGTGGTAAAGCTGTGTTGTTGTGAGACCAGTGTTCAATATATAGTATGAGTCAGGCAGTAAAGATTGCTGTTAGATGGCCGAGGGAAGCAGCTTTAATGTGTTTTTGCAATGTGCAAGGTCTCAGCCTTGCTCATCTTAGTGTGCCAGCTTTCTCTCTAACATTTTCTCACCCCTCCTTTTTTCACTATTACAGATTGCAAATTCAACTGCCACAAACGATGTGCACCCAAAGTACAAAACAACTGCCTTGGAGAAGTATCAAGGAATGGAGGCAAATATAACTTCAGATACTTTATATCATCATCATCAGTACTGGATTTTTATACAAACTACTATTAACTTACTGTGCATTTAAAACGATGCATTTGTATTTTTGTTTTAAAACTGTTTTTCAGTAATGAATTATTTACATTTTTGTAAATAAGGAGACAGAAATACTATACTTATGTCTACCATCTCTTATCTGTATTTAAGATATGTTGAGTCCTGGAGTAGACTCAGAGTTGTTGATGGTAGAAGGATTTGATGACCATGATGGTGAGAGGACCAGTTCATTCATAGACGAAAGTGAAGAATCCCTGGCTTTTGACACTTCAGCTTTGTTGGATGTTGGCCATGGAGAACTAGTAGACTACCCTGATCCAGATCTAGATGATTCCAACAGAATTATCAGGTACTCCTTTATATATATATATATATATATATATATATATATATATATATATATATATATATATATATATATATATATATATATCTTAAGTAATATAATTATTAATTACATAATTATATTATAATTAATAAATTTGAAGAAAGTTGATCAAACTGTGTATTGATCCACCCTAAAGAGAAAGGATATTTTCCATAATTAAAATAAATCACAAACATGATATAACAAGCTATTTGATTATTGCAGTTCATTACAGTATAGATGTATAAATCTTGCAGAATTGGACAAAAGTTGCTTTTGGTCACTGGACAGAACAGCAGCCTGTTGGTCTTTCTTGCTCAGTTACTTATGCACTATTTCAATCCCGATCACAGGAATGAAAGGCAAATAATCACACATTAAAGAAGCAGGTGCTTACACTCACATGATTTTGCCTCACATTCATAGAATGCGCTTAATTTCACCCATAGCTAAGACCATGTCGACATACGCCAATGCACCGCTACATGCTGTGTGACCTGAAATGGTCCTTGCCACTAGATAAGTAAGCTGAAACATGACATGGCAGTAACACACATACCTACACAACCTGTGGCTAAAATTATGAAAATCACTCTTGAAGGATGTTTTTTCAATTGTATAATTTTACAGAAAAAACATTTGTAATTAGGTGGCACGGTGGCTTAGTGGTTAGCACGTTCGCCTCTCAGCGCTCTCAGCAAATCCCCATCTGGGTGGAGTCTCCATGTCCTCCCCGTGTCCGTGTGGGTTTCCTCCGGGTTCTCCGGTTTCCTCCCACAGTCCAAAAACATGGATCAAGTCAATTGAGTTCTCCAAATTGCCCCATATAGAGTGTGTCTGTGTGAGTGAGTGTGTGCCCAGCAATGGATTGGCGCCCTGTCCTGGGTGTACCGAAACGTTCTCCCCTGGATGGGCATGGGGAACACCCCCGCGACCCTAATATAGGATAAAGCGGAAGATAATGAATGAATGAATGAAATATTTGTAATTAATTAAAACAAAATAGTACAATAGGTACAACATGCATTGTAGAAGGAATGTGGCACATGTTTCAGGGTTTTCTTCGTTCCGCACAGTTTCAGCCAACAGCAGAAGTAAGCAAAGGTCGGATCCGGTAACTTGTGGTGATTCTGCTGCCCCGATTCCACGGCCACAGGTGTAGCCTGCTAACATTTCCTGAGTGTCCTGGCGAGAGTCAACGGCGTAGATGATGTTGCTCAATCCTAACTACTGATACGAATGCTAAACCAGTGTCGCTTAAATAACCCTGCCAATCAGCATTCCACCAATGTAGCACACCTTCTTCCCAGAGAAGGGTGCGGCACCAGACGGCGAATGGGAGAATTGGATGTCCTATCTGTCATGGAAAGACATGCGCAGATAGGGTGGCTGACATGCCATGAGCAGTCAGGGTAGCGGGAAATGTCTTATATGGGGTAATGCGTTTGTATTGCAGCAATTTTATGTGTCGCTGCAATACAAAAAAAAAAAAAAAGTGAGAACTCTAATCTAAAACTAAAAATCTGCGACCCTAATATAGGGTAAAGTGGAAGATAATTGCCCCATAAAGAGTGTGTTTGTGTGCGTGTCTGTGTGAGTGATTGGCGCCCTGTCCTGGGTGTATATGCCCAGCGCCCGAAACGTTCTACCCTGGATGGGTATCGGGAACGCCTCCGCGACCCTAATATAGGGTAAAGTGGAAGATAATGGATGGATGGAGGATTGTGCTCCCTCTACAGTTGGAGGGGGTGTATCATTTTCTTTAATGGATTGGTCCACTAGGCCTGTTAGGGTTGCTAGGGGCAGCTGTTACAATCTTGAGAATGTGGTCCACGTGAGCAGTGTGTTTGTCAAGGAAGGAAGACAAATCTATTAAATTTGTTGTATACATTATTCTAAGGTGATGTAATTAGCTCATCCAATACATCACTTTTGGCATTTTTGTTAGCAGTTGAGGGGATTTAAACAGAAAGGAGCAAACTCCCTTGGTAGGTAGAAGCGTCAGCATTTCATGATGATAAACTCAACCAGAGTTGTGTAAAAATAAATATACAGCAATCTCTCACCTTTTGTAGCTGGGATTTTAGGAGGATTATAAAAAATATGATAAAATATATCTGCTACTGCTAGTCTAGCCCAGATACCTCGTCACTTGTCCCATTTTCCTCTCACACTGTTGCCAGTGCCTCCTCGCAGAGTGAGATCCATCAGGCAAGTTCGTGGATCTACTTTCATGTTCTAGGTCAAAGGGGGAAAAAAAATTAAATATATATATATATATATATATATATATATATATATATATATATATATATATATATATATATATATATTATAATTCAACAAGGGTTTCAAGCTCCCCTGTTTAATTCAATATGCAATAAGTTCCTGTTCAGTTTATGAATATTTTTTTACAAAATATAATTTTTTATTTTTTTTAGTGATTTGTCTCAACGCAGCTCATTCTTTTATTGTGATGTTCAGGTAATTAAATGAAAAGAAGGTGATATACCGCCAGATATTATAAAGCTGTCATGACACTCTTATAAATTCATTTAAGTCTATTGTATTCTGCTGGCAGAATTTGTTATGATACTTCTGCTTGTTTGTCTCATCTTTAATTACTTTAATTGAAAGCCCCTGCAGCAGCAACAATATTCCTCTTATGCGAGTGGTACAGTCAGTCAAACACATCAAGAGGAAAAACAGCAATGTCATGAAAGAGGGATGGCTTGTGCACTACACCAGCAAAGATACACTGGTAATAAGTCTGAACATTTCACACTAGGACTGTAATATAAGATGTATATTCATACACAATCACTTACTCATATTAAATACATCTTTAGACAAAATATTTAATTATTTAGTTGTTTTGTAACATGAAAAAGTTTGGTAATTTGTATTTTACTATATAACAATAGCGCAAGAGACATTACTGGCGATTGGACAGCAAGTGCATTACCCTATTCCAGAATGATACCGGAACAAAATACTATAAGGTACTTATACATACATACATAAGTCAGTAAGGTAATACATAATTATATATTGAATGCAGTGGCGGGCCGCGCAGTACACACCTAGGCCTTAAGTAACGCTCTGTCTGAATTAATCCACCTGACAATGTGTATTTTATGGCAATAAAAATCATCTTATTATGCAGAAATACAGTACAAAGAGCTGTTGCATCGTAGATAGATAACTCGTTGTAATGGTAGTGCACTGAGGGAGAAAGTAGAGCTGTCAGCAATGAACTTTGATTACAGTTAATTAATGCATCTGGCTCCACCTGATGAACATGTGCACTGGTGGAACATGAGTGACTGGCAAATCACGTTGGGCAATCCATGTGTTTCAATGAATTTAAAATAATGTGTAGAGCCTGAGCCTGTGAAATCCTGTCTCTGATCCGCGTTACACTTGTGTCGCCACACAAAATATCACCATCATTAACCTCATAAAATTGCGATATAATATAGGAAAATAACACTTCATTAAGTGTTAACATTTCATTAAGTTCCGTAAAGAAGTCCTTTTCTAAAGCCATCAAAGCTAATGCTGAATGTCGAGTTGTATATTTGTAATAAGTTTTAATTGGCTAAAAATGTCCTCTTATAAAAAGTACTCTGCAATCAGAAAGGCCAAAGCAGATATATTTAAAACCTGATAACCAATGATGCTGAAATGTGATTAGTTAAATGCTTTAATAAGAAAATACATATCTGGAAGTGGTGCAACTAGGGAAATGCTATTAAAAAAGTGGACAGACCATTTGGTATTATTTAATAAGTAATCATGAACAAAATATAATTAACAACAGTCTGTGATTCAGATATTTTAGACCTTCAAAGAAGGCCTTGAAAGTCCTGATGGCCCGCCACTGATTGAATGAACTTGGGTAATTATCTAAACAATATTATGTTAATATCAAGAATGGTAAAAGCCTCTATAATGGTTAACTACCGTTAAGTGAAACCTTTTTTTTTTCACAGGAAATCCCCTTATCTGAGATTTTGTCATTGGAGCATGCTATAAACTTTAGTTTGATTCCAGAAGGTGCCAACGAACATTGTTTCGAAATTGTAACTGCCAGTTTAGTGTACTTCGTAGGAGAGAACATGTCTACAGAGGAACGCATATTAAGCCATGGCAGCGTGTTAATCAGTGGAACAGGACAAGACTTGGCCAACATGTGGCAAACAGCAATTCAGCATGCTCTGATGCCTGTTATTTCCAAAGACATGACTTATGGAATGAAGCATACCCACCACAGTATGATTTTTTTTATACTCTGGGACTATACATGGACTGTTTTAATTTTGATTAGATCACAGAATTCTTGTCAGAGAGCAAAAACATTCTGTTTTTGAAATTAATGATTGTTTTACATATTAAGTCAAGCACATTTTGCATTCAATATAAGATAAGCTAAGGTAGTAGAACAAGAAAATCAGGCCACATAATAAGTTAAAAATTCCTTTTGTGGAATTTCAATAAGGATTTATAGAAAAGGGTGAATGGTTATAACAGGGTTTTGACACCTATTTCCATAATGATTATTTATTTTTAAATATTTATTAATTTGTTTTGTACCTCACTTTTCATCAGAAAGGTAACAGATTTAGTAACAGATTTAGTTAATAATTATTATTAGTTATTAGTTGATAATTTAATTAGTTGAGTTATTATAAAAGAATAATCCTACATTTTGGTTAGGAGATTATAAAAGTATTCTTCCATGCAGATGAGATGATTGCAAATAAAAAACTTTAAAATTTTAAATTTAAAATTAAAATCTGAAATAAAGGATATGCCAAATGTGTGCCATTACAATATTTGGTTTCAGCAACATACATGAACTTAATTAATTAATTCATTCATTATCTTTCGCTTTATCCTATATTTGGGTCGCGGGGGGGGGGGGGACGTTTTGGGCGCTGGGCAGATACACCAAGGACCTTAATTAAGTTTGTGAAATATGAACAAATCAAAAAGTGTAAAATGGCGATAAAGAAAAATTTGTCATTTGTTATTGACCCTTCTATATTAATGTACAAATAAATTATATTTTACTATTAAACAAATTTGAAAAATGATGCTTGGAAAACAAGAACGGTTGTGCCAAATGTGTGTGGTTTCACTAGGTTACATATTTATATCAAAATATTTTCAAATATTTCTTGGAATTTTACAATACAGTTTTTATTTTATTCTTAAAAAATAGATACATGCATGATTTTTCTCTACATTTACATTTGGTCATTTAGCAGAAACTTTTATTCAAATCAAGCTTAGGGTTGGGCACAATATCCCTGGAGTAATTAGGGTTCTGCTTAAGGACCCAAATTGGTGGATCTGGACTGTAAACTTACAACCTTAAGTTAGCCCACCACCCTAAGCACTGAGCTACCACACCCTCAACCTATGTTATGTACATCATTATGCATTATAAAAATAGCATTTATAAAAATGATGCACCCATATGCCAGTTAAGAATAAGTGTTAGATCAGATGAGATGAGAAAGATGAGAAAGACAAAACCTAAACTTTCTCATCAATTGATGATCATTCTCATCAATATGTTTTTCCTATATTTGAGTTTACTTTAAACCCAGAAGACTGACATTTATGTAAGAAATTTGAGTATTGATTTCTTTTGGTATAATAGCGTATTAGGGTAGTAACTACTGTAACTGTGTTATGATTATATTCGGTAATAACCCACTCTTGCAATGTGAATCATGTGAGTGTGATAGGTTCTCAAAAATAAGAGCCTGAGAGTTTCAATGTTATACGTACGTATTCAGCAACTGTTTCGTCCCTTAGCTTTTGATGCTAAATCTTTATGTAATATTTGAACTGTAGATGGTAAGAAACCTTAATACTTTGGAATCTTGTAGCGAGATACGCCATTAAACTACCATTGCTATTGTCACTAATTTGGCACAAAGTGGTGAAACACAACCCATCCTTGCTTGCAAAGTCTAGGATTTAGGTGAATGCTTCTTTTATACACATATCTTATATCTTGATTACATGAGCTGGTTCCTGTTAAACTGCTAATTGTGTAACCTTTCAAAACATTTTGACTATATCCTTTATAGCTTCTGGCTTCCAACTTTTTTTAAGTGTTGTGGGCATCATTGTTTTATTTATAATTAACAGATGTTTTTAAAAAACACTAAAATGTTTTCTTTCGGGTGGCACGGTGGCTTAGTGGTTAGGACGTTCGCCTTTCAGCGCTAGGGATTCCTGGTTCGAATCCCCATCTGGGTGGATTTTTCATGTTCTCCCCGTGTCCGTGTGGGTTTCAACCGGGTTCTCCGGTTTCCTCCCACAGTCCAAAAACATGGATCAAGTCAATTAAGTTCTCCAAATTGCCCCATATAGAGTGTGTCTGTGTGAGTGAGTGAGTGTGTGCCCTGCGATGGATTGGCATCCTGTCCTGGGTGTATCTGCCCAGCGCACGAAATGTTCTCCCCTGGATGGGCATGGGGAACCCCCCGCGACCCTAATATAGGATAAAAGCGGAAGATAATGAATGAATGAATATTTTCTTTCTCTAACAAAATACAATTCATTAAATTAAACATAAAAAGGGTCCCAACACACTGTGAACAAAATTACATTATATCATAAATCTAAAATGTTAGTAGTTATGCATTATTTTCTTTTTAGAGATCTGCTATGTTTGCTAATTTTATAACAGCATTTGCATTAATTTCCTCTCTAAATCATTTTCTAAATAATGACAATCATTGTGAATTTAATGCAGGGGAAGGTTTACTTTGTATTTAATTTAATAAAGTGCAATTTTGTTTTGAGATTTATAGAAATAAATATATTTCCATATTTGTATTAATAAAATAGTATGCTTAAATGAACATTTAACTGCATATACACTCTTTTTTATAAAATTTAAAATATTTAATTTTAATATTTAACATCACTTTTTTAAAATATCATGGTTAATCATTCACATTGTTTTTTCCATTTCACCAACAGAAGAAGTCTCTATCAGCATCTCTGTATCTAATTGCGAAATTCAAGAAAATGTGGTTAGTATTTATTTCTTTTTATTATTATTAGTTTTTAATAATATATCCATTATAATCATCTATATTAATTTTGTTGCTGCGAAAGAAAATACAAAAATCAAACAAAAGAATAAAAGTCTGTTACATATTGTCCGTCTTTCCCCGGGAGAGGAATTGCGTACAACCGCTCGCGCCTAGTGAGCGCTCCCCGGGTACCGACCACGCGGGGAGTAAAGCGTGCGCCGGTCCACGGAAGCACTCCCACGAGTGCGACCCACGCAGAGACTACGCGCAGCGCCGCAACGTGGTTGAACGCGGAAGAAGAGAGAGACACCGGGATAAAATCCAAAAGTAGAATTTAATAAAAATTGACGGGACACCAACAAAAAGGGGGGAACAGAACGAACACAATAACATAGGGTATAATAACCACAAAACAAAGACGTGCGCCGACTTACAGGAAAACGAAGACTAAATACAAAACGAACTAAACACGTGCACAAAACAAACCAATCACCCAGCGAAGACAATTACCACCCCAAACGAGGGACAGGTGCCACAGGCACCTGTAACAAAGTCGACCCCGAAAACAAAAAATCAACTCAAATGTAAACATTAAAAATGTACAATTTTTCAGTGCTCTTAGTATTGTAATATTATACATAGTTTACCGCCTAAAGTTAATTTAGAATAATTTATTTAGTTTTATATTTATTTTATTAAAGTCGAAATAGGTTATCAACAATACATTTTGTTATTTATTTACTGAATTTGCCATTGCGTAAAATGTAAAAAAAAATAAAAATACATAATTTAAAAGTATTGCATAATCGTTATCTTTCAAAGCACTTTGTTTCTGTGAAGTTTTAATTTATTTTAACAGGAATTATGCTTTTGTAGTATTAGCTGCAGTGTTGCGATTCTGTGGAATATATAAACTTCATTTTCACAGTTGGTGCTTTTTTGATCACATGTTTGATCATAGAATTGCAATAGTTATCCATGTTTTGTTTGCAGTGTCCTTGTAAAATGTTGCACTGTTGACCAGGCATTATGACTGCAGACAGGTGAAATGTATATCCTACATCTTCATTACAGCATTATGTTATTGGGTGGTATACTGTATACTAGGCAGATAATGAAATGAAGAATTAGCTAGTTCTGAAAGAAAAGTGTCAGAATACACAGTACATCACAGTTGGTTGTGTATAGGGCTGCATAAGGATCATGGAGCCCATGCTGAACTGTCCATAGGCAAAAGTCCCAACAATGAGCACATGAGCATTAAAACTCTAAAAGAAGATGGTTTGGTCTAATGTATTACAATTTTTTACATTATGTTGATGATAGGGTGAGTATAAGTTGCTTACCTGGGGAACACAAAGCACCAGGATATACTATGGGAAGAAGGCAAGCCAGAAGAGGCATTGTTATGCTGGGAAACCTTGGGTCAGGCCATCCATGTGAATGTTACACAAACCACCTTCCAAAGCATTGTTGCAGGTCATGTACACCTTTTATTAAAATGGTTATTAAAATCAGGACATACCCTGATGGATGTGACCTCTTTCAGCAAGATAATTTGCTCTGACAGGATGCATAAATGGTTAAGGAATGGTTTGAGGAACACAACGAGTCTAAAGTGTTGACTTGAAATTTTCCACATTGAGCATCTGTGGGATGTGCTGGATAAATCTAATTTGCTGCTAACAACTTGATGCCTGATATCACCGTTCACTTTTAGGTGTCTAGTGGACTCCATGCCTAGATTGTTCAGGGCAATATTAGGTCACATGTGGTCACAATATTATGCATGGTAAATGGATACCATGAAATCAAGAAAGCACTGATTTAGAAGTGTATTATTTATAAGATCTTATGTTTTAAAGTCATGTTTTTTTTTGCTTATATAGGACATCAGTTCAATCTATCAAATATTTCCTGATGAAGTTCTTGGATCTGGTCAATTTGGGATCGTGTATGGCGGTAAGTCTATTTTAAAAATTTGTTAAGAACTCATGTACTTAATGTTTGTGTTATTTGTATCTACAATGCACTTAACTTCCTTAGCCACTCATCCTGATCAGGGTCGCATGGGTGCTAAAAGCTGACAATCAGTAAGTTAACTCCCTAAATGTCACAGTCCTATGTATGATACGACAGACACAAAGACAAACAAAATTTATGCACATATTTACACCTTGTCAGCCTCGCCTACCTCGGGATAAAGCGACTGCGCATAGAAAGCCGCCGCGCTTTAATGCGCTGAAGGGAGCCAGGCACGCAGGTAGCAGAATAACAAGTTTATTTAAAGGTGTAGTGACACCAAAAGCAAAGAGGTACAACCGACGAGTGACATCAAATAAAACAACGTGCAACGAGGACAGAGAACACCGGAAATAAATACAAAAAGTTACCCGACCACGGGCACAAAACAAACCAATCCCAAGAACAAGTTAATTAACTTAAACTAATGACCCACGTACGTTAATTAACTGAAAACAACAAAAGAAACACAGGACAGGTGCCCTAGGCACCTGTTACAGTACCCCTGCCCCTACGGTCGCGCAACGGGGGGACGCGACCAAGAGAAAAAAATTAAAAATAACAGTCCGGGGGGGTCCGACGCCCTCCTTGAGCCGGGCTTGGCGGCGCCCTCTGGTGGACGCCCTCGGCTGCGAGGTCAGGTGGGCGCCCTCGGCGGATCAGGAGTGGGCCACGCCCTCTGACTGCGTGGTCCGGTGGGCGCCCTCTGGCTGCGTGGCCCGATGAGCGCCTTTGGCGGACGAGGAGTGGGCCACGTCCTCTGGCCGCGTGGTCCGGTGGACGCTCTCGGCGGACGAGGAGTGGGTCACGCCTTCTGGCTGCGTGGACCGGTGGGCGCCCTCTGGCTGCGTGGCGAGGCGGACGCCCCTGCTGCTCGGGCTGGGTGGCGTGTGGCCCCTGTTGCTCGGGCTGGGCGGCGTGCGGCCCCTGCTTCTCAGGCTGGGCGGCGTGCGGCCCCTGGACATCGGACCGGGCGGCGTGCGGCGCAGGGACCACAACAGGTGTGCAGGCTCGCAGGTCCGTGGCAGGAATGCCCGCTGGCAGGACCCTGGCGGGCACGCACGCTGGGCAGACCTCGGGGGGCACGCACGCTGGCTCAGAGTTCAGGAGGGTTCGTATGGGCAGCATATGCCCATACAGGTACGACTCTCCCGCCTCATCATCGGAAATTTCAACCAGATCGAGACCTTCCTCCGCGCAGAGCGCCTCGTACCCATACCTCCATAACCATTCATCATCGGAGTCGTAATACTCCGATATCTCTCTGTTAGAGCCGTCCTTGCGGCTCCGGGACGGCGGGCTGTGCATAGCAGCGCACTCGCGGACACGGCGGAACGCACCGCGAGTACGAGGTTACACGGCCCCCACAAAGAAAAATAAAAAAATCAGCTTACCTGGGCATTGGACTCCCCAAATTGACTGGCACGTTGTTCTGTCCGCCTCGCCTACCTCGGGATAAAGCGGCTGCGCATAGGAAGCGCAGAGCCGCCGCGCTTTAACGCGCTGAAGGGAGCCAGGCACGCAGGTAGCAAAATAACAAGTTTATTTAAAGGTGTAGTGACACCAAAAGCAAAGAGGTACAACCGACGAGTGACATCAAATAAAACGACGTGCGAGGACAGAGAACACCGGAAATAAATACAAAAAGATACCCGACCGCGTGCACAAAACAAACCAATCCCAAGAACAAGTTAATTAACTTAAACTAATGACCGACGTACGTTAATTAACTGAAAACAACAAAAGAAACACAGAACAGGTGACAGGTGCCCTAGGCACCTGTTACACACCTAGTAATCTAGTGGAAATTAATTTCCGTGGCCACATGGGTAAAAATTAGGCATCTAGGTATGAAAACTGCTTCTACAAACAGACAAATTCATCACTTTCAGGAACTCACTGAATTCCAGAATAGTCGCATGATAAGACGCCACTTGTGCAGCAAGTCCAGTCATGAAATTTACTTTATACTAAATATTATACACTCAAACGTCAGTGGTATTATAACAAAGTGAAAGCAAATAAGAGTGATGGCAACTCAGTCACAGAGTAGTAGAGTGACTGATGTAAAAAAGTTTAATTGATGCTGAGGGACTTAGTGCGCAGAGGTCACCAATACTCAGCCATAAAGTTGTAGGCTATAAAAAATGATAGACCGAGGTCGCCAAATGTCTGCAGAATCAATTGCTACAGACCTCCAATCTTAATGTAGTGCCTTCAGATCAGGTCAAGAACAGCACATGAAAAGCTTTACAAAATGGGTTTTCATGGCCATGTAGTTGTATCCAGGCCTTACATCACCAATGCACATCACAACTGGACTCCAAACTCTGGACTCAATATGGAAATCTGGGTTTTGTCAGTGACCAGGAGAGTGTTACTTGCTTGATTGATTTGTACCAAGTACCTAGTGGAGGGAAGATTATGGTGTGGTTTTGCAAAAGTTAGGCCCTTTATTTCCAGTGAAAGAAACTATTATTGCGTCAGCCTCACAGAAAACCTGTGACCTCACAGAAAACACATAACCATTCCTAAATCTTGAAAAAAGCCTTCTCAGAACATTTACGCCTGTGAGAAAATGAATGGATGCAATTCACAATTTAGAAGCTGTATCCCCAGCGCTAAGATTCAGACATGCTAACCACTATACCACCGTGCCACCCTGTATTTATTTATGTCTTTTATATTTCTATCAAATGCACTTTAAGTAAGTGGTGAATGTATGCTACAAAAAAGGTCAGACAATTTATCATAATCATCCATGCACAGTCATCCACTGACAATTACTAATTGCTAGTCTGGGATTTGCTAAGAAGTCTGAATCTTGTAACATAACCTGCAAAAGGATACTAAAAATAAGTTTCTAATTTTGCATGTCAAAGGAAGTACCTTATTAAAAATCAATATTGTAAATTTATATACAATGCAGGTAAGCATAGAAAAACTGGAAGAGATGTGGCAATCAAGATCATCGACAAACTCCGCTTTCCCACTAAACAGGAAAACCAACTGCGCAATGAGGTCGCCATTTTACAGGTGAATAAACAAGCTCTTTTATTATTAACATTCCTATTTAGCTACTTGAACTTAAATGTTTGATGTATGGTTTATTGCATACATACGTATGTGTGTGTGTGTGTGTGTGTGTGTGTGTGAGTGAGAGAAAGAGAGAGAGAAAGAGAGAGATGAGTAAAACCATACTGTAATGGTGAACAAAGTGAAAAAAGTAAATTGAATCCAACATTTACAAAAATATGAATATCAGAGAAATGTGAACCTTTGTACCTTTTCTTTCAGTACATGGAGTAAACCCCTTGTGCAGCAATGACAACAAACAAACATTTTAGGTAGCTGTTCATTAGTCCTCTACAAAGGCTTAGAAAAATTCCTACATATAAAACTGTTTAAACTCGACATCTATGTGTTACCGGTTTTTCCACAACATTTCCATTGGATTATAGTCAGGATCAGCGACAGATTGGCGCCCTGTCCTGGGTGTATCTGCCCAGCGCCCGAAACGTTCTTCCATGGATGGGCATGGGGAACCCCACCGCGACCCTAATATAGGATAAAGCGGAAGATAATGAATGAATGAATATAGTCAGGATATTTTCTTCCCATTTATTCCGTGGTAAACCATCTGGTTTGCTAAGGGTCACTTTTTAAATGAAATTGCAACATTTCCACATAAAAATGTTCTGACAGTTTTATTTAGAAATGTATCATATATTATAGTATTGAACACTAACATTTTACATGTAACACATTTAGAATACTTTTAAATAATTTTGCAGAACATTCACCACCCTGGAGTTGTAAATCTGGAATGTATGTTTGAGACGCCAGAGCGTGTCTTTGTTGTCATGGAGAAGCTCCATGGTGACATGCTGGAGATGATACTATCTAGTGAGAAGGGGAGACTGCCAGAAAGCATCACTAAATTTCTTGTGACACAAGTAAGTTTAAATACATAATTACCAAATCTGTCAGCCTGTATATACACAACTGAAAAATGTCAGGTAAAATTAAAATATAATTTATTTTCTAAAATAAACACATTTCAGTTTAGTTTGATGTTCCCCCTGCTAAAACCAATTTGCTATTGTTTGATCAGATCCTTGTTGCTCTACGTCATCTTCACTTTAAGAACATTGTACACTGTGACCTTAAACCTGAAAATGTCTTACTGGCATCCGCTGACTCCTTTCCACAAGTAAGTATGCTTAATAAGTAATAAACAAATAAAGGACTTTAACTGTAAATAATATTTGACTTCATCTTCAATAGAAGTTAGAATTTACATATTTAGCAGATTTTATTTAAAGCAACTTACAAGTATTCGTTTGGTGTCACAACACATAGTTGTGAAGGGCCTTGTTCGAAAACCCATATTGGTAACTTCTGTGGATCTGGGTTTGTAACCCACAACATTTAGATTAGCAGTCAAATGTGCTAACCACTGAGCTACCATACCCAAAAGAAAATGGTTACACAATAAATGGGTAAATCAAATTTTCTTTTTAAAAACAATTTTATTGTCAATTTTCTCCTTGCAACTCAAGCAAAATAAATGACTTACCTCGTAATGAAAAGCTGTTTGTTTTACCACTGTTCAAGTGGAAAAGTCTGTGCCTAATATACATTAATAAATAAACATGGTTTACTTATAACTAGTCATATTTTTCTAGGTGAAACTGTGTGATTTTGGATTTGCCCGAATCATTGGTGAGAAGTCATTCAGACGTTCTGTGGTTGGCACACCGGCTTACCTGGCTCCTGAGGTGCTGCGGAACAAAGGCTATAACCGCTCACTGGACATGTGGAGTGTGGGTGTCATTATCTATGTCAGTCTAAGTGGAACGTTTCCTTTCAATGAGGACGAGGACATCCACGACCAAATTCAGAATGCAGCCTTCATGTACCCACCCAATCCATGGAAGAATGTGACACCAGAAGGTAGGTTCACTGTGTGATGGAGGTGGATGGGCAGTCATGTTCAGAGATTTAGGTAATGAGTGACTATATTACAAGGTTAAAGAGGACAAATTATGTTATATTATATATAAAAGATATGGGAAGCCTGTATGTAACATTTGATTACCTATTCAGATAGGTCCGGTATGCCTGCCGATATGCTCGCCTTGCTCTGTAGTGCTCTGAATTGATAGATAGGTTCAGTTTTGCATGCCTAGTGCTTTCTATTTTCGGTTGCCAGATAGGTCTGGCATGTATGCCTTGCGCTGCAGTTTTCCTGGTTGCCAGATAGGTCCGGTATGCATGCCTTGCGCTGCAGCGCTCTCGATTAGCAGATTGGTTTATTTTTGTCATCTAGCCCTACAGCACTCTTGGTAGCCGGATTGTTTTCTTATGCGCATCTTGTTGTTGTCCCGGTTGTGGTTTGTCCGCCACCCTTTGGGCACAGTTAGTACTCCCCCAGTTCTAGTTGGCGCTTGTGCCCTCCAGGGGCAGCCGTGACACTGTGTAGTAAAATACTAGGTACCGTCTAAGAGGAACTCAACAGTGCCTTTTCTAATGCTCTCCTACTTTGGTTGGTCCCTTCTCATAGAATATTTACCACTCACTGCATGGTCTGTGCAGCATATTGGTCCAATTATGGGGTTCCCATTATTTTATTTTTTTTTTGCAAGGACTAACTGACCGAGCTGAAAGATAGATATAAAATGCTCAATATCTTAACAAGAATGACTGGAATTTAGAGATCCTCAGGTCATGGTCCCTCCTTCGTCATAACCTTTAGGGAACTTTTAATACATACAGTACACACACACGCACGCACACACACACACACATATACATATATATATGCAGCTAACCCACAACCCACTGTAACCCACTGTTTCTCGGCGTTTGTTTGTGTTTGGGTTCTGTGTTTGTGTTCCTGTGTTTAGTTGATTAGCTGTCTCGTGTGGGTATTTTAGTTAATTAGCTTCGCGGGTTCATTGGGTGGTTTTGTGCACGTGGTGGGATATGTCTAGGTATTTAGTTCCTGGGTTTCATGTCTTCCGTGCGCGTCTTCGTTTTATGTTACACTGTCCTTTTACCTGTGTGTTTGGTGTTTTGAGCACCGTAAATAAATATTCTCCATTCGTACCACCTGCGTGCCTGGCTCCCTTCTGCGCGTTAGAGCGCCGCGGCTCTGCGCTGTATTTGCGCAGCAGCGTTTCATTCCAGGTGGACACTGTGTGACAGAAAGACGCGCCAACGTTTGGGGACTCCAGAGCCCAGGTAGGTGATTTTTAAATTTTTCTTTGGGGGGGCCGTATAGCCTCGTACTCGCGGCGCGCTCCGCCGTCTCCGCGAGTGCGCCGTGATGCGGAGCCCGCCGTCCCGGAGCCGGGGGAGCGGCTCAAACAGCGTCATGGCGGAGTATAGCGACTCCGATGAGGAATGGATGTGGAGGTATGGTTTTGAGGCGCTCTGCGCAGAGGAAGATCTGGACATTGTTCAGATTACCGATGACGAGGCGGGCGAATCTTACCTGTATGGGCACATTCTGCCCGTACACACCCTCCGCAACACTGAGGAGTTCTGGACGGAGGGTCCAGTCCGGTTTGTTAAACCCCCGGTGGCGAGACAAAGACGCAGAGCGCGGCGACGGCGTGGAGTGAAGCCGCAGCGGGCGCACAGCGCAGCTGCGGAGCGCGAAGCGTGGACTGCGGGGCAGTCACGTGACGCGACCGCGCCGGTCCGTGCCGCGTCTGGGTCGCGCTGCGAGGGGGCGGTACCGGAGCCGCCGCCTGAGTGTGAGAGTGTGTTGTGTCCCCCTTCCTCCTATGTGTCGTATGATCAGTCTGTCGTCCCCATGTCTGACATGTTTGTGTCCATGTGTTTGGGCGTTGCGGCGGGGGTTTATGTTTTCTGTGTGCAGGATGGAGAGCCCGAGGCGCCGCCCAGCGTGCGTGCCCGCCAAGGTCCTGCCTGCGTGCGTGCCCGCCGAGGTCCGCCCAGCGTGCGTGCCCGCCGAGGTCCACCCAGCGTGCGTGCCCGCCGAGGTCCGCCCAGCGTGCGTGCCCGCCGAGGTCCTGCCTGCGTGCGTGCCCGCCGAGGTCCAGCCAGCGTGCATGCCCGCCGAGGTCCAGCCAGCGCACGAGCCCGAAGTCAAGGGTCCGCGCGCCGTCCAGCCCGAAGTCAAGGGTCCGCGCGCCGTCCAGCCCGAGCAGCAGGGGCCGCACGCCGCCCAGCCCGAGCAGCAGGGGCCGCACGCCGCACGTCCCGCCGCCAGGGGGCGTCCGCCTCGCCACGCCGCCAGGGGGCGTCCGCCTCGCCACGTCGCCAAGGGGCGTCCTCCGGACCACACCACTCCGGTCCACCTGACCCCGCAGCAAGAGGGCGGGGCCCATTCCTCGCCCAACGTGGGCGGCCACCGGACCACGCAGCTAGAAGGCGTGGCTCATTCCTCGCCTCGCCCGTCCACCTGACCTCGCAGCCGGAGGGCGTCCGCAGCTCCACGTCGGCAGACGGCGCTTTCCACACCGCGCCCGCAGAGGGCGTCCACCCCGACACAGAACTTATGGACGTGTCACACGCCTCCCCCGCAGAGGGCGTCCACCGGAGGGCGCCTACCTAGCCCGACTCAGGAGGGGCGGACGACCCCTCCCACCCCCCCAGGACTGTTTTTTTTTTTGGGTTGTCTTGGTCGCGTCCCCTCGTTACGCAACCGTAAGGGCGGGGGTAGTGTAACGGGTCCCTAGGGCACACGTTTCTCGGCGTTTGTTTGTGTTTGGGTTCTGTGTTTGTGTTCCTGTGTTTAGTTGATTAGCTGTCTCGTGTGGGTATTTTAGTTAATTAGCTTTGCGGGTTCATTGGGTGGTTTTGTGCACGTGGTGGGATATGTCTAGGTATTTAGTTCCGGGGTTTCATGTCTTCCGTGCGCGTCTTCGTTTTATGTTACACTGTCCTTTTACCTGTGTGTTTGGTGTTTTGAGCACCGTAAATAAATATTCTCCATTCGTACCACCTGCGTGCCTGGCTCCCTTCTGCGCGTTAGAGCGCCGCGTTTCATTCCAGGTGGACACTGTGTGACACCCACCTGTTTGTAATATTTTTTTGGATTATCTGTAATAGTTAATGTAAAAATAATGATTTTTATATTTTTCTATTGTAGGTTGCTTTTCATTTTAAATAATATTAAATTATTTTTTTAAATAAACTTAATTGGTAATTATAATGGCAATTCTAAAAACATGATTTTTAAAGATGTTTTTAGTTCATTGTTTTCCATAATTTTATGTGAATAATGAAAACAGAGAATGATACAAAGAATTACTATCAGAAGGGGGGGGGGAGAGAGAATAGTAATTTTTGCAATAGTAAAACAAGATTTAAAAAAAAAGTATTTAGGAGGTACCGTTTTTTTGCAATTCTCCATCCATCCATTATCTTCAGGTTTCCCTGGCGTTCCCAGAGGCGTTCCCAGACCAGCTGAGAGATATAATCCCTCCAGCGTGTCCTGGACCATCCCCGGGGTCTCCTCCCAGCTGGACTTGTCTGAAATACCTCTCTAGGGAGGCATCCAGGAGGCATCCTTAACAGATTTCCGAACCACTGCTGACCCCGCACCGATCCGTCTGTCAATCTCACGCTCCATCTTACCATCACTCGTGAACAAGACCCCGAGATACTTGAACTCAACCCTGACCCAGAGTGGACTCTACCCTTTTCTGACTGAGAACCATGGCCGCAGATTTGGAGGTGCTGATTCTCATCCTGGCCGCTTCACACTCGGCTGCAAACCGATCCAGTAACTGATCCATCCCTCACACGGGGTGACCAGGGTTACCGCCATGACAGGCACCAACTACCTTACGACCACAGCTACTGTCCGCCTCCTCAACTGGTCTGACAGGCATCTTCCCCTGCCACCTGATCCAACTCACCACCAGGTGGTGATCAGTTGACAGCTCAGCTCCTCTCTTCAACCGTGTGTCCAAGCCACATGGCCGCAGTCCAATGACACAGCTACAAAGTCGATCATTGAACTGTCGTGATGGACAGACCGTGATTTGCACAGAAGTCCAAAAAAGGCCGTTCCTCCCAATCACACCTCTTCAGGTCTCACTGTCATTGCCCACGTGAGCATTGAAGTCAGTCCCCAGTAGGACAACAGAGTCTCCAGGGGGAGCACTTTCCAGTACCCCCTCACAGACTCTAAGAAGGCTGGGTACTCTGAAATGCTGTTCGGCGCGTAAGCACAGACAACAGTCAGAACCCTTTCCCAAACCCGAAGGCATAGGGAAGCTACCCTCTTGTACACTTGAGAAAACCCCAAACATACACACATTAAGCCGGGGGGCCACGAGAAAACCCACACCTGCTTGACGCCTCTCGCCATGGGCAACTCCAGAAAAGAACAGAGAACAGCCCCTCAGAAATACTTTGTCAATTCTGAATAAAGTATGTGGATTGAGATTGGTTTATTTATTCATTACTTGTTTTGTCTAGAAATTTTACCAGCAGCGTAAACGCATAATTTATCAGTGAATGTGGATGTATAACGTGTTTTAATATTTGTTGAATGTATATAAATATATAAAAGCAAAGATTAATTTTATAAAATAAGTTTTTGAAGCTTTATTTGGTTGTTTTCAATCATTTGAAAAAAAAGAAAAATAAGAATTATTTTTGAATCTCTCAAAGTTAAACAGTTTAAAGAGTTAAATTATTTTACTGCACTGCCAGGTGAAAATGCACTATAACTTGACTCTCTAATGTTTTGGCTAAGTAGGGTGGTGGTGTTTGTGTTTAGATTGACACACACACACACACACACACGTGGCACACAGAGGAACAGGGAATTAAAAAAAAGGACATTTAGTCAAATTATTAATAAGTAATACATTTTTTGAAAGACTTTTTTTCTGATGCATTGCACATTTTTATGTAAATATGTGTGGGAAACATGATGTTAATAATTAATAAATAAAGGTGTTAGAAACCTCGTTCTTCCTCGGAGGAGATCGGCTACGCGGGGAAACTGCGTACGCCGCTCGCGCCTAGTGAGCGCTTCCTGGGAACGGCTACGCGGAGAAAATTGCGTACGCCAGTCCGCTGGATGAAACGCTCCCACGAATATAACCTGCGTGGGGATAGTGCACAGCGTTGTACCGTGGTTGAAGCGCGGAAGGAGAGTTCGAGACACCGGGATAAAAAACAAAACGGAATTTATTATTAAAAATGGTGTAGGGACACCAACAGAAAAGGGGGAACGAAACGAACAAACTAACATAGGGATAATACCGCAAACAAAGACGTGCACAGGGAAGAGGGAATACGGAAACTAAGTAAGACAAATACCCGGTCACGTGCACAAAACATGACAAAAGGAATGCCTCGTATTATAATTTATATCTCTTTATATATTCAGTATATAAAGAGAGGACCAAGGAGAGGACCATGTACAGATTGTACATGCCCTGAGGCACACCAGTGCGTACTTGGTGAGAGTTAGAGATCTCCCCATTCCATGACACTTTGAAGGTCCTTCCTGTGAGATAGGATCGAAACCATTCGTACATCATATCTACGATTCTTAGATAGCCCAGATGAAACTAAGTCATGCCCCCTCCGGAACAATCCGACGTTGAACGCAAGGTGCAAATAGGCAGTAGACCAAAACTAGAACTGAAACCAGTTATTCTATATACAGTTATATCCTAACTAACCGAAAGTAGTTTAATATCTAGCAACAACAACGCCCAAACAGACTATTCAATTTAACAACGATTAGGATAAAATATGGGTATTACCGTGACTCTAGGGGTGCCGACGCGCAGATCTACGATGTACAACAGGTAATTCAAAGTTACAGCAGTTACTTCCTACACAAACGCCTGACTTGTTCTGACTTTTTTAGTGAAAACTGCCAATTTTTAAATGTTACCACCGGGACACGCCCCCTCCAGAACAATCCCACATTGAACGCAAGGTGCAAATAGGCAGTAGACCGAAACTAGAACTGAAACCAGTTATTCTATATACAGTTATATCCTAACTAACCGACAGTAGTTCAATATCTAGCAACAAGAACGTCCAAACAGACTATTCAATTTAACAACGTTTAGGATAAAATATGGGTATTACCGTGACTCTAGGGGTGCCGACGCGCAGATCTACAAATTACAACAGGTAATTCAAAGTTACAGCAGTTACTTCCTACACAAACGCCTGACATCAGGCAGCAGATGTGCTTTAATGTCTTGTAATACAATCTGTAAATAAAGCCCATTTCTGTGTTAAGGAAATCCTGTCATTGGTCTCATCATACAGTGGTATGTTGTTTAATTATGTAAAATTTGATTGATCTTGTGGCCTGGCTTCATTCTCAAATGGCCCTAGTTTAAACGTGGTAGTTTTCCCTAGTGTGAACTTTACCAGGTGTGGAAGAACAGTTAAAGCATTTGATCTAAAAGAGATCTACAAGATCCATTGAGGAGATCTTGAATCCAACTAACACAGAAAAGGTAAAAGATGGATAAGGCGACACATAACAATATTAATATGCTTTAAAATGCTTGACTTAAAACAATTTAAACATACTCCATCTTTGAAAATGAGGTTGAGGCTAGCTGTAGAGAATGCTTAGAAACTAAATATTATTCTGAATTAATAGAGAACAACAAAAACAACCAAAGACTCCTCTTTAGTACCATTGCCAAATTAACTCGAAGTGCTACTGAATCAGATTCACAGATTCACTCGCAGTTCAGCAGCAATGATTTCATGAATTTCTTTAGTGACAAAATTGAAAACATAAGACTTAAATCATCTAATGCATTGTGTAGCGTAACCAATCAACCATCAATGATTTCTGAAAAATCTAGTGGTAGAGAAAATAATATAGTACAAGAGTTAAATACCTTTAACCCCATATCTAAAAAAGAGCTTGTCTCATTAATTACACAATCAAAGACAACATCCTGTATGTTAGACCCAATACCTACAAACCTACTTAAAGACCTCCTACCAAATATTACAGAGCCTTTTATAAACATTATAAATTCATCACTTAAAATAGGCTATGTCCCCAAAAATCTGAAGTGTGCAGTCATTAAACCATTACTTAAAAAACCTAATTTAGATCCTCTAATACTGTCCAACTATAGACCAATAGCAAACCTTCCTTTTGTCTCTAAAATCCTAGAAAAAATAGTGTTCAACCAGCTGAATCACCATCTTCTAGCTAATAATGTTCATGAAGTTTTTCAGTCAGGTTTTAGGTCTCATCATAGCACTGAGACAGCCTTAATTAAAGTCGTTAATGACTTATTAATGTCCTCGGATAATAACCAAATCTCTTTTCTTGTATTATTAGATCTCAGTGCAGCCTTTGACACTATAGACCATAACATCTTAGTTGATAGATTAGAAAACATTGTGGGTATTACAGGATCTGCACTCCAGTGGTTTAAATCCTACCTGACAGATCGATATCAATTCACCTGTGTTAACAACAAATATTCTGATCTTGCTAAAGTTAAATATGGCGTCCCACAAGGGTCAGTTCTGGGCCCACTCCTATTTGCATTATATATGCTTCCTTTGGGATCAATTATTCGTAAACATGGAATCAGTTTCCACTCATATGCAGATGATACACAGTTATATGTTTCAGCTAACCCTAATGATGGTTGTTCAGTCAGTAAGCTCGAGGACTGCATCCAAGATATTAAAATATGGATGTCAAAAAACTTCCTACTGCTAAATTCTGATAAAACAGAGTTTCTGATAGTTGGACCCAAGGACAAAATTAACAAAGCTTCTAACACTATGTTAAACCTTGATAACTCTTTAATTAGACCCAGTTCATCTGTAAATAATCTTGGTGTCATTATTGATTCAGATCTCTCCTTTACAAAGCACATTAGCAATATTACTAGAATTGCATTTTTTCACCTTCGTAACATTTCGAAGCTATGAAATATCCTCTCCCTCCAAGATGCAGAAAAACTAATTCATGCTTTTATTACCTCAAGGTTAGATTATTGTAATTCACTTCTGACAGGATGTTCTAATAAATCATTACAGAAATTACAACTTGTGCAGAATGCTGCAGCTAGAGTTTTAACTAAAACACGAAAGTTTGATCATATCAGTCCTGTGTTATCAAACCTGCACTGGCTACCATTTAAGTTTCGTATCGAGTACAAAATTTTATTAATAACATATAAAATTCTACATAATCAGGCTCCACAGTATCTGAGTGAGCTGATTCAATCATACAAGCCAAAACGTGAGCTCCGATCTCAAGGTGCTGGTCTACTCTTAGCTCCTAGAATAAATAAAATTACTGCTGGTGGAAGAGCGTTCTCCCACAAGGCTCCTCAACTTTGGAATAGCCTTCCAGTTACTGTTCGTGATTCTGAATCACTATTAATCTTTAAAAATAAATTAAAAACACATTTATTTAATCTTGCGTTTAATTAATCCCCTGTAGATAAAGATGTAGATCTCAGACTTGGCTGTGTTGGGGGGTAATCTGTGATCAGTGTATGCTGTCGTTTCACCTCTTCACCCACCTCATCATTAATGGGGGGGGGGGGGGGGGGGGGGTGGCGCTGAAATGATGCTGTTCCGGGGCGCCATCCCAACTATGTAGAGTCTGCAGTATCTGCCTCTTTTAGTTATGCTGCTCTAGTCAGTGATGCAGGAGTCACATGCTGCACTGTGTCAATTAATTACTTATTAATTAAATGCCGTGCTTTATTATTAGCTTTAACTGCCTTCCTTGTCTGTTTCTTTTGAGGTGTGACTGGTTTCCTGGAGACCTTCATCCATTGCTCTGCTGATGAATACTGTATGGAACCTTACAAGGCGGTCCTGCAGGACGCCCCCTAATGGACTCACATATAGTTTTCCAGTTGTTAGTTTTTCCATTTGTTTAATATCTGTACATAGCTGTCCTACACTGTTGTTGCTGCCTGGCCGCTCAAGGAGGATGACTCCCCCACTGAGTCTTGGTCCTCCCAAGGTTTCTTCCTTAAATAACAACATAAAAGGGAGTTTTTTCTTGCCACTGTCGCTTCGGCTTGCTCTTTGGGGGTTTAAAGGCTTTTCATTCTGTGAAACTGCTTTGTGACAATGTACAGTTGTAAAAAGTGCTATATAAATAAATTACTTGAACTTGAACTTGAACTTAGAATACCAACTGGATATTTCAGTTCGGACATTGTATTATTTGGTTTCAAATAGTAATTTGGCAAATAAATTGGTCATAATTTAAAATGACTTGACAATTGGGTAAGGGTTCGGGTGACTTGACAGATTTAAAATGATGGTTGACTAAAAAAGCTAATTCTTGATCTTGTAGACTAACATAAATTGGTATGTCACTGTCTAGGATATAAGGGAACAGTGCTTGCATGTCAGTGACATCAATAGATTTGGGTCAAAGGACAGCATAGGAAATCCTTCCCATGGCTAAATTGACTGCTGTGGGCCAATTACTCTGCACGTATCAAAGTTTAAAAGCTTTGTGGGACAATATTCCTTTTAAAAAGTAAATTTACTATTTGCATTGTTGGTGACACTAAGCGTTTAAAATTTGAATCTTGTATAGTTTAATCCATGGTTTGATGGGTCTGATGTGGTGACAACTAGGTCTCAGTACAGGGAGTTTTTATTTCTTGTAATGAACTATTTTTATTTTAAATGCCTTTTATGCTCTTTACTACTCTGTAAAGCACTTTGAATTGCTACTGTAAAAAAGGTGCTCTAAAAATAACCTTGCCTTTCCTGCCATGGTCTAAAGCTGAGAAGAGGTCTTGCTATGGTAATTGCATCCAACAGTCCCCTATATAGGATTCAGAACTTATTTGTCATTAAGTTCAAATTGGGTAATTGTGAATTTTCATGCAGTGCCGTCCTCAGCAAATTTTTGTTGTTTTTTATTTACTCTTTTGGTTTAGAGGTGTCTATTAAAGCAATAAGGCATTAGAGGGCATGCATTATTGTGAGTACATCATGGGAAAGAGGCATTATTAGCCATGACACAAAGTAAAGTGCCTTTACACTTTTCCTGTAGTCTTATCGCTGGCACTCTGGACAATGCAAGCCATGTTACCTGAGTGTTATGAGTTGAAAACAGGACACAAAGATGCAGATGAAAAAAAGTATTTTTTTTTATTAAGTAGCAAAATCAAAGGTCAAAGAACGACAAAGAGTCTGCGAAGAGCAGATGCGGAACCGCGCTAAGAACGTAACTGAAAAGTTATTCAAACCTAAAGGGGTGGATTAGAACCCCGGGCTACCAATCCCTAAACCAGAGGGCTACTGCTGCACCACTGGGGAATTAATGCAGGTTGAGCCAACCAGGCTTCACAACTTAAGAGCAGGACGTAAATGCAGTTTCTCCACTCAAGAGATGGACCTGTTCCCCGCTCTGCACCTAAAAACTTACAGGAAGAGGGGAAGGGGGAAAGACAGCAATTAGACAAAAGGAAAAACACAATTTGTTATTTTTTAGTCACCTGGTCTCGAACCTGGGTCTGCTGAATCAGAGCTGAACACTTAGCAGGATTACCACTGAAGGGAGCACCATAAAGGCTAAGATGCAGGCTTGGGTCCCATATGACACACTGCTGGTTGGTAGGCCTTAATCTACAGAGGTCCCAGCAACTCTTAGGATAAAATACTTTTCCTGCTTAATAGAGACCTTAATACCTCCCGTCTCCTTATGGTACCACGGCTGACCCCTCTAAACTGGCCCAGTTGTACCCACTAACCCTACAATTGCAAGTGTGAACTATACGGTGGCATAATCAAGGCTGCCGCACTTACCAGCCACAGAGCAGCTCCTTTAATAGGGAAGCTGCAGCTGGTGCACGTTAGCCCTGATTAGGATCTCCAGGATAAAAGACCCACACAAAAGCTCTGTAACTTCAATGGCACCTGGTGCCAGAGCGGCGTGCATGGGATGATCCAGAGACCCTAACACTGAGTTCTAAATGTTCTCCTGTCTTTTCATTTTTGTCAGCTGGGACATACCCTGTTGTGAGGTTCTCTAAGACGGGTGTGTGTGGTACACATCAGCTGTAAATTGATGTGTGTTTGTACAGGTCCCACAGTAGTGATCGGAAGAGTTCCCACATCACAGGCTTTTGTTTTCTGGCTCATTCCACCTGTTCCTAAGGC
The DNA here is from genome assembly GCA_019802505.1 of Corydoras sp. C115. Lineage (NCBI taxonomy): Eukaryota > Metazoa > Chordata > Actinopteri > Siluriformes > Callichthyidae > Corydoras > Corydoras sp. C115. Next base: position 1,131,520 of record JAFMOC010000141.1, read on the forward strand.
AGCGTTATTAGGATGTTCAGAATCCACCCTAACTTTTCATCTTCCTACCATTCAACCTACCCTTCACCACAGCGCGCATTTAAAAATCTCAGTTCTTTTCAGATAAATTTTTGTTGCTGGCTTCTCTTTTTAAAACTACAGTATGGAATATTTAGTCTCTGTTGCATTTTCTTCTAAGATGCTTAAGATATGACAAATACCAACACCAACATAGGGACCACCCAGAACGCCGAAAACCACCTCTTCGCCCTCAGTGAACAGGAAGACATCTGAGTGAAGTGCACAATTAACCAAGTCACTTCGGCTCTGAGATCCTTAGTGGATCATCAGAGGACATTATTTCTACACGCATCAACTCCCTGTCCCTTGCATCATGTCTAAAGTCACCACCTGAGAATAATGATGGGCATCCTGAGGCCTGCAAAACCTCCTCTTGCAGTGTGACCTCTTCTTGGCCAGCCAGTCACCGCTTACAAAACAACAGAGGATATGATTTATTCTATGCCATCTCAAGGGCAAGGTGGGTGAGTGGAGCACCTCCAACTTTCATGGACTGGAAAACACAGATTATGAATTTATATGTATAAAGGTCAATCTTTGACCTTTATGGGGATTTGCTTCGACAGGTATGTCGGGCCACTGCTGAATTCGCTTTGGAATTCCAGACCCTGGCGGCATGTAGTGGGTACGTTCAAAAATTACACAATGGGCTCCTGCATGTTATTCCTTGTGTGTCTTGACGAATTAGACTCACTTGTTACCTGTTTCCTTACTGCAGACTAAATTGCTTCCCGGTGTTTCTGTGGTTTTTGTAGACCTTGAGGACGTTTTAGTGTTAAGTGGGCTAATATGTTTTTATCACATCGTGAGTATAACTGCACGATCAACTTATTGCAATGTTTACAATCTGATTTGTGTCTGAGCAGGGGATGAGTGGGAAATCTGCATTTCTAATCACTTCGGGGTCTCACATCTGGAGATGCAGATGGACTTGTTTAAAGTGCAAGCTTCTTGCATGCTGCACAACTTGAAACCTTTTTTGGGATACACAAACTTTTTACCAAAAATGTATCTGGACTTTTGGCACCACGGTCATCCCATTGACCATTTTGATTACTGGGAAATCACAAAAACCTAACTGGAATAGAGAGGCCGAAAGGGCTTTTAAAGTTTCGAAAAGTATTTTTCAACAGCACCTCTTTTGGCCTAGCAGTATGCAGAGAGGCAATTTATTGTTGAGGTGGATGGATCCTCTGTGGGGGCTGGGGCTGTGCTATACAAACAATTGAAAATTCTGGCCTGTTTATGACCCATCACATTTTTCTCTCATTAATTCACCCCAGGGGAACTACTCTATTGGCGATCAGTTACTACTTGCAGCACAATTCACACTAGAGGAGTGGTGGCACTGACTTATGGGAACTCAAGTGCCATTTTTAGTGATCGAGGATCACCAAAATTTGCAGTATTTAAAGGGACCCGGCTAAATGCATGTCATGTTTATTGGTCCCTTGCAACGGGGCTGCAGGTACGCTACCCTGCATCCACAACACTCTTAAGGCAGATCCAGACTTTAATGTCCCCATCCTGCCGGCTTGCTGCTTCATTCATCAAATAGCCTTGGTAGTACGCCTAAACCCCCCTCCTGTCCTCCCCATCGCATATTCATGCACATACAGTTCTGTGATTGCCGGATCACATGGGTGCACACCTCGCTCTGTGCAGGACATCCTGGTGTGGTTCGCTCCATATGTGCTGTCAACAAAACACCAACATCCCTGTGACTAAACTAGTATCCTTGCCTATACCAAATTCCAGGGGATTTGACTCCATCACTCACAATGTGGTTGGTACAACATATTGCTGTAAATTAGATTTAAATTTATCAAATGGTATTATTTTTTTATAATTTAACTATTGCTTAATTAACTATTGCTTAACTATTGTGAGATCTCTCTCGTCGGCGGCACTCCAGATGATGCAAGCCATGTGACCTGAGTAATAAATTTTCTCCTGTCCCAAGCCCATGGATTCCAAGCCCTCCAGCGTGGCATGGTTCCCAAGCCTGTCCGCCACAGAGCAGTTCCCAAACCTGTCCACCAGCGCGTGGTTCAGATGGCACAGCTACTCCCCTGGGAGGTTTGTTTTTGGATGTTTTCCTTCATTTGCTCGCTATTAGAAGTGGGGACCTGTCACAGGAGCCCTTGGCACCAGATATGTTTTGTTATACGAGCAGTAGTTTGTTTCCTGAGTGTCCCATGCCTCATTTGACCTTTGTTTGTGTCCTTGTTAACAGACATCAGCCTTATTTAATCATATAATATATATATATATATATATATATATATATATATATATATATATATATATATATATATATATATATTAGGATATATGTTTTTATACATTGGAAAATATTTCAGGTGGCCAAACTGTGTGGCATTATTGCCTTTTGTTGTTGTTGCATTATTGCTTCATTTTGAGGCTGAAGGCCAGTTTATTGTCAAACTATCCATAATTTATTACACATTGTGCTTTTTAACACATTGTGTTACGATCCGAAGACCGGGCGAGGTGGATTCGCTACTCGGAGACGAGTTAGACTGAAACGGAGAATCAGGAACAACCAGGCTTATTTCCAAAACACAGGGGCAGACAGTACTTAGGGAGCACAATCACAACGGAGGCAACACGAGGCGGTGAGTGATGACGTGGAGACGCGGCGTATGACTCATCCTGACGTCAGCCGGCATCGTGTCCCAATCCGGGGAAACAGAAGTGAAGGTGACTTGCGTAGTGGTGAAGGCAGGCGATGAACTGCACACACAACAAAGAACAAAACAAGACAGGGTGCACACAGGACGAGGCAAACAAGGCGAGGTCTAGGCAGTGACGGGAGCTGGTAGAGTCAGGGCTTAGCACAGGCGTGGCACAAGACTAACTGGCGGTGAGGGAAGGGCGTGCAGGGCTTAAATAATGAAAACGTGATCAACCCCAGGTGCGCATAATTACCAGGTGGTGTGAACACACAGACCAACCCACACCACCTGACAAAAATAAACATGACATCACCCCCCCCCCAACGGATGCCTCCCGGTGCCCTAAACGGCTTGTTCGGGAAACGGCGATGGAACTCGGCGATGAGGGAGGGGTGGGGTTGAGTGGGGAGTGGACAACGGGCTTAATATGGGAGACGTGGAAGGTGGGGTGGAGCGAGGTAGCGAGGTAGGTGAAGGCGGACAGCTGCTGAATTAATGATTCTGGTGATGGGGAAGGGTCCGATGAAGCAGGGACTTAGTTTACGAAATTCGGCCTTCAGTGGGATGTTTCTCGTGGCGAGCCAGTCTAGTTGCCCCACCTTGTAGTTAGGGGCCAGACGGCGTCGACGATTGGCCGAGACAGAAGACGTGGCTTGAGCTTGGCAAAGCGCTATCAGTGTGTTCCTCAAGGTGCGCCGGCAGTGGTTGGTTGACCACATTGATTTCGGTTTGGTCCTTGGGGAATGGGGGGGTTGGAAGCCCAGCGCTACCTCAAACGGGGACTTCCCAGTGGCGGAGTTGCGCGCGGTGTTGATGGCCTATTCCACTCCGCTCACAGCACTCCGGCTGCTGGGCGGATACACAGCGCAGGGTGATCTCCACCACCTGGTTCGCTCTTTCCGCTTGGCCGTTGGACTTGGGGTGGCCACCAGAGGTCAGAGAAGCGCTAGTCCTGAAAAATTTGTGGAAGGCTCTCCATACCTGGGAGATGAACTGTGGTCCCCGGTCCGAGACGATGTCCACGGGAATGCCGAAGACTCTGAAGACGTGTTCAAAACATAGCTTGGCGGTTTCTAGAGCAGAGGGAAGCTTGGACAAAGCAATTAGTCGAACAGACTTGGAGAATCGGTCCACAATGGTGACGATAACAGAATTACCTCTGGAGTTCGGCAGACCCGTGACGAAGTCCAGTGCGATATGAGACCAGGGACGCCCAGGTATGGAGAGCAGCTGGAGCAATCCGGCGGGTGGCTGATGCCAGGCTTTGTTGCGGGCGCATACCGTGAAGGCGGAGACGAACTGCCGAACGTCAGCTGCCAAGGAGGGCCACCAGAACCGACGCCTGATAATTTCCTCGGTGCGCGAGCCCCCAGGGTGGCAGGCCCAGCGGGACTCGTGGCCCCATTTGAGGACAGCGGTGCGGGCAGCAGTGGGCACAAAGGTCCGGTTAGGTGGACCCAGCCCCGGGTCCGGATCCTTTGCCAGCTCCCGTTCCACGATTCGAGGAGACACCTGCAACGAGACACTGGGGAGGAAGGATCAGATCATTACCAATATTATTCTCTTCTTCAGAGAAGAGCCGAGACAGGGCGTTGGGTTTTGCATTCCGGGTACCAGGTTGATAAGACAATGCAAAATTTAACCGACCAAAGAACAAGGCCCACTGAGCCTGACGCGAGTTCAACCTCTTATGGTCGGTCCAAACCACAAACGGCTGTGCAGCTCCTTCCAGCCAATGACGCCACTCCTCCAGTGCGAGCTTAACCGCCAGTAGCTCACGGTTTCTCCCTGCCGCTGAGAGCTTCTTGGAAAAGAACGCACACGGGTGAAGGCGACTCTCTTCCGACTTCTGGGATAGGACGGCTCCCACTCCAGCACACGATGCGTCGACCTCCACAATAAACTGCTTCGTAGCGTCTGGCTGTATCAGGATGGGGGCAGATGTGAAGCAGGCTTTGAGAAAGTCCATGGCATGCTGTGCCTCCTGGGTCCAGCAGAACTTCTCCTTAGTGGAGGTGAGGGTGGTGAGTGGTGCGATGATGCTGCTGTAATTCTTTATAAAGCGCCGGTAAAAGTTCGCGAACCCCAGGAACCTTTGGAGCTCGGTCCTCGACGTGGGGGCAGGCCAGTCGGCGATGGCTCTGACCTTCTCGGGGTCGGGTCGCACAGCCCCAAGAGATAGTATGAACCCCAGGAAGGACATTGACTTCTGGTGGAAGCAGCACTTCTCAGCCTTGGCAAATAGTCTGTTCTGAAGCAGGCGGTTCAGGACCAGGCGTACGTGTCGGACGTGTTCACTAGGAGACTTTGAGAATATCAGGATGTCATCAGGTATACGAAGACAAATCGATCCAGGAAATCCTGCAACATATCATTCACCAAAGCCTGGAACACAGCCGGCGCGTTCTTGAGGCCGAAGGGAACCACACGATATTCATAGTGGCCGCTGGGGGTGTTGAACGCCGTCTTCCATTTATTCCCCTCCCTTATGCGGACCAGATGGTAGGTGTTCCGTAGGTCCAGCCTAATGAAGATGGCTGCCCCCTGCAAAGACTGAAATACGGAAGATGTTAACGGCAGAGGGTATTTGTAGGGGACTGTGATGGAGTTTAGTCCCCTATAGTCTATGCAGGGATGTAGGGAGCCATCCTTCTTAGATACGAAGAAGAACCCGGCCCCTACAGGGGATGTCGAGGGCCAGATCACTTCGGTGCCGAGACACTCAGACACATACTTTTCCATTGCCTCTCTCTCTGGACATAACAATGGGTAGATCCGGCTGGACGGAAGGGAGGCCCCTGGCAGAAGGTCGATGGCGTAGTCATAAGACCTGTGGGGTGCAAGCTGGCAGGCCTTATCCTTACTGAAAACCTCCCCCAGGTCGTGGTACTTGTCGGGTACTGAGGATTAGTCCACGGGGCTAGGGCTGCTCGGGATAGGTGTGTTGCTGGGAGGGGCTGCGGCAAGCAGGCGGGATGAGTGGCAAGCCACCCCCCACATGAGGATCCGTGCATTTACCCAGTCGATCTGAGGGTTGTGCTTACGTAACCAAGGGTAATCCAGAATGACCGGGGCTTTAGCAGACTGGAAGACGGAAAAACAGATCCTCACCTGGTGGTTTCCCTCCAACGCCAGCCGGACGGGTGAGGTGCGGTGCGTGATGGGGAGAACCGCCTGCCATCCAACAGCCAACGTGTGGAGAGGGGAAGCTAGTGGGGAAATCACAAAGCCGTTCAGGTTAGCAAAGTCAATGTCTATCAGATTCTCCTCTGCCCCAGAATCTAACAGAACGTCGACGGATATTCGCCTCTCCTGGAGGGAAAATACAGCGGGGAGGCTGGGCTTGGGAGGCTGGGCCCGAGTCCAACTGCCGAGTCGACTCTTTTTGGGCGAAACGGGCACTCTTGCAACTAGTCATTACTTCCGCCACAGTAGAAACAGACCCTGGTCCCAACGTGTGCTGCGGATCTTGGATGCCAGCGTGGTACATCCCAGCTGCATGGGTTCGGCCCCAACCGACTTTTCGGGCAGGGGAGCGGCCCTAAGGGGAGCTGGTGGAGGTCTAGACGACGTGACAGCGCGGGCATGGTCCCGGGATTGGCGTTCTCGGCGTCGCTCATTTATACGTCCGTCTATGCGTATGGCAAGGTTTATGAGATCTTGGAGAGAGTCTGGTCGGTCGTGCGTAGCTAATTCATCCCGCATCCGCTCATTCAGGGCATGACGAAACACGCCGCGGAGCGAGCGCTCACACCATCCCGACTCCGCGGCGAGTGTCTGGAAGTCGACCACAAACTCGGCAACTGAGCGAGTCCCCTGTCGTGCCGAGAGCAGCCGAGAGACTACATCACCTGAATAATCCGGACGGTCAAATACAGAATGGAAGCGTTCCAAAAACAAAGTGTATGAGGTGCCCAGCGGAGATGTCCCTGCGCCGCTTCAGCCCAATTTAGTGCACGCCCGCGCAGCAGTCCGATGACAAACGCGATCTTGTGCGCGTCGGTGGGAAAGAACGTGGGGCGGATGTTAAAGTAGAGATCGCACTGGAACAGGAATCCTCTACACCGTTGTAGATCTCCGTCATACGGTTCTGGTGTAACAGCGGCTCCGTCGGGGCGCATGGAAAATACAGACGGCGGATTTGGTACCTGGTTAGCCGAAGAAGTCGTGGTCGAGGCAGGCAAAGATGCAAGGGCAGTCTGCAGCTGTGACGCCAGTTGGCTGACCAAATCCGCCAATCCCTCCTGGCGGCTGAACAGTAGATTGAGGCGTGGATCGGGCTGTTGTCCGGCAGATGGTAACTGCGCCGGCTCCGCCCCAGTGCTGCGTCGCTCCGAGGAATCCATCGTGGCCAGTTAGTAATGTTACGATCCGAAGAACGGGCGAGGCGGATTCGCTACTCAGAGACAAGTTAGACTGAAACGGAGAATCAGGAACAACCAGGTTTATTTCCAAAACACAGGGGCAGACAGTACTTAGGGAGCACAAACACAACGGAGGCGACACGAGGCGGTGAGTGATGACGTGGAGACGCGGCGTATGACTCATCCTGACGTCAACTGGCGTCGTGTCCCAATCCGGGGAAACAGAAGTGAAGGGGACTTGCATAGTGGTGAAGGCAGGCGATGAACTTTACACACAACAAAGAACAAAACGAGACAGGGTGCAAACAGGACAAGGCAAACAAGGCGAGGTCTAGGCAGTGACGGGAGCTGGTAGAGTCAGGGCTTAGCACAGGCGTGGCACAAGACTAACTGGCGGTGAGGGAAGGGCGTGCAGGGCTTAAATAATGAAAACGTGATCAACCCCAGGTGCGCATAATTACCGGGGACGTGAACACACAGACCAACCCACACCACGTGACAAAAACAAACATGACACATTGTCTTTGTAGTGTTTGTTAATCTGGTACATGAGGTATGAATAAATTATGACAGTTTAAAAAAACAGTCATGATTCATATGTTAGTTGAATGATACATCATACAATGTTAGTTCAGTGCTAACTTCTGTCATTGCACAGTTAATGCATCAATTTAGTGGCAATGATCAGAATCAGAATCACTTTATTTGCCAAGTATATTACACATACAAGTAATTTGTCTTGGTGAGTGCACAAGTGTGACATGTAACATACTTAAAAATCAACAAGACAAAGCACTTGTAGAATGTTGCTTGTAGGTGCTGAGTGGTCAGGTAGTAATGGACTTTATACCACATACATTTTTATTCAGAATTGTACTTTGTACAACAAATACAGTTGTGATCAAATTTATTCAACCCCCACTGAAATAAAGTGTTTTGGCCAGTTTGACATTGATTTGGATAATTTCAGTCATCTTATTTACAATTATATCAAAGAGGCACTTATAAATTAGACAAATATAACATAATATTTATGATGGAATAACCACAAATGTCTTTACTGTGCTCACATCATTATCAGTTTTATTCAACCCCCTAGTGACATTATTTTTTAGTACTTAGTACAACATCCTTTTCCAGTTATGACAGCTTTCAAGCGTGAAGCATAGCTTGACACAAGTGTCTTGCAGCGACCTATGGGTATCTTAGCCCATTCTTCATGGGCAAAAGCCTCCAGTTCAGTCACATTCTTAGGCTTGCGCACTGCAACTGCCTTCTTTAGGTCCCACCAGAGGTTCTCAATTGGATTTAACTGGTGATTGCGATGGCCACTCTAGAATGTTCCAGCCTTTCATGTTCAACCATGCTCTAGTGGACTTGGATGTGTGCTTCGGATCATTGTCCTGTTGGAAGGTCCAACGTCTCCCAAGCCGCAGGTTTGTGACTGACTCCATCACATTTTCCTCCAAGATCTCCTGGTACTGAAGGAAATTCATGGTACCCTGCACACGTTGAAGCTTTCCTGTACCATTAGAAGCAAAACAGCCCCAAAGCATAATTGACTCCCCGCCATGCTTCACAGTAGGCAAGGTGTTCTTTTGTTCATAAGCCTGGTTCTTCCTCCTCCAAACATAGCGCTGGTCCATTGTCCCAAACAGTTCTAATTTAGTTTCATCTGACCACAGTACACTGTCCCAAAACCTTTGTGGCTTGTCCACATGACTTTTGGCATACTGCAGTCGACTTTTCTCGTTCTTTGGAGTCAGCAAGGGGGTGCGCCTGGGAGTTCTGGCATGGAGGTCTTCGTTATGCAGTGCGCGCCTTATTGTCTGAGCTGAAACTTCAGTGCCCACATCTGACAGGTCTTTTTTCAGTTCCTTAGCAGTCACGCGGGGATTTTTCTCCACATTAAGCTTCAGGTAGCGCACAGCAGTCGCGGTCAGGATCTTCTTTCTGCCACGACCAGGTAACGTTTCCACTGTGCCCTTTAACTTGAACTTGCGAATGATACTTCCGATAGTGTCTCTTGGAATATTTAACAACTTCGCAATCTTTTTATATCCATTGCCATTCTTGTGAAGAGCAATAACCTCTTCTCTTGTCTTCTGGGACCATTCTCTTGCCTTCACCATGCTTGTAAACACACCAGTAGATGTCTAGAAGGAGCTGAGTATCACAGTCCTTTTAAATCTGCCTAATTGGTGCTTATCATGCTTGATTGCTGCTTGTTGACATCCACAGGTGTTTTCAATACCTGATTGAAAACACTGGAATGAACCTCTGTTCTTATGAGTGGTAGTTGTAAAGGGGTTGAATAATTGTGTCAATGAAGAAATCACAAAAAGGCCATTTAATACTTTATGACAAAAACAATTGATGCTATCTTAGTTGCATTTAGTTCTTTAACAAGTCCTTGTAAGATTTCATTATGAACACAATTACAAATGTGCACTGAATTCCATAAAACCCTTCGCAGCATTGGGGGTTGAATAAATTTGATCACAACTGTAATTAGCTTTTTTACATCAATGAAGCAAAATTATTAGCCTATTAATATGTGACACTTCAACCATCATGATAACCATAGTTCCACGAAGCACGTATGAATCATTTCAGAGGTTGCCTCTTATATAACTTCTATATTTAAAACTTGTGTTGTCTTAAGGGTCAAAAATGACCCACCATCATATTTAACTACAGAAAAAAAAACATAAATAATCTATTTTTTCAACTTGAATTCTACTTTTTCTAAACTGAAAAACTTATTATATATATATATATATATATATATATATATATATATATATATATATATATATATATATATATATATATAATTTCCAAAGACTTGTGCACGTCCATGCCACAAAGAACACCTTAACACCTTAGCCTCATTTTTTACCCATTTTTTACCGGTTATAAAATCCTACAAAAAAATAACACATTTATATACATTGTGGTGTATTTACAAAGGCTTCAATTAATTTCAAAGAGCCTTAACTATAAAACCATAAATAGTACTACCCCAACATTAACAAAAAATGTACCATAACCATGATCTAACTAAAAATAACTAAACACAATATAATTAAATATCTTTCTAAACAAAAGAACCATAAGACTGTGAATGCATGTAAGTATGCACTCAGATAGGTGCTAAATACAGGTGTGATACAATACATGGATTACAAATTCAAAACTGGAATAGAACATTAAAAAAGAACAGCAGGGGACGCACCTTAACATAAAAAGTTAATTAACTAGTGTGGGAAAAACAAGAGAAAAATAAACAGCAACAAAACTGGCAAGAAGTACAAAAGCAGTCAAAAACTGGTTCATGACCCAAAACATGTTTAGGGATTTCCACAAAACAGATTAGTGATTTCCAACTTGGTAATGTGATTTTTTTTTATCTTCTTTTTGTCTAACATCAGTGTCTGACCTCACAAATGTGTTTCTAAAAGCATGGCCAAAAATTCCTATAAACACTTAAAGCATTCAGTTACTCAGAGCTATGTTTCTAGCTCATTAAATGTAAATGTAACCACTATAGTCATTTAGCAGACACTAGATTAGGTTAGTTTATTTTTTATAAATGTATGGTTTCATAGCTGTAAACAATCTTTCTGAAACCTAGGAAAGCATTTGTAAAGGAAAATGCGAGAGAAGAAAGTAAAACATTGTAATAGTGTACAAAGGGTTGGGAATAATTTAGGATTAAGACCAGATACTGAATTTATGGAGGATGCAAGATGGCGGCTAGTGAGTAGGACGTGTAGTGTATAGTCTCCGATCCTTTTTTTCAGTCCCAACAATTTTGTCTACTTTTTCATTTGTAATATTACTCCAGTCTGACTAAATTGCTTGGAAGGTCTTTTCTTAATTTAACAATGGCTTCCAAGTCAACAAAACAAGGAAAAAAAGGAAGCTCCGAAGCCCCGAGTCGCCAGGTGGCCTGGGCAAACAGGTAAACATCGAACTACTTACCATGTTACTAGAAGAGAACCGGAATGCTATTTGTGCTGACCATAGGATGGGTCTTGCCACTTTGGAAGCGAAGATTGATTAATTAACGGTCATGGTAACTGACCACGGTCAGAAAATTACAGTGAGGTGAGGTGTTTGGTGATACACTCGCTTCACCACTGGAGATAGACCATTGAAATTCTGCTTTGGTCAGGAGTTTATTTCCTGGGTCCGCATTTTGTACGCCACTCCGACTGCCTCCATAATGACAAATGGAATTTTCTCTCCACCATTTCCTCTTGGGCGTGGAACACCACAAGTCTTTCCCCTCTCGCCCCTGCTATTTAATCTAGCTATAGAACCTCTGGCTATATGGCTACGCCAACATCAGGGATTTGAAGGTATCTCGCATTATAACACTATTCATAAGATCTCCTCATATCCTGACGACCTTCTTTTATATGTTTCAAATCCGGCTTTTTCCCTTCCCGCAATTTTAGATATCATTAAAAAATGTAGTACAATATCTGGCTACAAACTAAACCTTCAAAAGAGTGAACTTTTCCCAATTAACGGACCTGCCCTCTCCCTCCCTCTGTCTTCCTTTCCTTTCCGAGTTACACATGAATTTTACATATCTAGGGGTTACATTCACCCGCAACTACCGACAATTATTTCTGGAAAATTTTGCTCCACTGCTTGATCGGGTTTCATCAGATTTAAGCAGGTGGGCATCTCTTCCACTATCCCTTATTGGCCGGGTAAACTTGATCAAAATGAATATTTTACCCAAATTCTTATATTTTTTCCAATATATTCCCATTGTAATTACTAAAGCATTTTGCAATAACTTGGATGGGAAACTTACACCCTTTATTTGGAACAACAAACCGGCTCATTTAAAAAGATCTTCCTTTCAGTTCAGGAAGGCAGACGGGGGGCTGGCCCTACCCAATTTCTGCCACTATAATTGGGCCTGTAATATCCATAAAATAATTTACTGGACTGAAGGTGCTTCTCCCAACTGCCCATCCTGGGCACGAATTGAACTGTTATGTTCACAACATTCCTTACACTCCTTACTATGCTCCAAGCTTCCAATTTCTGTCAAATTGTTCCCAAGTAACCCTGTGTGTCAGAATTCACAAAAAACCTGGATTCAGTTTAGGAAGTGTTTAGGTCTTCACAACAACTCAATTTATGCTCCTATCACTTACAATCATCAATTCCTTCCTTCATCTATGGACCCAGTTTTTCGTTGATGGACCAAAAACGGCATTGTGTCTATCAGCAACTTGTATCAAGATGGTATTTTTCTGTCCTTTGCTTCGCTTATGGCTAAATATGACTTACCCAATTCCCACCTATTTCGTTTCTTTCAAATTAGACATTTTGTGTCTCGGCTTTTCCCCAATTTTCCTAGTCACCCACCCGAAACGAAACTAGACCGCATTCTATCCCTTAAATCATCCCAATAAAAGTTAATTTCCTCAATTTATACTATTATTTGTTCAACAGACACTGTCCCTTCTAATGTTTTAAAATCAACCTGGGAGAAGGATTTATCCCAGATGAACAGTGTGCGCTTATTTTGAGTAGGATCCACTCTTTCTCGAACTGTGCTATTGTAACGGGTGCCTAGGGCACCCGTCCCTCGGCCGTTGTGTGTGGGTGTTTTTGGTTTCTGTGTTGATGTGCCTGTGTTTAGTTAATTAGCTGTCTTGTGTAGGTCTTTGAGTTAATTAGCTTCGCGGGTTCGTTGGGTGGTTGGGTGCACGTGGTGTGTTAGGTCAGGGTATTTAGTTCCGGGGTTTTAGGTCTTCCGTGCGCGTCTTTGTGTGTTTATTGTCACCTTGTCCTTTATGTACCTGTTTGTTTGGTGTTTTGCACCAGTAATAAAGATTCCTGTTTCTGTTCTACCTGCGTGCCTGGCTCCCTTCTGCGCGTTAGAGCGCCGCGGCTCTGCGCTATATTTGCGCAGCCGCGTCTAATTCCCAGGTGGGCAGCGTGACAGCTATACATTGTTTGATTCAGTTTAAAGTGGTCCACAGATTACATTTCACGAATGCCAAACTGGTAAGATTATTCCCAGGGAGATCGGATTCTTGTCCTAGGTGTGGCCACTCACCAGCAGACCATTTACACATGTTTTGGTCCTGTAACATGTTATATGTCTTCTGGGATGAGGTTTTCAGGACATTAAATCAAGCGCTAGAAATTTCTATAGATAATAACCCTATCACGGCCCTGTTTGGCATACTTCCGGACCCTCATGCTGTAGCAATAAAGCAGCTTGTGATCGCCTTTGGTACTCTGCTTACCAGAAGGGCAATTCTCTTTAATTGGAAACTCTCCTCCCCACCTACCCATAATTGGTGGCTCCAGGAAATTCTAGGCAATATTAAACTTGAAAAGCTATGGTCATATAGGATGGGAACTCTGCAGAGTTTTTAAAAAACTTGGTTACCTGTTCTTAGGTACATCGGGGGATGTGACATCACTCTGGAATAAAACATACTCTAGTTCAAGTTCAAGTTCAAGTAATTTATTTATATAGCGCTTTTTACAACAGTACATTGTCACAAAGCAGCTTTACAGAATGAAAAGCCTTTAGACCCCCAAGGAGCAAGCCGAAGCGACAGTGGCAAGAAAAAACTCCCTTTTATGTTGTTATTTAAGGAAGAAACCTTGGGAGGACCAAGACTCAGTGGGGGACTCATCCTCCTTGAGCGGCCAGGCAGCAACAACAGTGTAGGACAGCTATGTACAGATATTAAACAAATGGAAAAACTAACAACTGGAAAACTACATGTGAGTCCATTAGGGGGCGTCCAGCAGGACCACCTTGTCAGGTTCCATCCAGTATTCGTCAGCAGAGCCATGGATGAATAACTACCAGTATTATTTTTATTACTATTATTTATTAAGGCCTTCATTATTATTAGTTTTTTAATTTATTTTATTTTTATTGTATTTCTTAATCTTTATTCATTTATTTCCTATTTTATTTTTATTTAGTATTTTCCTTTAATATTTTGTATCTTTGTATTGATTTATTTATTGTCTGTGTCTTAGTGGTTGATGTATTTCGAGGGCTGGGGGTGGGGGGTGGGCTTCCTTTGACAGTGTTTACTGTTACTATTATTACCATCCCTTCTTTTTCTTTCATATAGTCAAGTAAGTTTATAAATTATGAACAGAATCGGTGACAAAGGGCAGCCCCGGCAGTCCAACTCCTAATACAAACCAGTCTGACTTACTGTTGGCTATTCTAACTACATTTCTGCTCTGTTTATACAGGAACTGGATAGCTTGTAGCAATAAGCCCAGCACCCCATACTCTGAAGCACTCTCCATAAGACACCAACACTTATCATTATCAAATCTGCCTTCTAGATTACTGTGGCGACAGAGGGTGACGACATTGTTTAGGACGCCACGTGGTGGCTTAAGGGCCGCACTATTTTGTGTAGGGGTAAAAGTTTGACAGGTTGCACCACCAATTGCAATGGTTCCAGCAGGTTTTTCCAGCATGCCTTGTGGCATGGGGATTTTGTGATGCATAAGCAGGGAGAAGAGTGTTGGATTGTGTTTATGACTGTGTGTAATGAAAGGGTATATCTGCTAAAATGGTGACAGACAAGGAACTATGGAGCAGAGTTAAGGACAGCATGGGGCACTGGAGCCATGGCGGATGAGCTGGAGTGGTGGTGAATGGAGTGATGGCAGTGTGGTGAAATGAGATGCAAAGCAAATGACTGTGATAGCACCGGACCTAGGAGTTTCAGAGCGAGTGGCTGTGACATGACTGGGACAGCAGACTTTGGCGAGTGTGAGGGTGAGATGAAAGAGCCGGAGAAGTACAGAGTAGAGGACTGTGCAGAGGAAGATACGGTGGCTTCCAAATGTTTTCCTGATGTGTTTTATTTAGCCCAACGTCAAACTACCGTTTTGTGGCGGTGTTTTCCGGTGGGTGATTGTGTCACTGTGGCTGCAGCACCAGTGGAGTCTTTGACGTGTACGAGGGAGGACAAAGATGTGGAGCCATCGACTTGGGCAAGGAATGTTTTATTGACACCAAGCATATTCTTGAAGCAATAGCTTGAAAAAACATCTTTAGCAGCAATAATTTTCTGTATTTTAGTTTCTAGCATTTTATAAAGGAATTTTGACCCATTCTTTTTACAATGTTGCTTTAGTTGATGTTAATGTTTCTGTTCATTAATTTATGGACAGCTTGTCAAAGTATTTTAAGTCGGTTGAGGTCTGGACCTTAGGTAGGCAATTACAAACCTTAAATCTTTTCTTTTTCAGCCACATTTACTGACGTCTTTGGGGTCACTGCCATGTTGCATTAAGTTGGTGGTTAGATGGTTTATAATTCCCATGACTGTATACACATGGCCCTAACCCCTTGTTTTTTTTTTTATCGTGACCTATCCTGACAGCCTGGTCTGTTGTTTCAGCAATTGACCTCATCAACAACTTGCTGCAAGTGAAAATGAGGAAGCGCTACAGTGTGGACAAGTCCCTCAGTCATCCCTGGTTACAGGTCAGTCCTGCTACTTTTCTACTCTTTTGGCACAGACACTTCCAATAATAGAGAGAAATGCCAGAATACTTGTAAAAATTATGTAAATTGTACCTGATATTGTATGGATATTATTTTGCAAACCAAACATAAATACATAAATCAGTTCTGTACTGTACAAGTATAGACATATTAGTATTGATAACAGAACTTTTTCCAGATTGGGTTATGACATAAATACAGCTGAATTTACCTATTCTGGGGTCTCCTGCAGCCTTCTTTGTACTTTAATATGTATATTTGTCACATGATCTCACCTCAACATGCTTTTCACAATCATTTAGCCCACAATTTAGGCAATGCTAAAATTACTATCGTGAATAGTACAGCGGACGTCTT
The DNA here is from genome assembly GCA_019802505.1 of Corydoras sp. C115. Taxonomy (NCBI): domain Eukaryota; kingdom Metazoa; phylum Chordata; class Actinopteri; order Siluriformes; family Callichthyidae; genus Corydoras; species Corydoras sp. C115. Next base: position 1,147,539 of record JAFMOC010000141.1, read on the forward strand.
GTGATTGTTTTTTACTTATATTTGTTGCGGGCTAACAACCAGAGTGTGGTGGATCCGCTACCCGTAACAAACAGTCTGAAGGCGGAGGTAGAACAGTCAACGTGGCCTGGGCTTGGCGTAGGGCAATTTGAGTGTTCTTCCAAATGCTGCGACAACAGCGGATGTGCTGGCTGATGGAGGGAACAGCAATCTCCCGTTGCTACTTGGGGAATAGTGGAGGTTGGTAGCCGAGGGCTACCTCGAACGGTGACCTGCCAGTGGCGGAGCTGCGCGTGGTGTTAATCGCGTATTCCACCCAGGCCAGATGTTCACTCCAGCGCTCTGGGTGCTGGGCGGAAACACAGCGTAGGGTTGTCTCCACCACTTCATTGGCCCTTTCAGCCTGGCCGTTGGACTGCGGGTGGCCACCAGAGGTCAGTAATACAGATGTGCCAAAATAACTATAGAAGGCATTCCATACCTTGGAGATGAACTGCGAGCCCCAAAACGATGTCCACCGCAATGCCGAAAACCTTGAAGACATGTTCGAACACCAGCTTGGCAGTTTCCAGGGCCGAGGGAAGTCTGGAGAGGGCTACAAGATGCACCGCCTTTGAGAACCTGTCCACAATGGTAGTGATGATGGTGTTACCTTTAGAGTTGGGCAGACCGGTGACGAAATCCAGGGCAATGTGGGACCAGGGGTGCCTATGTATGGAGAGTGGCAGAGAGAGGCCTTGTTGCGGGCGCACACGGTACAAGTGTTGACAAACTCCCGTACATCCGACGACAAGGAAGTCCACCAAAAGCTACGTCGGATGATGTCCTCAGTGCGTGTCAGCCTGGGATGACAAGCCCAACAAGATTCATGGGCCCACTTGAGAACGGTGGGGCGGGTGGCGGAGTGCACAAAAGAGCGGTTAGGTGGACCCTGTTCAGGGTCCCTGACTAGTCCCCTCTCGATGACTCTGCAGACTTCCCAGGAGACACCTGCAACCACACAAATGGGGTCCGGCGGATTGAAAAGGGGCCGACTCCGCCCCAGAGGTGAGTCGCTCTGAGGGATCCATGTGGGCTAGTTGGTAATGTTGCGGTCTAATGACCAGAGCGTGGTGGATCTTCTACCCGGAACGAACAGTTTGAAGGCAGAGGTAGAACAGTCAGTGGGAGTTTATTTCCACACACAGAAGGATAAACAGTATGTGGTAAGACCAGACGCTGGCGGATAACACGGGGAACGCGGGTGGTGTGACGTCGCGGCGTCGGTTAGCATCTAACTGCAACACAGTCAAGTCAGCTCGTCTCTTCTACTTTCTTGTACTTCAGGTATTTTTTGAACTGCACACACAAGAAAAGATATACACGTTAGCACTAGAATGAGGGGAATAGAGAGGTCCTGTTTGCATGGAAGAAATTGGTTAACTTTTGTTATGCTTATGCTTGCAGCAAACCCACCCACAACTACACTCTCAATCTGTCTCTCTAGGCCTTTTACTGTATTTCATTCTTGTCAAATCTGACTTGTCAAATCTCTCACAGACTCTCACAGTAATAAATGCTTATATGTGTAAAACGGAGAATAAGTACATCCATTTTCAGATGGAAAACACTTTTACACCAGAGACACAAAAAGTAAAATGTAGTAAAAAGTGTGCATTCTGCTATCCACACACCCCCATGTAAACTACAAAAATGTGTTATTTTTTTATTTTATTGTTTTATTGTGTTGGTTTGTTCAGCCACAAGAAAAACATGTCAGATTATTCTACTTGCAATGTCAATGGCTTGTGACAGTGAAAGGTCACATTGGTCTGGGATTGAAATTTAAGACATTTTTGTATTTATTTCTGGTCTTAGTTCCTCCCTCTCCTGAACTATGGTTGCCAGTGTCACTCATACCACTTTTTTCTATAATATAAGTAGATTTATGTAATACATACAGTGGGTTGCAAAAGTATTCATACCCCTTGAACTTTTCCATATTTTGTCACATTACAACCACAAACATAAATATATTTCACTGGAATTTAATGTGAAAGACCAACACAAAGTGGTATACAATTGTGAAGTGGAAGGAAATTTATACATGAATCAACATTTTTTTTACAAATAAAAAACTGAAAAGTGCGACGTGCAAAAGTATTCAGCCCCCCTGAGTCAATACTTTGTGGAGCCACCTTTTGCTGCAATTACAGCTGCAAGTCTTTTAGGGTATGTCTCCACCAGCTTTGCACATCTAGTGACTGAAATTCTTGCCCATTCCTCCTTGCAAAACAGCTCAAGCTCAGTCAGATTGGATGGAGAGCGTTTGTGAACAGCAGTTTTGAGATCTTGCCACAAATTCTCAATTGGGTTTAGGTCTGGACTTTGACTGGGCCATTCTAACACATGAATATTCTTTTTTTTAAACCACTCCATTGTAGCTCTGGCTTTATGTTTAGGGTTGTTGTCCTGCTGGAAGGTGAACCTCCGCCCCAGTTTCAAATCTTTTGCTGACTCCAACAGGTTTTCTTCCAAGATTGCCCTGTATTTGGCTCCATCCATCTTCCCATCAACTTTGACCAACTTCCCGGTCCCTGCTGAAGAGAAGCACCCCCAGAGCATGATGCTGCCACCACCATATTTGACAGTGGGGATGGTGTTTTCAGAGTGATGTGCAGTGTTATTTCTCCGCCACACATAGCGTTTTGCATTGTGGCCAAAAAGTTCAATTTTGGTCTCGTCTGACCAAAGCACCTTCTTCCACATGTTTGCTGTGTCCTCAACATGGCTTCTGGCAAACTGCAAATGGGACTTCTTATGGTTTTCTTTTAACAATGGCTTTCTCCTTGCCACTCTTCCATAAAGACCACATTTGTGTAGTGCACGACTAATTGTTGTCCTGTGGACAGTTTCCCCCACCTGAGCTGTGGCTCTCTGCATTTCATCCAGAGTCACCATGGGCCTCTTGGCTGCCTCTCTGATCAGTGATCTCCTTGTTCGGCATGTAAGTTTAGGTGGACGGCCTTGTCTTGGCAGGTTTACTGTGGTGCCATACTCTTTCCATTTCCGGATGATGGATTGAACAGTGCTCCGTGAGATGTTCAAAGCTTTGGAAATCTTTTTATAACCTAAGCCTGCTTTAAACTTCTCCAAAACCATATTCCTAACCTGTCTGGTGTGTTCTTTGGACTTCATGATGCTGTTTGCTCCCCACTATTCTCTTAACCAACATCTGAGGCCGTCACGGAGCAGCTGTATTTGTACTGAGATTAGATTACACACAGGTGGACCCTTTTGAGTCATTAGCACTCATCAGGCAACTTCTGAATGCAATTGGTTGCACTCAGGGAAAAGGGGGCTGAATACTTTTGCACGTCGCACTTTTCAGTTTTTTATTTGTAAAAAAAATGTTGATTCATGTATAATTTTCCTTCCACTTCACAATTGTACACCACTTTGTGTTGGTCTTTCACATTAAATTCCAGTGAAATATATTTATGTTTGTGGTTGTAATGTGACAAAATATGGAAAAGTTCAAGGGGTATGAATACTTTTGCAACCCACTGTATGCTGAATCTCTATCCTGTCCATCTACATAGCCTCAAAGTCGACACCAAATAGTCTTTGCCACTTGTTGAGTAATTTGTAGCTTGGCATGGGTGGTAGGACAAATATTTTTGTCTCCTGGTTCAAACTATTTGAGTGCCCCTATTGTACAGAAACATTTCCTGTGGTTGTTTCCACAGTGCATGCAGCATTTCCTGTAAGTTAAGAAATTACTGAATTTCTCTTTTACTGGTCAATGTTTCTTCTTCCCAATTTTCTCTGATGGCATATTAGATGGCATGAGGTTTACCACCATGAATCGATTAAAATGGGGAAAACTATGTGGAGGCTTATAGAATCTCTTGTATTGCAAACAATAGGGGCTACAGCTATTTACCTTGCATAGTTCTCATGTGCCTTGATATGTAAGAATTCACTTACAAATTCTAACACAGAAAAGAGCTTTCGCAAGACTAAAACTGAAACTAAGACTGAAACTAAACACAGCCTCTACTCTGTTTTGCCCCTAAAATTAATAACGATGGGAGCAAAAGAACATTTACAAATATCATGTGCACACATATTACATTCACCACCAAACTGCTGACATCATACCATGCCTCAGATTGAATAAATCTTTGGTGGATTCGGGCAACAACCAGAAAGGTATATACCAAAGAGATACAGCAATGTTTGGTGCGTTACCCTTCTAATTCTCACTGACCACTCACTGCTTCTCCAGCCGGCTCCACACTTCCACGGATCTCTTGAACCACACAAGGTGGTACGCCTCTACATGCTCCTCCATTCTTATCTTGAGAAGCATCTGTGCCAACAGCAGCTGCTGAGGTACCTGCTTGAGTACCAATTGTCTGTAGCAGACCCTGATCCTCAGTGCTTCTTGTAGCAATTGGATCTGGTTGGCACGTTAGGTTTCTACTTGTGCTGCATACTTACAAGGGCCTGGATAAGTCGAACCAAAGGTGAGTCTTCAGTGACTGAGTGGGATTCACTCCTGTGTTTCGGCACCAGTGTGATTGGTTATATGGAACCAAACCAGAAAACAGGTGCATATAACTCAAATGAGGCTTTATTTGTAACATCTTCAAATATACAAATTTAATCTAAGAGGAACATTCCACAAATCTAAGATATCTGCACATGTACAGCACAACTCAACACAACAAAACTGCAACACAGTCTGATTGGCTACTGATTTATTTGTTTAGGTCTGCATCACTGGATATAATCACAAAGGATATAACATAAAGGCAATATTTTTTAGATGTAATCCCTACAAAGTAATGTGCCAGAGCAAACACAATTTCACAATGAAAACCCACCTATTAAATATATTGTAGAGTTCATACAGCGTATGCAAATACATCCAAAATGCATACTCAGCGCCAGTCAATTTTTAAATATGTTATTGATGGACACGTTTATAGCAAGATAAAATAAAAATTAAAAGAAAATAAATTTCTTGAAAAATGTTAAATACACTCTTTTGCAGTTATATCTTTATTATCTCAAGCATAGTAAAAGTTTGCCATGGCATCTTATTTTTTAAGAAATTCTTAACAAAATAACTCTCAGAATTACATCATGCTATAAAGTTTATATATACAGTGGGTTGCAAAAGTATTCATACCCCTTGAACTTTTCCATATTTTGTCACATTACAACCACAAACATAAATATATTTCACTGGAATTTAATGTGAAAGACCAACACAAAGTGGTATACAATTGTGAAGTGGAAGGAAAATTATACATGAATCAACATTTTTTTTACAAATAAAAAACTGAAAAGTGCGACGTGCAAAAGTATTCAGCCCCCTTTTCCCTGAGTGCAACCAATTGCATTCAGAAGTTGCCTGATGAGTGCTAATGACTCAAAAGGGTCCTCCTGTGTGTAATCTAATCTCAGTACAAATACAGCTGCTCCGTGACGGCCTCAGATGTTGGTTAAGAGAATATTGGGGAGCAAACAGCATCATGAAGTCCAATGAACACACCAGATAGGTTAGGAATATGGTTTTGGAGAAGTTTAAAGCAGGCTTAGGTTATAAAAAGATTTCCAAAGCTTTGAACATCTCACGGAGCACTGTTCAATCCATCATCCGGAAATGGAAAGAGTATGGCACCACAGTAAACCTGCCAAGACAAGGCCATCCACCTAAACTTACAGGCCGAACAAGGAGACCACTGATCAGAGAGGCAGCCAAGAGGCCCATGGTGACTCTGGATGAAATGCAGAGAGCCACAGCTCAGGTGGGGGAAACTGTCCACAGGACAACAATTAGTCGTGCACTACACAAATGTGGTCTTTATGGAAGAGTGGCAAGGAGAAAGCCATTGTTAAAAGAAAACCATAAGAAGTCCCGTTTGCAGTTTGCCAGAAGCCATGTTGAGGACACAGCAAACATGTGGAAGAAGGTGCTTTGGTCAGACGAGACCAAAATTGAACTTTTTGGCCACAATGCAAAACGCTATGTGTGGCGGAGAAATAACTGCACATCACTCTGAAAACACCATCCCCACTGTCAAATATGGTGGTGGCAGCATCATGCTCTGGGGGTGCTTCTCTTCAGCAGGGACCGGGAAGTTGGTCAAAGTTGATGGGAAGATGGATGGAGCCAAATACAGGGCAATATTGGAAGAAAACCTGTTGGAGTCAGCAAAAGATTTGAGACTGGGGCGGAGGTTCACCTTCCAGCAGGACAACGACCCTAAACATAAAGCCAGAGCTACAATGGAGTGGTTTAAAAAAAATAATATTCATGTGTTAGAATGGCCCAGTCAAAGTCCAGACCTAAACCCAATTGAGAATTTGTGGCAAGATCTCAAAACTGCTGTTCACAAACGCTCTCCATCCAATCTGACTGAGCTTGAGCTGTTTTGCAAGGAGGAAAGGGCAAGAATTTCAGTCACTAGATGTGCAAAGCTGGTGGAGACATACCCTAAAAGACTTGCAGCTGTAATTGCAGCAAAAGGTGGCTCCACAAAGTATTGACTCAGGGGGGCTGAATACTTTTGCACGTCGCACTTTTCAGTTTTTTATTTGTAAAATAAAGATTCATGTATAATTTTCCTTCCACTTCACAATTGTATACCACTTTGTGTTGGTCTTTCACATTAAATTCCAGTGAAATATATTTATGTTTGTGGTTGTAATGTGACAAAATATGGAAAAGTTCAAGGGGTATGAATACTTTTGCAACCCACTGTATATACACAGTGTATATATATATATATATATATATATATATATATATATATATATATATATATATATACATATATAATCACCTGTTCTGTGTTTCTTTTGTTGTTTTCAGTTAATTAACGTACGTGGGTCATTAGTTTAAGTTAATTAACTCGTTCTTGGGATTGTTTTGTTTTGTGCACATGGTCGGGTATCTTTTTGTATTTATTTCAGGTGTTCTCTGTCCTCGTTGAACGTCGTTTTATTTTATGTCACTCGTCGGTAGTACCTCTTTGCTTTGGGTGTTACTACACCTTTAAATAAACTTGTTATTCTGCTACCTGCGTGCCTGGCTCCCTTCAGCGCGTTAAAGCGCGCCGGCTCTGCGCTTCCTATGCGCAACCGCTTTATCCCGAGGTAGGCAAGGCTGACAGAACGACGTGCCAGTTAATTTGGAGAGTCCAGTGCCCAGGTAAGCTGATTTTAAAATTTTTCTTTGCGGGGGCCGTGTAACCTCGGAGCCGTAAGGACAGCTCTAACAGAGAGATATCGGAGTATTACGACTCCGATGATGAGTGGTTATGGAGGTATGGGTACGAGGCGCTCTGTGCGGAGGAAGGTCTCGATCTGGTTGAGATTTCCGATGATGAGGAGGGCGAGTCGTACCTGTATGGGCATATGCTGCCCATACGAACCCTCCTGAACTCTGAGGAGTTCTGGACGGACGTTCCGGTCCAGCTTGTTAATCCCCCCGTGGCGAGATCCAGCGCGGTGCCAAGACGCAGCGTGCACGCTGCGCAGCTGCTGAGCGCGGTACGTGCGCTGCGGGGCAGTCACGTGACTGTCCGTGCCGGACCGCGCTGTGTCTGGATCGCGCTGCGAGGGGGCGGTCCCGGAGCCGCCGCTCGAGTGTGGAAGTGTCGATTCATGTAGCGTGAGTGTGGTGTGTCCCCCTGTCTCGTCTGTCTCGTGTGTTTAGTCCGTCTGCCCTGTGTCAGATATGTCTGTGGCTTTGTCGTTGGGTATTGCGGTGGGGGTGTACTTGTATTGTGTGCAGGAAGGCGAGCCTGACGTGCAGGTACACCCAGCGTGTGTACCCGCCCAGGTCCACCCAGCGTGCGTACCCGCCGAGGTCTAGCCAGTGTGCGTGCCTGCCGAGGTCCGCCCAGCGTGCGTGCCCGCCAGGGTCCTGCCAGCGGGCATTCCTGCCATGGACCCGCGAGCCTGCATACCTGTTGTGGTCCCTGCGCCGCACGCCGCCCAGCCCGTTGTCCAGGGGCCGCACGCCGCCCAGCCCGAGCAGCAGGGGCCGCACGCCGCACAGCCCTAGCATCAGGGGCGTCCACCAGACCACGCAGCCAGAGGGCGTGGCCCACTCCTCGTCCGCCGAGGGCGTCCACCGGACCACGCAGCCAGAGGGCGTGGCCCACTCCTCGTCCGCCGAGGGCGTCCACCGGACCACACAGAGGGCGTCCACCAGAGGGCGCCTGCCAAGCCCCGCTCAAGGAGGGCGGAGGACCCCCCCCCAGACTGTTATTTTTTTTTCTTGGTCGCGTCCCCGCATTGCGCGACCATAGGGGCGGGGGTACTGTAACTGTCACCTGTTCTGTGTTTCTTTTGGTTTTTCAGTTAATTAACGTCTGCGGCACCTGTCCCTCATTTGTGTATTCATTGTCTCCGTTGGGTGATTGGTTTATTTTGTGAACGTGACCGGGTGTTTTTCTTACTTAGTTTCCGTATTCCCTCTTCCCCGTGCACGTCTTTGTTTGTGGTTTGATTACCCAGGTGTTAGTTCGTTTCGTTTGTACCCCTCTTTCCGTTGGTGTCCCTACACCATTTTAAATAATAAACCTGTTTTGTTTTTATTTCCCGGTGTCTCGAACTCTCCTTCCGCGCTCAACCACGGTACCACGCTGCGCACTATCCCTGCGTATGTTGTATCCGTGGGAGCGTTGCATCCAGCAGACCAGCGTACGTATCCTTTCTCCGCGTAGCCGATCTCCCGGGAAACGCTCACAAGGCGCAAGCGGTGTACGCATTCCCTCCCGCGTAACCGATCTCCAGGGGAAGAACGATTGCTGACAGTATACTGTTTAGTATTAATGTCTAATTCATAGCTACTTTTTTTCTTATTACTAACAGAAAGGCTTAAGATTTACTACGCTTGAGATCTTTGAAATATAATGTTCTTCACAGTAATTATAAAGTTTATTATCGAACCTCCACTATAAAGTATAGAAATAATTATTATATATTGCGGGAATATTATATTCTGGAGAAAATATATAAGATATCAGTTAATATCTTAATATGTATTAAAAATCTGATTTTGTAAGGCAGAAGAATGATATAATTGGTTGTGTTGCAAGAAGGGACTTTTCATGGCACACTAAAAGTTGGAAAAAATAGCTGAATAAGTGTATTTTCATTCACTGTTATTTAGATTGTTGTACTTTAGTGTAAGTTTAGTTTGCTGTCTTCATTTTGGAACAATGAAGTATATTGACTTCAGTGTACTGTCTTTTAATGGTGTAGTACACTGTCACAACATACAAAGCCTACAAATTTGACAAAAGACAAACAATAAGTATCTCTATGAAAGCCCACACATCTGACAGTAGTAACAACTGTATCAACATCAAGACGAATGTATTTAACACTGGTTTAGTTAAGAGTCTTAGGTTGATGATTAGTGTTAAGTACACTGATTACAAGGCTTAGGGTTAGAAATAGGCACTGATGGTGACAAGGTTTTTGCTGAATTTGCTATGTTAAAAGATTATCAGTGACTGTTACGTAAACCAACTTGGAAGTGATTCAGATATTTGGGTGAAGACAAACATCATCAGCTAATATGAGTGAAGAAATCATTCTAAAATACTTGACATTGATATAAAAGAAAAGGTTATCATTCAAATAAATAATATTATAAAATGAGTAGTTCCAGTCCCTGAATTTGATTGGCTGAGCACTGATGTTATTGACAAAATTGCACACCTCTTACATGAATGGTAGGGTGGCTCCAAGGATTAAGGTGTTGGGCCATGAATTTGAAGGTTGTGGGTTCAAATCTTAGGTCCATTGATGTTACCAAAGGGTAAAATCATTTACCCTGATTGCTCCAGGGATGCTGTATCCAACACTGGATAAGAAAAAAAATGCCTTTATTGGTCCCACAATGGGGAACCAATTCACATTCTCAGCAGCAAAGTGACTTTTCAGCTGAGAATGTGAAAGTTAGGATAGTTGTAATTCACTTTAGATTGAAGTGTCTGCTAAATGATGAAATGTAAATGTAATCTTTTTTGGAAACTTATTTTTGTAATTTGGCCACTAGACAGCAGTATTTGATCGTTGAAAAATCAGAAACCTGTTACTGGAGATCAGCAGTGATGTTAAAAACTAGACTAGATTACATCGGGTAAGACCGGTTTATTTATTTTGATTTCAATGAACGCATTTATAAATCAAAGCTCTTTTTTATTGTAGTGTGTTTGTAACCATTTTATAAAAGCAATAAAGCACTCAAGGTTGTTCATTACTGTGAATAAATCATGGAAAAGAGGTGTGACGGACTCACAAAACATCTTTTCTAGATTTATTTACAATAATGCACACCCTCTTATACCTTATTACTTTATTATACACTCAACTGCAACAAATATAATTGTTTAAAATGTGAATAATACCATGACAAAATATACCTTTTAGTTTAAATACTGTACATTCTGTTTATCAACTACAATCTAATACAAAAGCTAATTAGACAGATAAGACTGTTTTTAAACTGAATATCAGCACATCTGATTTACTCAAAAGAAAAACACTGTTTCCTTAATAGGGGCATGGATTTACATCTAATAATAATGAAATCCATTTTGACTCTTTTACAATATTTTACATACAGTATTTACAGTATTTAACATAAACACACATGAGTATAATTTTAAAACTTTGTTTCCTAAATATTTAGGGTGATTGCCTCTTTATCTACTGTATCATATTATAATGTATTTATTGTATTACAGAAGAAATGACGTATGGGTATAGATGATACAAACATACATTTTTGTTTAAGTTTGAGTTTTGTTTAAAACAATGTTTCACGATCCTGATGTTGGAGACCCACTGCCTGGCAATTATCACTGTTATCCCTGCTTTAACACACTAACTTTATTTAGTAATTGACTAGTAGTGAGCTGATTGGCCGGGTAAAGCCTAAACAATGTAGGGTATTAGGCCTTATGGACCAGGATTTAAAAACATTTGTTTGACATTTAGTATTGTACAACATTAAGCAAATGAAAAACAGAAAATGTAAAACACGCTATTGACACTGGTTTTCTTAATACACTTTGATCATATGTTTTATGACAGGATTTCCAGATGTGGCTGGATCTGCGTAATCTGGAGTGTAAGATGCAAGAGCGATATATAACACATCGGAGCGATGACATGCGCTGGGAACATTTTGCTGCACAAAATGGCTTGCAGTATCCTCCTCATATAATTAACCCTCATGCTGATGTCACTGAGAAGACAGAGTCTGAAGAGACCATTATAAGTACACTTAGTGATAAAGTCAGTGTACTCTAATTCACTACCAAGTTTCTTTTTAAACAAATTAAGAAATTAAGACATTAGAACAAAATACATGATAGGCATTACAAATTCAAATAAAATATTATTAATATATATTTACAGTAAACACATTTTTTTCATTAAACTGCAGTGAATAAAGCACTTGAAAATAAATTATTTTGGACCAAACCAAAAAGTAGTTTTGTGATGTCTATCCTATACAGTTAGCGAAATTTAAAATTCCTGTAAAGCCATGAAAATTAGATCTGGTGTACAAACTGGTAATCTGTATTATGGTGACCACTGCCTTTTTGAAAAAAAAAATATTATTAAGACAAAATTAAGCTTTTTTTGTGCATATGTAATCCTAGCATAGCATCTACAAAAATGACCCAATGTAAGAAAAAACAGTTTATTTAAACAACAGTTTAGTTTATGTGTGTGTGTTTATACCAGATGCAGTCAAGTATGCAATATGAAATCTATGGCTTTACAAATCAAGATGTGATTAAGAACACATAGTTCAAAATACGTTATATATAGGTAAAGTATATAAAAAAAGTTAAATATAAATTTAACCTCAGATGAACAATTAGTCTTCAGTCCTTTGGTTGCTTTCATGCATACAATGCTTTCACCAAACAGTGCATTATGACCAAACACCTGGGTTTCATCTGTACATAAACAACTGTTGAAGAAATCATGCAGTTTGTTCTTTTCGAGTCTTTCCATTAGCAACCATAATAATTTGTCATGAGGTGTTTATCTAGACGTTGTATTTACCTAATTTTAAGCATCAGTTTAAAATGTTATCATCATCATCATCATCATCATCGTTCCTAATATGTAAAACAATAGATTTTATTTAGGGTTTTCATTTCCCCATGGTTGTATGTATTACATTTCGAGAATCAAAGATTGCAGGGACCACAAGCTGGTGCTTACAGTGAAGACATGTTAGTATATGGTTTTATTAAAGTTAGTTTAAGGTTTAGACACGTTCTTTTAATTGAATGGGGAAAATGCCCCATATTGCCAGAAAACTGTTTGTGTGTGAGTACTGAGTATTTATTGTACATGTACAGGTTCAGTAGGAAAATTAGAGCTGCCTACAGAGATCATTTTTCCTCTCATGCTTCTTCTGTACAAGTTGAAATAAAACAGGTGCTGTGTCCTTAAGGCATGTGCCGTGGTTGTGTTTAATTTGTCAACTGTAAAGCTCTGATTACACAGTGTATTCACCTTTCATCTGCAACCTTTCAATGATAATTCAATATACGACCATACCACTTGTATAATATAACAGACATAAAGTTTATAAAATGTTTACTTTTATTACACACAAGGAAAAGTAACATAGTAAAATAATTTAATAGAATGTGGTTACATGACATGACAATAAACCTTCATTTACCACAAAATAATCATAGAAGTGAAACCATATTTTAGCTACCTGTAATAAAGTAAAAAAAAAAAAAAAAAAATAGAATATTTTAGCTGCTATTTGATGTAAAAAAAAAAACCCTGCTGTATAACCTAAAGTCAGTTTGTACTTAAATTACTATATATACAGGCACTGCGTGCACATTTTCTTAATTTGTAATTATTAGCTGTAATATGTAGTCAAATCTAATTCGTAAATTGAACTTACTCGGTCGGCAGATGGCGATGTACACTCAGAATGATAAATGGACTTGGTTTGTGAAGTGAACACCTAAACAGAAAATCCACTGAGGCAAACACAAATACGAGACTATACTGAAATTAAAATAAGTAAATTCTATTTTTTATTTTGTAAAATAGACCATGTATGCAAGGCTACAAAATAAACTATTTGTCACACACACACACACACACACACACACACACACACACACACACACACACATATATATATATATATATATATATATATATATATATATATATATATATATATAGATAGATAGATAGATAGATAGATAGATAGATAGATAGATAGATAGATAGATAGATAGCCCATATTAACTCTATTCAGCATTACCCATTATCACCCGCAGCACTTACTTTCTCTCTTTCTCTCTGCACACACACGCACACAAACACCTGTCAAAACAACACAGAGCTGAGCTCGACGACAGATTCTGACACTGCATCATACAAGAAATAGAAAACAAGCAGTCTTTTCTCGTCGATCTTTAGGCAATTAGACCGTCACTTCAGAACGAATGTAGCCGCCTTCCCCCAAAGCTGAAGAATACAGCATTTAAAACATCTGAATCAGTTGCTCCGGTGCCATGATCTGCGACAAATCGGAGCAGATGACGCTGAGCTAGAGATTCAAGTCTGAATAAAATCTGGAAATCTACAGATGGACTGTCTATCGTCTTACCCACGCTGCAGGAGCATCAATCTTTCTCTCCTTCTTTGTAATTCTCTCATTCGAATTGCACGTTATTCAGGACAGAAAACAGTACTTGTTTAAAGAAAACTAACCACTACTAACACACACACACACACACACACACACACACACACACACACACACACACACACACACATATATACTCTTTGGAAATAAAAATGTAGTGAAGAACCATGCATACAGAATAGAGTCAAAGTTGTAATGTGACATTACAATGTAAATACATTTTATTTGCTTATGCTAATCAAAAGTGAAAGTAACAAAGGCATATTTCCTTTCGCAAAATTTATGACTAATTTAAGAGCTAGTCGTCACTATTAATTATTCAACCATTTTATTTAAATCTAAGATTCAAAAGAACAGAGAATAGCATTACACAGACAGCGTATTAATGTAGCCTCGCAGTCCTAATCACTGAATTTGATATAGAAATTTTTTTTATTTACTCTGATTAGACCAGTCTGAGTCACAATTTTTAGACATCTCCACACATGTTAAATTGAAGCTGGCTTCATGTAAATGAAAAGTGACAGGATTGTCCATCAGCCACCATATGCTGCTCTGCTACATTGGATAGATTTTATAGTCTATGTGACAAGAGCCGTGTTACCTAGTAACTCGTTTTATGTCTCACTGAGCTTTCAGCATGCAACAAAAAGCAAAACAAAGCTCTAGATCAGCTTCACACTTTTGAACTGTTTGGTTCTGTCAGACATTATCAAAATAAATATTTTCCTCACGCTTAACCAAAAACATAAGTTTACAGATGAAGTGAAGCGAATAATTATAATAATAGCATAATCTTGTCAGTCATAATCTTGTCTCTCTTGTCTTAGGATTTGATTTTAAAACACAAAGAACCACAATTTAGGTTATCAAGTAAATCACATTCTGTTTATGTTTGGAATTTTAATAGGTTAATTAATTAATTTTATGTTTAAAAACATGTTATGATTTTATGTTAAAAAGGAATTCAGGCCTGCTTGTTATGAGACACGATTCACCTTCTTAACCTAAAAAGGCTCTGCAGAATGACTGTCTGTCAGGTAGAAAATAGCTTGGTGTTGAATGGATGTGTGTGTGTGTGTTTGTGTTAGATGGGGTGGGTGATGTTGGTAATGGTAGTGTGGCACCTGCAGCTGAGAAGGACCGTAATTTCCACGCACATCCACTTCGACACTCCAATAAATAGAATACGCTATATATTTTCTCTAACTAACTAACAGTTTTACATTTTTTAAACAAGTTAATAAATAACTATTGCAGTAACATCTAATTGTGTATGTTGTTCCTTATCCAGTTTAGTTGATATTTTCTTGTTGCTGTTTGTTATTTTGCTGCATTTTGAGGGTAATTAATTTTCCAACCAAAGGCATTTTATTGATAGGATAAATAACTCATTAGACTTATCTTCATAAATACATTTATTCAGCTTAAGGTAGTGATCTTGTTTCACTTTTGATCTCATTTACAATACCAAATGAAACATTTGTGTTTTAAAATTAAAGGTAAACAAGTAAACTAATTAGGGTGTTAAATAAAATATATATTAAGCATTTTTTGCCTCCAAAAATCATATTTAAAAAAACCTGCTTGACAGAATTTAAGGATGTTTGATGCAGGTCAATTTGACATGTAAAATAGCAATAAGGAGAAATTCCAAACATTATCCATTCATTCATTCATTATCAATTTTGAGAATTCAATTGACTTGATCCATGTTTTTGGACTGTGGGAGGAAACCGGAGAACCCGGAGGAAACCCACGCAGACACGGGGAGAATATGGAAACTCCACCCAGATGGGGATTCGAACCGGGAATCCCTAGCGCTGAGAGGCGAACATGCTAACTACTAAGCCACCATTGCATAAATAAATAATCAAAATATGTCTTTGTCTTGATTTTCAAACGAAAAAACTACTAACTGTCACGATTCGGGGTGCGCTCTGTCCGGTGCGGTGTAGAAATATCGAACCAGGCGACCAGGTAAGCGAATCAACAAATACTTTTATTTGCCTTGAACAGCGGGAACGCCGCTGCGAGCACGATGAAACGTGCCGTGAAAACCAAAACCAAAGTACACTAACCAGACAGCGGAAAGGCCGCTGAATGCTCGGCGAACGAGATAACGAAATAAAATAAAATAAACAACCCACACATTACACCCGACGTGGCACTGAGCGTAAGCATACCAACGCATACACTCGTTAATGCTGACCCGCTGGCTACTGTGCTTGCGTGCTTGAAAAGCAGCCAGCGGGTCGCATGTGATCAGGTAGGACCCAATCCCTGATCACGAGGGTGTGTCCTACCTACGGAAGCCCTTCACGACTGAAAACCCGCACACGAGAGACAGGGACCAACCCTCCCAACCTGACATATCGCCCCCCCAAAAACAACCGAGGGGCAAAGGCCCCCGGGGAAACAGAAAAGAAAACAAAAGGGGCTCGAGGGCAGCGTGGAGACCCCTTGAGGGTGCGGGGCGACGTGACCAAAGGTGCGGAGGCATCGTGCCCCCGTGTGAGGGTGTGTGCGTCGTGACCCTTAGATATACCGGGAGGCACGTGACCCCTTGAGGATCCGGGGGTGTTCTGACCCTCGAAGAGTGTGAGGGCCCAGAGCCCCAAGAGACAGCGGGGAGGATGAGACCCCCTGTGAGCACGGCGGCGCCGTGACCTTCCGTGTGTGCGGTGGCGCCGTGCCTTCTTGTGGGCACGAGGACCCCTTGAGGATGTAGGGACGCCGTGAACTTCTGTGAGTGCGAGAGGGGCATGACCCTAGGTAAGCGTGAGGAGGGCGTGCCCTCTTGAAGGTACGGGAACACCGTGACCCTTTGTGAGCCCGAAAAGGGCGCGGCCCCTTGACCCTGCGGAAGTGGTGCGACCTCTTGTGCGGGCGGCGACGTCATGACGCCTTGGGAATGAATGGGCGACGCGACCCTTGGAGTGTGCGAAGAGGGTGAGACCTCTTGGGTGCGTGTGGGGAAGGAGACACTTTGGGACTCCGAAGTACACCGAAGACCGCCGGGGGGAACCAAAGTACACGCGACCGCCGGGGGGAACCGAGAGGAAGCAGGCATGACCCGACTATGTACAGAAATGGCCCGAGTGGTCGCACATGTGAACCGAGTGGACGCTGGAGTGGCCCGAGTGACCGCACAGGTGACCCAAGTGAACGCAACACTGACCCGAGTGGACGCACTTGTGACCCGAGTGGATGCAACGGTGAATCCGACATAGTCCATGAACATGGCAGGCATCCCAGGGTCCCATACGAACTCTTCCGCCCCCAAAGTCCTTGGTCCGGCGGTATTTTGGTCCAGAGCGGGTGGCAAATTGTCCTGGGCGGAGAACGGGTCGTCCACGTTATGGGGCACATAGTCCAGCTTATCGACAGAAGCAGGGGTCAATCTATCCTGTGCGGGGACCACAGGACTCCACTGCTTCCTCACCAGACCACTGGACTGCCCTCTGGGGAATGCGCTGAGCGCCATGCCGCAACTCCCAGTCTCCTTCCTCTCCGCCACCTGGACACACAGAGAGAGAGCCAGTACCTCATCCACATCATACAACACCCAGTCCTGGACTACCGAGACGGAGTCCGGCCCCCGAACGCTGATTACACTGAACCCGGACGGCATGTCCCGCGGACAACCCCGCGGAGGACTACGCGGAACATTACGCGGAGAAGCGCCGGACGCATCGCGAGGCAACATGCGAGGAGCGGCGCTAGGGGCAACGCGAGAAGCATCGCGTTGAAGCCTCAGCGGCGTGCCACCCTGGACTCTGCGAGGCGCAGAGCGAGGGGCAGTGTGAGGAAACACGCGTTGCGGAGGACCTCGAGGGGCAACACGAAGAAAACCGCGTGAAGTCTCCACCCGAGCGTCGGGAGACGCAGCACGAGGGACCGTGTGAGGAGAGCTACGAACGGAATCGCGGGAGGCGATGCGCGGAGGGCTGCGAGGGGCATCGTGAGGGGAATCGCGGGGAGAACCGTGAGGAAGCACGCGTTGAGGTGAAGCCTCATCCCGAGCGTCGAGAGATGCAACCGGAGGTGCAGTGCGAGACATACTGTAGTACGAGGTACCGCGTGAGGGGAACCACGAGCGCAGTCGTGAGGAGCGACGTGCAGAGGACTGCGAGTCGCGGCGTGAGGGTCAAGGCGAGGGGAATCGAGGGGAATCGAGAAGCGGAACCACGGGAAGCGACACGCGGAGGGCTGTGAGGGACAACGCGAGGGGAATCGCGGGGAGAACCGCGAGGGAACACGCATTGAGGTAAAGCCTCATCCAGAGACGCAGCAGAGACGCAGCAGCGAGAGGTGGCGCAGCGCGAGGCAGAACCCGAGCAGCGAGGGAGAACTCGCTGAACGGGGCCTCCGTGGAGTAAGGCAACTCGCACGGAGGGGCGCGCAGCGCGGGCCGGTCGCCGTGGGGACGCTCGAAGAACGGGTCCTCCATGGAGTCAGGAGACTCGAACGAAGGAGCGTGAGGCGGGACCCGAGCGCGGCGCGAGGTGCAGCGCGAGACGGCACAGCGCGAGGCAGAACCCGAGCAGCGAGGGAGAACTCGCTGAACGGGGCCTCCGTGGAGTGGGGAGACTCGCACGTAGGAGCGTGAGGCGGGGCCCAGGCAGCGAGAGAGAGAGCGCTGAACGCGTCCTCTGGGAGATAGGAGACTCGCGCGGAGGAACGCGCGGCGGGGCCCGAGCGCGGCGCGAGGCGCGAGGTGCAGCGCGAGGTGCAGCGCGAGACGGCGCAGCGCGAGGCGACGCAGCGCGAGGCGACGCTGCACGAGGCAGAACCCGAGCAGCGAGGGAGAACCTGCTGAACGGGGCCTCCGTGGAGTAGGGAGACTCGCACGGAGGAACGTGAGGCGGGACCCAGGCGGCGAGAGAGAGATGAGCGCGTCCTCCGTGCGGGGAGGAGCCCGAGTCGCGAGCGACCGTTCACTGACCGGGTCCTCCGTGGAGTAAGACGACTCGCACGGAGGAGCGCGCGGAGGAGTTAGCAAATGACCTTCGGCGCAGAGGGCCCAGGAGTCGGGAGAGGTAGAACAACACCCTCTCTCGGTCCGAAAGCTCCCGACTGGTGACCAGGGCGAACACCCTGCGACAGCCGATAATATACAGCAGTGGCTTTAACGCCACCCCGTCGCAGGGTGCCGGGAGTTTAATCGAAGCCGAGAGAGGGAGAACAACCTCCCCATACTCCGGGACCCAATCAATACCCCTCCTCGCTCCAACCTCCGGGGAGCGAGTACTGCAGCGAGAGTTAAACAGCGGGGCCGGGTGAATGGGTGAGCAAATACTTATATATAATATAATATAGTGTTTGTTTTTTTTTTAGTAATGTTGTCCTTTTAGTTTTTGATGCCGAATAGAATTAAAAGCTTTATTTCGAAGTCATTAAAATAATATAATATTCAACATGATTTATTCTTAAGAATGTAATTTGAATTATGGAGTTTAAGGTTAATATGATATCAGTTGTATAAAAATATAATCTAACTTTTATTGAAGACCAGGTGCTCAATATGTAAGTTCAAATATATTTAAAATGTGAAAAATAAGTTTAAAATGACTTCACTGTTCACACAAAATAAACTAATTATTAGTTATTAATTATTAAATAATTTTAAGTAATTATAAGTAATTATTAAGGTTGGTTATTATACATTTTTAATTAATTAATTTAGTCCTTGCTCCCAGATTTCAGTAAATAAAGTATTAGTATTAGAACTAATTAAAGTTTTTTTTAGTTAAATTAAACAAATTTTAGACTTTGTGTGCTTTTTGTGCTGTCCGGACTTGTCATGCTACTGTCTGATTGTTAATGGACTTGTCGTATTCTGTCCTCACATAGGCGTAGATCGACTGGTAAATTGAGAGCCTTGCCTTATGCCTTAACTCCTTCTTCACCACAATGGACTGGTATAGGGTTCGTATTACTGCTGACCCTGCGCCGATCTGTCTGCCAATCTCCCGCTCCATCTTACTCGTTAACAAGACCCCAAGATAGGTGAACTCCTCCACTTGAGGCAAGATCTCATCCCTGACACAGAGAGGACACTCCAGCCTTTTCCGACTGAAAACCATGGTCTAAGATTTGGAGGTGCTGATACTCTTCCCGACCGCTTCACACTCAGCTGCAAACCGATCCAGCTGAGTGGACCACATCATCTGCAAACAGCAGTGACGTGATCTCGAGATCACCAAACCAGATGCCCTCCATCCCCTGGCTGTCCCTAGAACTGTTCATATAAGTTACGAACAGAATCGTGACAAAGGACAGCCCTGACAGAGTCCAACCCTCACCGCGAACAAGTCTGACTTACTGCCTGTAATGCGAACCAAGCTCCTACTCCGCAAATACAAGGACTGAATGGCCTATAGTAAAGAGCCATGTATCCCACACTCGCAAAGAACTTCCCAGAAAATACCCCAAGGAACACAATCGAATCCACAAAGTACATGTAGAGTGGTTGGGCAAACTCCCATGAACCTTCAAAGATGCTGGCGAGAGTAAAGAGCTGTTCCAGTGTTCCACGGCCAGGACTAAATTCACACTGCTACTCCTGAATCTGAGGTTCGACTATCAGCCAGACTTTTCTCCACTAACCCTGCGTAGACATTTCCTGGGAAGCAGAGCAGTGTAATTCCCCATGGCCCATTTAGACTCAATGTCCCCCACCTCCCCCAGTATGTGTCTAAGAAAGCTGGGTACTTTGTTATCTGTGACTATGCGCGAAATGCTCTCCATCCACCAGAGAAAACCCCAAGGTACATGTGTCAAGTTGGGAGCTTGAGTGAAACACAACTTGTATTTTACCCTGTTTTTAGGAATGGTACACTCGTTAAGTAATGTCGATAAGTATCTTTCCTACCTGGTCATTTTAAAAAAAATTCTGCACAAATTCAGTGATTGTTCTCTCTTTTCTTTCTTTTTTGTAGCGTCCGTAATAAAACAGTAAGTTGCTTCAGAGCCTGTCCTCTGTTTTTGGGAAGTAAAGAACGTTGTGTAAGGAATGGTAGAGTTGCCACCCAATGGTAGTCAATGCCATTGATTACATAAATCAACCCATCCTCTTTATTCTGGCTTGGGGCTGGCAAAGTGAAAAAAAGACACTGGCAGACTTATTTTATTATTATTATTATTATTATTACTATTATTATTATTATTATTTACTTAAAAAAAAAAAACATTTTTGTTTTCTTTAGTTTCAAACCTAATATTTAATAATTGTTTTGGCCCACTCAGCATGGTAGCTTAGTGTTTAGCACGTTCGCCTCTCAGGGATTCCCGGTTCGATTTCCAATCTGGGTGGAGTTTCCATGTTCTCTCCGTGTCTGCGTGGGTTTCCTCCGGGTTCTCCAGTTTCCTCCCATAGTCCAAAAACATGGATCAAGGCCAATTGAATACTCCAAATTACCCTGTATTGAGTGTGTCTGTGTGCCCAGCGATGGATTGGTGTCCTGTCCTGGATGTATTTGCCCAGCGCCTGGATGGGCATGGGGAACCCCCTTCTTCCCCCCCCCCCCCCCCCCCCGCGACCCTAGGATAAAGTGGAAGATGATGGATGAATGGATGTTTTGGCCCACAAAAATAGATTTTTATATAGAAAGTTTTCTGTTCCAGGTTCAGCTGAGGAAGCCAACTTAAATGAATAAGCCACTTAAATGAATAAGCAAGCCTCAACAGACAACCTCAGACCATTTCAGATATACAGGATGGAATTGGGAAGACACCTGTAACTGCCTACATGAGCAGTTTATATTTTAATTGGTTTAGTTTGTAAAATTGTATAATAGTGTATTTCATAACTTGATAACGTTAATTTCCATGGTTACACTGCTAATTACCGTGGTTACCACGTTACAAAGGTTCCAAAGTTAGCATTAAGGGTTATTCAGAAGCTGGAGAGCGACAGGTTGCAACGTGAAACTATAGCTCTCTTAGATATTTCATGCAGCAATAAGGTTTGTGATCTGTTAGTATACCAATTATGTTTGCGTAAAGTTTATTACCTTTTCTAGCATTAAGAATCAATATGTAATACAGTTCTAAATCAAGATGTAAATTCGGTTGGTAAAACCAACAAAGGATCATTCTTAAGATTAATAGTTTACAATGTGTAAATTGCTCATTGTATATTTGTTTATGTGATTTATGTTACAGTTCTTACGGTTGGTTGTAAAGTTATGTACAAAGTTAAGGTGCAAACTCAAGAATAAACCTAATCAATATTGGCAAGAATATTTGTGCTGTCGACTTTAAATCTGAGGGAGCTACAGTAAGAACTCAATGCTTTAAGAAACAGCAAAGTAAGAACTCACTGCTTCACTGCTTGAGGAATCCTGCAGATAGAAGATGTCAAATAGTCATAGTGATACGAATAGCGATGAGAGACAAACGCTCGTAGAGTCAAGATCAAGCGTCAAGGATTAGCCGCAGTCCCATGCTGACACGCATTCACAAGTGACTGACTGTCCAAAGGGTCCTGATTCAATTCCTGAACAAGAGCCACAAAGAGACCAAAGAGTCCGCAAGATGACGGAGAAGGGTCAAGCACTACACGACGAACAAGTGAAAAGAATTGAACGTCGCTTCAGTGTGTGCTATAAGAAGTGGAAGGAAGTCATTCAGACCGTCAACCAAAATTTAGGTGGACAGTGTTCAGCCGATTGTTGGATGAAAATGTTATCAAGGTGAATGATGCCTCAAAAACCTTGAATGCTATCTATGACAAGCTAAGACGAATCAGTGTTCCTGATCAAGATACACGTCGTAGAATCGACATCTGTCAAACAGTGACACAGAAGATAGTGCATCAAGCAACGAATGTTCAAGAACATGGTCTTCAAACCTGTCTACCTGGAGAGGTCCATTCATAACCCTGTGACATTACTAGAAGCTGAGTGAAGACCATCATCTTCATCTTCACTTTACAGTTGTAAATTCATGCAAATTCATGACCAAGCTAGTATTGTAAAATAATCTGCTTGGTATAATTTCATTTCATGATTTAAAATCATAGATTTTGGTGGGAGTGTAACTGCCTACATGAGCAGTTTATATGTTAATTGGTTTAAAGTTTGTAAAATTGTATAATAGTGTATTTCATAACTTCTGTTCTTTTAAGAACATTGATAACATTAATTTCCATGGTTACACTGCTAATTACCGCGGTTACCACGTTACAAAGGTTCCAAAGTTAGCATTAAGGGTTATTCAGAAGCTGGAGAACGACAGGTTGCAACGTGACACTATAGCTCTCTTAGATATTTCATGCAGCCAATGAGGTTTGTGATCTGTTAGTATACCAATTATTCATTCATTCATTCATTCATTCATTCATTCACAAAGTTTATTACCTTTTCTAGCATTAAGAATTGATTGATGTACAGTAATACTGTTCTAAATCAAGATGTAAATTTGTGTGGTAAAACCAACAAAGGATCATTCTTAAGATTAATAGTTTACAATGTGTAAATTGCTCATTGTATATTTGTTTATGTGATTTTTGTCACAGTTCTTACGGTTGGGTGTAAAGTTATGTACAAAGTTAAGGTGCAAACTCAAGAATAAACCTAATCAGTATTGGCAAGAATAGTTGTGCTGTCGACTTTAAATCTGAGGGAGCTACAACACCTTTTATTCCAACACAAAACAAATAAATGTAAACTCACAGTAACAAAACACAAAATAATTACAAGTCCATAGGGGCCAAGAGTCCAAAGGGTATGAGCCAAAGTAAGAAGGTGTCCAGGGACCTGTTCCTGATAGTCCAACAGTTAATGGCAAAAGTCCAACAAAGGTGAACAGGGACCTGCTTCAATCCTGTAACACACACAAGAGAACAAACAACCAGCAAGGTGCGGCTACACAGCAAGAGGACCTAACCTCTTAACCAGATGACAGTCTAGCAGGGTAGGGGTCCAAGGATAGCAAAATACCCAGGGTTATAGCTACATGGACTACCTTACTGTGTTCTGAAAAGAGACCAACTGGCAACTAGCTAACTCTCCTAGCTCTATAAATAGAGTGCTGCCGGATTGCCAATTAACCCCAGGTGCACCAGAAAGGTGGCACCTAACGGGTGCCTCTTGGTACCCTATACAATTTACCCAGAAACTCACGTTTGAACTGTTGTATGGGGGGGTCAAGAATAATAATATAATATATAATACATTTTATTTTATAGGCGCCTTTCTGTCACTCAAGGACACCTTACAAAATTTCAAATAAGCATTCATTTTAAAACAAGATACACAATTCACAATATTAAAAGTATGTTAAAATAAGAAAATACAAAACGATCAGATAAAGAAGGTCAATTTGAACAGGTTTTCGAACAGAGTTTTAAATGCGGATTTGAATTGTGAAAGTGAGGTAATGTGTCTTATGTCAGGTGATAAAGAGTTCCAAATTTGGGGAGCAGAGCGGCTGGAAGCAAATGGTAAGGCGAATGGTGGGGACGTCAGGAGGATAGTGGAGGATGATCAGAGGGAGAAAGATGGAATTACTACTCTAAGAATAGAGGAGATGGTGGAGAAAGATTGTGAATGGCCTTAAAAGTGAGCAAAAAAAATTTGTAATTGATGCGGAACTTGACCGGGAGCCAGTGGAGCTGTTGGCGAACAAGTCAAGTCAAGTCAAGTAATTTATTTATATAGCGCTTTTTACAACAGTACATTGTCACAAAGCAGCTTTACAGAATGAAAAGCCTTTAAACCCCCAAAGAGCAAGCCGAAGCGACAGTGGCAAGAAAAAACTCCCTTTTATGTTGTTATTTAAGGAAGAAACCTTGGGAGGACCAAGACTCAGTGGGGGACTCATCCTCCTTGAGCAGCCGGGCAGCAACAACAGTGTAGAACAGCCATGTACAGATATTAAACAAATGGAAAAACTAACAACTGGAAAACTATATGTGAGTCCATTAGGGGGCGTCCTGCAGGACCGCCTTGTCAGGATCCATACAGTATTCGTAAGCAGAGCCATGGATCTCCAGGAAGCCGGGGGACACCTCAAAAGAAACAGACAAAGGAAGGGAGTTAGAGCTAATAATAAAGCACGGCATTTAATTAATAAGTAATTAATTGACACAGTGCAGCATGTGACTCCGGCATCACTGACTAGAGCAGCATAACTAAAAGAGGCAGATACTGCAGACTCTACATAGTTGAGATGGCGCCCCGGAACAGCATCATTCCAGCGCCACACCCCCCCCATTAATGATGAGGTGGGTGAAGAGGTGAAATGCCAGCATACACTGATCAGAGATTACCCCCCAACACAGCCAAGTCTGAGATCTACATCTTTATCTACAGGGGATTAGTTAACAGGAGTGATGTGGTGGAAACTGGGGTTTTTTGTAATGATACGAGCAGCTGAATTCTGGGCCAGTTGAAGCTTATGGAGAGATTTGTGGGTGAGACCAAAAAGAAGAGAGTTGCAGTAGTCTAATCGTGAGGTAACGAGGCTATGAACAAGAATGGCAGCAGCATGAGGGGTAAGAGAGGGGCGAAGCCGGTTTATGTTGCGAAGGTGGAGAATGGCAGATCTCGGCACCCAGCCTGTAACCCTGCCAGTCGACCAGGAACTGGACCCCTCTGCCACGTCTGCGGGAGTCCAGCAGGCGATGGACTGTGTAGGTAGGTTGACCAGAGTGGTGCCAGAGCATCCGTGGCCGTGCGCTTGAGAGGGGACTGCATTACTGGCTTGATCTGGGAGACGTGGAACATGGGGTGGATCTTCATGTGCCGAGGAAGCTTTAGCCAAACCACCAAAGGACTGATTACCTGAGTGATGGGGTATGGGTCTATGAACCGGGGGGCTAGCTTGTTAGACTCCTCACGGAGAGGAATGTTTCACGATGACAGCCAGACTAGTTGACCCAGCTTATATGTAGGGCTGGACCATCGCCGTCTGTCCCCAGCAATGATGGTCGTGGCTTGGGCTTGGCGAAGGGCAATTAGCATGTTCTTCCACATATTCTTGTAATGCCTCATGAGATGCAAGACAGAGGGCACAGCGATGCCCATCTTGCCCTCTGGGAACAACGGTGGCAGGTATCATAATGAGGCCTCAAATGGAGACCTACCTGTGGCTGAAATCCGGGCTGTGTTATGGGCGTATTCCGCCCACGTTAGGTACCTACTCCAGATCCTAGGATGTTGGGTGGAAACACAGTGGAGTGCGGTTTCCACCTCCTGATTGGCCCTTTCCATCTGACCATTACTCTGCGGGAACCCGGAAGGCAGGCTCACTGAGGCTCCCAGTGCAGTGCAAAAGGCTTTCCATACCTGTGACACAAACTGAGGACCTCAGAAACAATGGAATGCCGTGAATCTTGAACACATGGTCAAACATGAGGGTGGCCGTCTCCGTGGGGCAGTGGGGAGTTTAGGAAGGGCAAACAGTCTGATGGCATTTGAAAAGCAGGCCACCACGTTCAAAATAACAGTCTTACCTTTCGAGGCTGGCAGTCTAAGGCAATATGAGACCAAGGGCGACCTGGAATCACAAGTGGCTGAACCAACCCTGCCGGGGGAGAGTGCGACACCTTGTTGCAAACGCAGATGGAGCACGAAATGACAAACTCTCATGTCAGATGATAGCGACGGCCACCAGAAATGTCTGTGAAATAGGTCTTCCATTCTCATCACCCCTGGATGACCGGCATGGTCAGTGTCGTGAGTCCACCTTAGTACCTATGACCTGACTGCCGATGGCACAAATAAACGATTAGAAGGACCGGTGCCCGGATCTGTTTTGGAAAGAAGAGCCCTCTCAAACGAGCTCCGAAGTCCCCACGACACCCCAGCAACCACTCGATCCGTTGGGAGCACCAGTTTCTTCGAATCAGAGGCCTCTGACCCTGGCTGCAGTCTTGATAATGCGTCTGGCTTGGTGTTCTTTGACCCTGGGCGATAGGTGGGAATGAAATTGAACCTATCAAAAAACAACGCCCACCTTGCTAACCGGGAGTTCAGTCTCTTAGCCGTTTGCATGTATTCCAGGTTCTTGTGATCTGTGCACACCACGAACGGTAGCTCAGACCCCTCCAACCAGTGTCTTCACTCCTCCAACACCATCTTGACTACCAGTAGCTCACGATTGCTGATGTCGTAGTTCCTTTCCAGAGGTGAAAGCTTCCTGGAAAAAAGGCACAAGGGTGGAGATGGTTGTTCTTACCCGAACGTTGCGACAGAACAGCACCCAAGCCGGTGTTGGAAGCGTCTACTTCCACTACAAACTGCAAGGGTCAGGTTGGGAGAGGATCGGGGCCGACGTGAACAGGTCCTCAAACTTTTTGAAAGCCGACTGTGCCTCACTTGTCCATCTGAAGGCTTGCTTCTTTGAGGCGAGTGCTGTCAACAGATTCGCAATACTGCTGTAGTTCCTTATGAATTTCCGGTAAAAGTTTACGAATCCCAAGAAACGTTAAAGCTCAGTGAAAGACATCGGCACAGGCCAATCCCAAATGGCTGCTATCTTAGCTGGATTAGTGAGACCGAACGGGACCACGCAATTCTCATAATGCCCCGTGGGGGCATTAAATGCGGTCTTCCTCTCATCCCCCTATCTAATCCACACAAGGTGGTAAGCATTGTGCAAATCTAGTTTCGAAAAAAATTACTGCCCCCTGAATGGACTTGAACACCATGGAAAGAAGGGGTAGGGGATACTTGTTCGGAATAGTGATCTTATTTAACCCCCTGTAATCGATACACAGATGCAACGACTTGTCTTTGTTTTGAATGAAAAAGAATTCTGCCCCCAGCGGCGACGACGAGGGTTGAATAAGACCCTGTGGGGTGTTGTTGGTAACTAACAAACCAGAAAAGGCCCGGTACTGCGATGCAGAGTGTGATTTATTTACAATTATTTACACTAAATGAAATAAACAACCAAAAGAAATAAAAACTGTGCAATAACCAACAGAAAAGAAAAACCTTTGTATGTACTGGACAAACAGAGGTTCCCTGGGACAGCCTCTCCTCAAGCAGGCCCACTTTTAACTCCCTGAACCTGCTGATTCCCTCTGTTTAAATAACCTCCCCTAATTAAACCTCACCTGGGCTATACCAACCGGACAGGGGGGGTTAGGAACACACATATATCATACACCCATTTTCCCCATCCTTTCCATCAGCCAAAAGTGCTATACAACAGCCAGAGTTATGACAATATAAATATGAAATATGAGAGTAATTGTTAAACATACATATGGTAAAAATAATGCATTGATCAACCATATTTTACCCCCCTTTCACTCACATAGACTTTCCCCCCACCCCTGTTCATTCTAACAAAAGGACCTAAGAGCAGTGCGCGCGTTTATGCCCGGACTAGATGACAGACGCACCCGGAAAAGCCGGCATCGGTGTAAGTGAGTGAGTGGATTAACAGCGGTATTTTGGAATGTGTATAGTGGAAATGCAGCGGGTGGTAGTGGGTACCTCACTAGCCACCCGTCTTGCACTGAACAGGCTGAGATATGGAAAATGTGGGAGACATCGACAACGTTTTGGATAATGAAAATTGAGGCTAAATGCACCATAGCCGTTAGCGGTAGCTACGCCGCTAAAACCGGGATGCTATACCTCCCAAACACCTGAATAAAATAACATGCATACCCATAGACAGATATAATAACCAACATTATTAAATCATCAAATCACTGTGTACGGGCATTATCACTTGAGGAATGTCCCTGCTCTCCTGAACTTGTGTATTTGGCTCAACGAGCTGATAGCCGGTGAAAGGGGTCGCTTCATCCCTTTCACAGACCCGTAGAAAGGCATTCGGCTATGTAGTGGTCCATTGCTTTTCTCTCGGGTCCCGATAACCAATAAGACTTACTCTTAGGGAGTGGTGCCCCGGAAGAAGGTCGATGGCGCAGTCGTAGCTGCGATGTGGTGGCAAATTACAGGCATGGTCCTTGGATAAGACCTCCTTCACGTGATAAATGGATGGATAACTCCGAAGTGAGGTTAACAATGCCTGTGTAATGTCCTTGGGGTTAACCTACATCATGGCCCGAGTCTTACCGAATTGCATAGGCTCTGGACCCTCAGATGCCCTGGAGGTGGAGGGAAACGACTCCCTTTCCCTTGAAGGTATCACCCCGCATGACGAATGAACCAGTCAGTACCCGGTTCTCAACCGCCAACTCCTGGGTATAACCATCTAGACAGATGGCCAGTTCGATGAGCTCTGGCAGGGTAATCGGCTTAGCCCTGGTAGGCAATTGCCCCTGGATGTTAGGGTTAAGAGCTCGCCTGAATACAGCTTTTAGGGCCGTCCCATTCCATCCCAAATTGGCAGAAATGGTCGCAGATTTCACAGAAAATTCAGCTACCGACAAATTGCCCATATGGATGTTTAATAACCAATCATCGGCATCACCAGAATGTTTGGTCTTATCAAAATCGGCAAGGAAGCGCTTTATAAACTCCCTTAGTATAGGTGAGGTGGTGGACTGCAACGCGATGTAGAAGGTAGAGGCTGGGACGGAGCAGCAATCAAATCCGAGATCTGTTGCACTTCCCGAGCTAAGTGGGACACAATGTGGATAATCTCCCAGGTTGAATCGCGGTTCTGGGCTGATCCATTCCGGTCTGACTTCCTTAGTGGCAGTTGGTACTGTTAGGGATCGATAAGATCCCGATAATTATTTGGAACCCTACTCGGAAAATCAAAGTGAGACGGATTTGCAAGACACTTTTTATTCCAACACAAAACAAATAAACATGAACGTAAACCCACAGTAACAAAACACAAACTAAGTATGAGTCCGTGGGGGCCGAGAGTCCAAAGGGCATGAACCAAAGTAAATTTGTCCAGGGGCCCGTTCCCGATAGTCCAACAGTTAATGGCAAAAGTCCAACAAAAGCTGACTAACTCTCCTAGCTCTATAAATAGAGTGCTGCCTGACTGCCAGTTAACCCCAGGTGCACCAGAAAGGGTGTGCTCAAGTAGGTGTGGCCAAGCCCACTTACATTTCCCCATAACAAAGGGTCTCCAGGGAAATTTTATCTCTAAGTTTGTTTTTTACCATACTCATCTGCCTGAATAATCTCTCAACTTCAGCATTTGAGTGTAGCAAAGACAACACAGCCACAGCAGCCATGGCAAGTCATTCCACTTACTTGGATGGCATGCCATTGCTAGACAATCTTGTATATATCTCTGGCTGAGTAGCCAATTTTTGTCTATTTCTCCCATGCAATTATTGTGAATTAGAGTTTTCTATACATTGAAAACTGACATGCACTCCAATGTTTTAATGTTGTCTGGCAGTCTTGCCCTTAACTTGTTCGTGAGGGAGGTAGAAAGGGCTAAACACTGTTTTGGACATTGTACTTCTCTTCAGGTGCAATTTGGTTCAGCTGCCTTCAACTCAAAAAAGGTAACAAAGATATCGAACTTGTGTATCCATCAATTGCATTTTTGAGGATCAGTATTTGCCCATGGAATCGGCACTCTGCTACTTACAGACTTCATTAGGCTTACCAACCTGTCAAGAAGCTTAAGTGGATCTAACTGCACTCCTCAATTATTAATCACTATCTTAACTGAGGCATTATCAGTCCCAATTCCCAGTTGTTTTAAGATAACAATTCTCCAGAAATGTCACAATAGCTCTGGCTATTACATTTACATTTACATTTAGTCATTTAGCAGACGCTTTTATCCAAAGCGACTTACAAATGGCTATAGATCCGGCATCTCCTTCACCAACTCAAAAAGCACCAGAAATGTTGAGAGAATTGTGTGTTTGGTGTCAATAAAGTGCCTTATCAAAACCCCCAGTTACTTAGAAACATGTCTGTTGATTCATTTAAGAAACGGGCTGAAACTCTCACCCACATCTGCAACCAACATTTTTTTTAGAAACTGTGGTGCCAGAACACCATTAATCATTTTTGTGCACTTTGTTCTGTGCATTGTGAAGTAAGTAGTGTTATATTCCAATAAACGTTCAGTAAATTCCAACAGTAGCAGCAGTGAAATCTGAGAAAGCAGCTTTATATGCTTACCCAATGTGATCACATGCCCACATGAAACAGTGCTAAGCAATAGCTAATAACATGTTGGTTTTGAAATAATGACATGATGTTGCAGTCATTTTAAAAAAAAAAAACTTGTAAACAGCCTGGTGCTTTGGATAGAGCTGCTATAAGGTTTTGCCATTCGTGTATGTGAGTTGCTGTGTGTTTTTTATGTCACAAATTTGGCATAGAAATCAGTATTACAATACAGACAGCATGATGTATGCCTACGCATCATCTCCAATAAGTGGCTTCAACCAGCCTTTATATTCAAGCTTTAATTCCCACTCCTTCCTGTATTTGAGATATGATCTACTTAGTTATTTAGCTTTTTACAAAAGAAAAGAAAGTCAGTGAAGTAAAAGACAGGCCTTAACATACTGTAACTGCATCAAGGATCTCCAGCATTTTTTTGGTTTTGCAAACTTTTATTGATGCTTCTTTTGGGTTTTCAGTTCCATAGTGGCTCCCCTCACTTTTTTATTAAAAGGCAAAAAAAAGTTTTGTACTGGAACAATACTGTTATGACCAGCTGATGGGTGTTAAAATAAAAAAAAAATTATGATCGGTGAGCTCGAGGATGGGCAATGTGGAACCAATAATCCAGTGATGGCATTCTTCTAAAACTAGTTTGACGGCGAAGAGCTCCCAATCTCCAATCCCATAGTTGCATTAGGCGGTGCTAAATGTACTGGAGAAATAGGCTATAAGGTGAAGCCCTGGACCGTTTGACCCCCTCTGGGACAGAATGGCACCTACCCCGCTACACAAGGCGTCCACAGCCACCACGGATTGCTTACTGCAGTCCGGGTGGTTCAGAATGGGAACCCGAGCCAGGAAAGCTCACTTGGGCATGCCCTTTAGCAATGACATGAGCGGCAACGTGTGACGACTAAAGCCCTGGATAAACTTTTTTAGCCCTGGATAAACTGAAATTTGCAAACCCCCAAAAATCGCTGCAACTCCTTCACCTAGGAGGTTGTGGGCCAGTCAAGGACAGCCTGACCTGATGCGACATTGCTACCCCTGGCGAGACAGGAAAGTCGTGTCCAGCTGCATAGGTTCTGCCTCGGACTCACGGGTGTGTTGTACACGTGCAGACTCCGATCCACCACTCTCTACAGCGTGCTGGCATCCGCGGTAGGAGTAGGGCAAATGCTGGTCCATCAAGATGGAGAGGTGGATGAGGTCTGTCAGGGAGGAACCAAAGTCTAGGCCCTATCTCACGTCATACCTCTGGATGCAGCCCCTCGCGGTAATGGGCGCGTCCTCATTCCATACACTGCGTGCAGCCAAAGTGCGGAACGTTAGTATGTAGTTGGATACAGACTGGGACCCCTGCCCTTTACAGGATGGCAGAAAATGGCCTTAAAGGCCTTTATAAAAGATTAAAAAGTTTGGACCTTGGGGCCCTGTGCCTCCCCCCATATTGCCGTATTGCTATGGAGCGGCTGTTGAGGAACAGCGAGCACTGCATCAGGAAGGAGGGACAGATGACCGGACTTACGTCCAGTTTTTTCCAATGGATAGGTCATCGTGATCTACGGTAATCAGCATCGGGAATCAGCATAGAATAGACACAGCTTTGGGTTGCCATTTTCACAGAAATTGCTCTTTCAAGTTCAAGTAATTTATTTATGTAGCACTTTATACAATAATACACTGTCACAAAGCAAATTTCCAGTGTTATAAGCCTATAAACCCCCAAAAGGCAGGCCAAAGGGACAGTGGCAAGAAAAAAACTCCCTGTTATATTGTTATTTTAAGAAAGAAACTTTGGGAGGAACAAGTCTCTGTGGGGGTATCATCTTCCTTGAGAGGCCAGGCAGCATCAACAGTGTAGGACAGCCATGTACAGATTGTGCGGTGATCAGTTGTCCAAATTTCACAATTGGAAAACTATATAAGTTCATTAAGGGAGTCCTGCAGGAATCCCAGTCCAATAAAAGTCCAGGTTCCATCCATTAATTTTCATAGCCACAGTGCTTTTGCAGAGCCATGGAGGAAGAGCTGATGCTTCAGGAAATTGGTAACACCTCAAATGAAACAAACCAGAAAAGCAGTTAGAGCTAATAAAGCCCAGTATTTAAGTAAAAACCAGAGGTTGATTGAAACAGTGCAGCATGTGACTCCGGCTTAACTGACTAGAGCAGCTTAACTGAAATGGGCAGATATTGAAGACTCTACTTATTCAGCGGGCTCCCTGGAACAGCATCATTTCAGTGCCACACCCTCTACTAATGACGAGCTGTGTGAAAAGGTGAAATGCAAGCACAGACTGATCCCAGATCACCAACCCAACACCGCCATGAGATCTGTGTCTTAAATCTACTTTTAAAGATTGTTAGTGATTTAGAATCACAAACAGTAACTTGAAGGCTATTCCGAGGTTGAGAACCCTTGCGGGAGAACGATATTCCACCAGCAGTAATTTTATTTATTCTTGGAGCTAAAAGCAAACCAGCACCTTGAGATCTGAGATTGCGTGTTGGCTTATACAGTTGAATCAGCTCAGTGACATACTTTGGAGCCTGATTATGTAGAATTTTATATGTTAGCAATAAAATTTTGTACTCAATATGAAACTTAGCTGGTAGCCACTTTAAGTTTGATAACACAGGACTGATGTGATCAAACTTTCTGGTTCTAGTTAAAACCTTAGCTGCATCATTTTGTACAAGTTGTAGTTTATGTAAAGATTTATTAAAACATTCTGTCAGAAGTGAATTGCAATAATTCAAACTTAAAAAAAAAGCATGACTTAGTTTCTCTGTGTCAGTGCCGTAGTAAAGGACAGCACACTCACAGATCAATGCCAATACACTTTATTAGCACAATGTTCTTTAGATGTCCTCCAAGAAGAGCGGAAAAGACAAAAACAAAAAAAAAACACTAAATACCGTGTGGAGAAAACCGGAAAAGAATCACCACCAAGATGCGGAAAAAAACCAAACGTGCAACAAGTGAGCATGATACGACGTGAGGAAGGAACGGAGTTTATAAGCATGAGAACTGGAAATAATCACAGAAACAAAGAACAGATTATCAAAATTGATAGACAGCGATTAGAGGAAACAGGTGACATTCCCTCACCAGAGTGCACAACAGGGGAGCGTGAGTGACATTACCCCCCTATTCCAGAGGGGGCAGAGAAGCAGAAGAGACAGCCCTATACCTACCTTGACGACGCGGATGACCTCTGCCACGAGGTGCAGGCTTCTCAGGATAGGTTCTATGAAAATCTGAGATGAGATTGGGATCCGAAATATCGGTAGCTGCCACCCAGCTACACTCCTCATGGCCGAATCCCTCCCAATCTATGAAATACTGAATGGTAGAACCATGACGACACGAATCTAACAGGGATGAAACTGAATAAACATTTGGAAAAGACGACGTCTGAGTAACCGTTTGCTCCTGAAGAACTAGATCGATGGGACTGGAAAAAATAGGTTTAAGGAGTGAAGTATGAAAGAGAGGATGAACCCGGCAAGTAATTCGAGATGTAATAAGACCGGATTGACTTGTCGCAAAATAGTAAACGGACCTAGAAATCGTGGAAGTAGCTTACCAGATGACCTCCATACGAAAAAATATCCTCCTGGATACCAAAAACAGGAAAAATATTCTGCAAGAAGTTCTGCGGTCTGAAGAGCAGAAGGGAGAGAAGCCAAAAGAAAAAATTGCACAGCCAGGGAGAAACGATCAACGAGGGTAACTATGGTGGTAAAACCATCGAAACAAGGCAAATCTGACACAAAATCAATAACAAAATGAGACCAGGGACGCGCGGGAACTGGTAAGGGACGAAGTTTTCCAGCAGGCAAAGTCTTCGGGCACTGACCGAAGAGAACTCACAATCTCATGATTAAAATCCCAATGCAATGAGTTAATGAAACATCTCTCAAGGATCTCAAGGGTGAAGGCGAGAGAGAGCATCTGCAGGTATATTGCTATGACCCGGCCTTAAGGAAATGGTAAAGTTAAAGTTGTTAAAGAACAAGGATCATCTTGACAGACGAGCAGTTAACCGCTTTGCTCCCTTAAGGTATTCCAGGTTCTTATGGTCGGTAATATACTATAAAATCATGATTAGCCCCCATAAGCCAATGAAGCCATTCTTCCACCGCAATTTTAATGGCAAGAAGCTCACGAACCCAAATGCTATAATTCCTCTCAGCCTGAGACAATTTACAAGATAAAATAGCCACAGGCCGTCAAGACGAATTGAGCCCCTTACCTTGGGACAAGACCACTCCCACTCTCGTAGAGGAAGTATCGACCTCAACAAAAAATGGCCAATCTGGGTCAGGGTGAGCTAAGACTGGAGCGGAAGTGAACTTTTACGTTTATAAAATAACTCCAAACAAGAAGACACGGTCCGCCCTTAAGTAAATTAGTAAGTGGAGCAGAAAGTGTACTAAAAGACTGAATTTATGATAGAAGTTTGCAAACCCCAAAAATCCCTGTAATTCCGTGATGGTAGTAGGGACAGGCCAATCCAGAACAGCGCTAACCTTCCTAGGGTCCATCTGTAAACCATCAGCAGACAAAATATAGCCCAAAAAATGAGTTTGGTGGAATTCACACTTCTCTGCAAATTGTTATGTAACAGACATTGGAGAACAGATGAAACATGCTGTCAATGAGTCTCTATATCGGAAGAAAAAATTTATATATCGTCAATCTATATATATCAAGATCTATGGCACAGTCAGAATTACGGTGAGGCGGTAGAGTAAATGCATTGGACGAGCTAAATACCTGCTTAAAATCTGAATATTCCGACGACCATCCCCAGAACTGACCCAAATGAATATTTTCTGTTCATCGGTACCGGGTGGACGATTAGCAAAATAATTGGAACATTGTAGCAGGGATAACTCACATACATCAGAATTTCCATCAAATCTCTCTGGCTCAGCTACCATAAGCGGTTATACCGCTGAACTGGTGGTGGCTGAAAACCCATAAGTATCGGAAGAAGCAGTGGAGGTGGCAGTGCATGTGGGCTGAAGAAATCCGTGTTCCAACCGGTCATGACGCTCCAAGATGGATCCCATGGCCTTAGACTGCTGGAGTTCCCCGAGGAAGCGCCCTTGTTTACGAAGTGTGTGCATCTGATCCGTGGATTGAGACGAGACCATAGTAGTCAGCTCCGTAGTAAAGGACAACGCACTCACAAATCAATGCCGATACAGTTTATTAGCACAAAGGTGATGTCCTCCAAGAAGAGTGGAAAAAAACAAAACAAAACACTAAATACCGTGTGGAGAAAACTGCAAAAGAACCACCGCCAAGATGCGGAGAAAAAACAAAACAAAACAGGCAACTTGCGTAGCCCGTGATGATGACGATCGCCGATGCAGAAAGTCCACTGGAGAAACAAAACACAAGCTGCAGTCTAATCCCTGAGAGAGAACACATGCGACAAGAGAGCAAGATACAACACAAGGAAAAAACCCGGAAATGGAGCTTATAAGCATGAGAACCGGAAATGACTAATCATGGAAACAAAGAACAGGTGATTATAAGTACAGTGATGGACAGCGATTAGAGGAAACAGGTGACATTCCCTAACTAGAGTGCACAACAGAGGGAGCATGAGTGACACTGCATCTTGGAAGGAAAGGATATTTCTTAGCGTCAAACTGTTGCAAAGGTGAAAAAATGTAATATTAGTAATGTTGCTAATGTGCTTTGTAAAGGAGAGCTCTGAATCTATAATGACACCAAGATTATAGACGAACTGGGTCTGATTAAAGAGTTATCGAGGTTTAACACAGTGTTAGAAGCTTTGTTTATTTTATCCTTGGTTCAAACTATTAGTACCACAGTTTTAACAGAATTTTGCATTACGAATTTTTTTTCACATCCACATTTTAATATCTTGGATGCAGTCCTCCAGCTTACTGACTGACGAACATCATTAGGGCAAGATTAAATGTATAACTGGGTATCATCTGCATAATAGTGGAAAATAATTTCATGTTTACGAATAATTGCTCCCTTATTAAAAATATATATAGTGCAAATAAGAGTGGTCCGAGAACTGACCATTGCGGAACAACATATTTAACTGTAGCAAGATCAGAACATTGATTGTTAACACAGGTAAACTGATATTGATCTGTCAGATAGGATTTCAACCACTGGAGTACAGATCCTGTAATGCCCACAGTGTTCTCTAATCTATCAAGTAAGTATCAAGTAAATCTATAGTGTCAAAGACTGCATTAAGATCTAATAAGACAAGAAAAAAATTTGGTTATTATCAGAGAACAGTAATAAGTCATTAATTACTTTTATTAAGACTACCTTGGTGCTATAGTGAGACTTAAAGCCTGAGTGATAAATGTTATTAGCTAGAAGATGTCAATTTTGCTGTTTGAACACAAATTTTTCTAAGATTTTAGAGACAAAAAGAAAATTTGATATTGGTCTATAGTTGGACAGTATTAGAGGATCCAAATTAGGTTTTTTAAGTAATGGTTTCTTTTGGATTTTTGGGGACATAGCCTATTTTAAGTGATGAATTTATAATGTTTATTAAAGGCTCTGTAATATTTGGTAGGAGGTCTTTAAGAAGATTTGTAAGAATTGGGTCTTTTGATTGTGTAATTAATGAGAAGCCTAATTGGTACGGAACCAAAGACAACTACATCGTCAGACATCATTGCAGTACACAATACCAGATACACAATACGCACAACCAACAGACATCATATATTTGAAGGGTAGGTCATTTGCAGAAGTAAAGTGATCTATTTTCTCTGTAAAACTTTCATTAAAATGTATTTGAATTTTTCCAAGGTAACAAAAGAAGACTTTAAATTCTTCTGAAAACTCGTTTCAGATGGCAGGGGCAAAACTTACCCAGTTCATTTCTGACCTGCATTAAAAATGATGTTCTAAGAGCACCAGCCATATTCGCCAATATTTTAGCCAAAAGCTAAAGGTTCTAGACAGAAATGAATATGTAGGAAATATGTAGGAAGGTGCCCTAGAATGCATTTATAGATAAAAACAAATCAGTGAGACATTCAAACTGTGATCAGTCAAAGACAGACTTTTTGCTGTTGCATACAAAGTAAAATGATGTGTTTGATAGCTACAGTCATAAAACGCAGGGCATAATGATATATAGCATCCAGTTTTTTTTTTTTTATTGTCTAGCAGAAGCATTCAAAAATATCTCCATAATCCATCAGGGAAGGAATGGTTGACATAATCAGGTGCCTTCTGAATTGGTGTGAAACAAACTTTTTATTTCTAAAGAAGAATCACAATTAAAGTTTTATCTTGGAAATCACAATCAGAATGCCTAAATAATAGTAGCAACCGACAACTGCAATTTCATCCCCCTGAGCTGTTAATAAACTGGGGAGGAGAAGAGAGAGCTATTTACCTAAACGGCAAAACCTTTGATTTTTCTACATTTAAGACTAGTTTTAGCCCAGCCAGACAGCATTAAACAATGTAAAAAGCAGATTGCAAATGTTTAAATGTTTGTGAAACTATTGACGAATAACTTCATAACTGTAGAATAAGAATAACTATCATCGGCATAAACATGGGATTCAGCAGCAGGCAATGAACCCATCGGCTTGGACACATTTAGTTTTACCAGATAAATAGTTAGTAAACCAATTCACAGTCTGAGCAGATAATCCAATTTTGTTAAGACAATTTATCAAGGTTTTATAACCAATAGTATCAAATGCTTTGGATAAATCCACAAAAAGAGCTGCATGATATTTTCAACCATCAAGGGCATCTATAACATAATTTATCACTTTGAGGGCAGCAATTATTGTACTGTGCTTTTTCCGAAAGCCTGACTGATGCTGTGAAAGCACACATGTGGAATATAAGAATTTTTTCAACTGTTCCACAACCAGTTTTGCTCAAGTTTGCTTAAGAGGAACCTTCTTGCATATTTAAACTCTTTAAACTTCCTGAGGAAATAAAAGGTTCATTAAAAGTTGGTATATTGTTAGCTATTTCATCTCCAAATGAGGATTTGATTACTTTCCAGAATTTCTTAGGAGCATTTAAATTTTGAGTAGATTTGTCAACATAATACTGGGATTTTGCCTTTTTAATAAGGAAAGTAAAATGATTCCTCTGTTGTTTGAATACCAGCCAGACTGTGAATTACATCACCTGGCCTTAGCCCAAGCATGTCTTGAACTTTTAGCATATTAGACAGCTCAGCAGAGAACCAAGGGTATTTCAATCCTTTACTTCATATTTGCGGATAGGAGCATGTTTGTTAATAAAAAAGTTAAACTTATCAAGTATTTCCAAGCCAATTTTTAACTACGAAAGAGCAATATCCGTACCATTTCAATAGCCAATCAAAGAACCACAGATCATGAT
This sequence comes from Corydoras sp. C115, assembly GCA_019802505.1. Lineage (NCBI taxonomy): Eukaryota > Metazoa > Chordata > Actinopteri > Siluriformes > Callichthyidae > Corydoras > Corydoras sp. C115. Next base: position 1,186,677 of record JAFMOC010000141.1, read on the forward strand.
GAAAAGCTTGCTCACTGTCAGCAACGCAGTAAAGGACGGCACAAACCACAGATCAATGCTAATACTATTTATTAAACAAACAGCAAAAGAGTTCTCCAAAAGAATAAAAAACAAAATATAAACACTAAGCAGCGTGACTGTGATGAAGATGATCGCAACGCTGCACAAAACCAAAATAATCTGCGTTGCCCATGATGAGGACGATCGCCGATGCAGACAATCCACTGAGGAATGAAACAGAAGCAGAGGTTAATCCTGAAGGTAGAGCACACGAGAGGTGAGCGTGATCCAACGCAAAGAAACAACCCGGAAACAATGCTTATAAACGAGTGTACCGGAAATGAATGGAAACACAAAACAGGTGATCAAAATTCAGGTGATTGACAACGGCTAATAGGAACACGTGACATATCTTCATCCGAGTGCACCAGAGAGGGAGCAGGAGTGACATTCCAGAGGCAGCAGGAGTGACGTTCCATGGGGGTTCCATGGGGGTAAGGAGGCAGAAGATACAGACCCGGTACTGCGGTGGTAATTGCAAATGATAAGAAATAGGGTTGACTTAACGTAAAACTGTAAATGGACCTAAGAATTGGGGAAGAATTTTACGCGTACCAGAACGACAGCGAAAATCTCAAGAACTTAGCTAAACTCTGTCTTCAGGAGAATACATTTGAGCCACACTTCTACGACGGTTAGCAAAAGATTTATTGTGACGAAGCACTGTCTCTACCCGCTGGTAAACCTGCTCCCGGACCCTCTTACTCCATCTAAACCATTCATCAACTACCGGAGAATTGGTGGGTTCAGCTTCCCATAATGCAAATTGTGGTTGAAACCCTAAGACACATTGAAAGGGTGTCAAGCCGGTGGCAGAGTGGCGAAGGTTGTTCTGGGCAATCTCAGCCCACAGGAGAAAACGTGCCCAATCCGTCGCATTGTTAAAAACGAAAATACGCAGAAACATGCCGAGTTCCTGGTTAGCTCTCTCACACTGGCCGTTACTTTCCGGATGATAACGCAAGGTTAAACTTATCAAAGTTCCCAATTTTTTAAAAAATGACCTCCAAACAGTGGATGTGAATTGGGGCCCATGGTCAGAGAGAATATCCTCTGGGATACCAAAAACAGGAAATATATTCCTAAAAAGAAGCTCAGCAGTTTGCAAAGCAGAAGGAACAGAGGCCAAAGAGAAAAAACGCACCTCGCGTGAAAAACAGTCAATGAGCGTAACCACAAAACCATTAGAACAAGGTAAATCAGAAACAGTCTATAGCTAAATGAGACCAGGGATGCGTAGGAACTGGTAAGGGTAGTAGTTTACCCGCAGGCAAAAATTTAGGTGTCTTACAGGCAGCACATATGGAACATGATTTTACAAAACGTTGTACATCTGAGTTTGAAGTCTCCCACCAATATTTACAGCGGAGAAGATGAATAGTACGTTCCACTCCAGGTTGACCCGAACATCCTACAACACCTTGACCACCCAGGGACATATGCTAGGATCCTGTTTGTTGACTTCAGCTCGGCGTTCAACACCATAAAACTGGACATCCTCTCCTCCAAACTCTCCCAACTCACCGTATCTCCTGCCATCTGCCAGTGGATCACCAGCTTCCTGACAGACAGAAGACAGCAGGTGAAGCTGGGAGTAACAACTTCAGACATAGAGTCTATCAGCACTGGTGCCCCCCAAGGATGTGTCCTTTGCCCACTGATCTTCTCCCTGTATACCAACGACTGCACATCGCACGACCCAACTGTTAAACTCCTTAAGTTTGCAGACGACACAACTGTCATCAGTCTCATCCAAGACTGGGATGAGTCTGCATATCGGCGGGAGATTGAATGGCTGGTGTCATGGTGTACACAAAATAATCTTGAGCTTAACACACTCAAAACTGTAGAGCTGACAGTGGACTTCAGGAAACACCCCTCACCTCCACTGCTACCCCTGACAATAACCAATAGCCTCGTGACGATTGTGGAGACCTTCAAGTTCCTGGGTGTCACCATCTCTCAAGACCTGAAATGGGAGCTTAGCATCGGCTCCATGCTCAAAAAGGCCCAACAGAGGATGTATTTCCTGCGTCAACTGAGGAAACATGGCTTGCCACAAGATCTACTGAGGCAGTTCTACTCTGCGATAATTGAACCTGTCTTGGGCACTTCTATTACTGTCTGGTTTGGAGCTGCAACACAACAACACAGGTGCAGATTGCAGAGAACAATTAGAACTGCTGAAAAAATCATTGGTGCTACTCTGCCCACCCTGCAGGACTTGTACACATCAAGAACCAGGAAACGGGCAGAGAAAATCATCATGGACCCCTCACACCCTGGACACAATATATTTCAGCTCCTCCCCTCCGGCAGACGATACAGATCACTGTACACCAAAACAACCAGACACTCAAACAGTTTCTTTCCTCATGCCATCACAGTTATAAACAGCTTATAATCACTACAGCATAAATGCACCTTACCATATAGATTTTATATTTTATAACATATGTATCATATTGTACAGCAAATTTGTTATTTGTAAATATAACTGTATATTGTAAATACAGTAAATTGCAATTTACAAGAGAGACACCATCATGCTGGAACAAAATTCCTTGTGTGTGTAACATACTTGGCAAATAAAACTGATTCTGATTATGATTCTGAACAAAGGGCCCAAGTAATAAGTCGAGTGTAAAAAGACTCATACAAATGCCCCTGAGGACAAGTCGGAGGAGCAGGCACAGACCGAAGAGACCTCTCAATCTCAAAATCAAATTCGCAATGCTGTAACTCCTCTCTATCTGAGACAACTTACGGGACAAGAAAGCTACTGGTCGTCGACCAGAGTTCAGCCCTGACTCCTGGGACAAAACAGCTCCCACCCCAGTAGCAGAAGCATCTCAACAAAAAATGGTCGATCGGGGTCGGGGTGAGCCAAGACTGGAGCAGAAGTGAATTTAGATTTGAGGTTATGAAACGCCTGATTAGCCACAGAATTCCAAACAAGATGACGTGATCCACCCTTAAGCAAGCTGGCAAGCGGAACTGCAAGGGTACTAAAAGAATGGATGAACTTCAGATAAAAGTTAGCAAACCCCAAAAAACGCTGCAGTTCCTTAATGGAGGTAGGAAATGGCCAATCCACAATAGCACTAACCTTACTAGGGTCCATCTGTAACCCCTCCGCAGACAAATCATAACCCAAAAAGGAAATACGCTGCAGATTAAACTCACATTTCTCTGCATGAGCAAACAGATTGTGATGTAAAAGACGTTGAAGAACAGCAGAAAAATGTCGGCGATGAGTCTCTAGATCGGAAGAAAAATGTAGTATGTCATCAATATAAACTAGGACAAAATCCTCCAGAAAATCCCTAAGAATCTCATAGATAAAAGACTGGAAAATGCCAGGAGTGTTAGTGAGGCCAAAAGGCATAACCAGATTCTCATACTGGCCCGAAGTGGTGACAAAGGAGGTCTTCCATTCATCCCCCTCCCTAATGCGCACCAAATTGTAAGCATTTCGAAGGTCTAATTTAGAAAATATGGTGGCAGCCTTGATCCTCTCCAATGCAGAAGGGACGAGGTGAAGAGGGTAAGCGATTTTTCGGGGAGCCTGATTAAGCATTTGATAATCTATACAAGGCCTAAGTGACTAATTCTTCTTGGGGAAAAAAATAAACCCCTGAAGACACCGGAGATTTAGAGGGCCGAATAATACCCTTAGCCAGTGAATCAGCAATTGTAATCCCACGTGGCCCGGCTTTCCGTGGCAGCTTATGAATATGGACTTACCCTAGGTAGCTTGACACCCTCAATGACATCAATAGCACAATCTGAATTTTGGTAAGGCGGTAGTGAAAAGGAATTAGAGGAACTAAATACCAGAGCGAACTCAGCGTATTTTGCAGGAACTCCCTCAGGCAAACAGGGAGGTAACGGACCCTCAGAGCTAGGCAGGCGAACTGTAGGATACTGTAGGCAGTGAGCATAACAAAATGGAGACCAATGGATAATTTCCTGAGAAGCCCACAAGATGACTGGGTCGTGCCACTGAAGCCAAGGCAAATATAAAATAAGGGGGAAAAAGGGAGAGGAAATAAGAAGGAAAGACAGGGTTTCGTTATGTATGCGCCGATAGAAAGTGTACATGAGATTGTAGAGTGTGTGATGCAACCCGGGTGTAAGGGACGACCATCCGCTGAACTCACTCGAATGGGCATTTGTAAGGTGGTTGTAGGAATGCCCCACCATTCAGCCAGCAAGGAGTCCAAAAAATTACCCTCAGCACCTGAATCAATGAGTGCCAACGTGCTCACAGACTGATCAGCAAAAGAAATCCACACAGAAAATAACATAGGTTTATGCATAATCAATGCATAACGTGCTTACCACTATGGAGTCCTGAACTGACGTGATAGCTCTAACCTGCGCTGTAGAAACCCAATCCCGATTAGGAAAAGTGGGGCAAGCTTTCACTAAGTGGTCATTGGCCCCACAATATAGGCACAAACGCCCTCTGATGCGACGGCTCCTCTCACTGGCCGAAAGGCGGATATAATCCACCTGCCTAGGCTTTCAGAGTCCGGAGAGGAAGAGCGAGGAGTAGCAGTAGAGATAGCCGGTCTTGACACAATAGACCTAGATGTTGAGTTCTTACAAGCCTGCCAAAGTTGATCCAGCTTGATGGAGACAGTAATCAGTTCTGACAGGGACATCTCAGCCTCCTTGTAGAGAAGCTCCTCTGCAGGCCAAAACGATATGCCACAATAAGAGCAGGTTCATTCCATCCACTGTGAGCTGAAAGGGTTTGAAAAACCATGGCATAATCTGCCACAGAGCGAGAATCCTGCCGAAGTTCATAAAGTAGTTCAGTACGCCCTTTACGCGGGTGAAAAAACTCTTAAAACGCTCCATAAATAGTGAAAAATCACGAGATTCAGCACCATTGGCACTCCATAAAGCAGAGCCCCAGTTGCCCGCACGTCCCCACAAGCGCGAGATTATAAACGAAATTTTTTGCTCATCGGTAGCGGGCGGGTGATTGCCGAAATGCATGGAACATTGTACAAGAAAGAGCTCACAGTACTCTGGATCTCCGCTGTATCACTCTGGCTCGGCAACCGCAAGCGAGGATGCCGCTGATCCGGCAGTGGTCGAAAACCCAGAAGCGTCGGAAGTCACCAAAGCAGCAGCACCGGTGGGCTGATGAAAATCGCGTTCCAGCCAGTCCTGACGCTCCAAAACAGATCCCATGGCCTTTGAAAGCTCCATCATTTCCTGCCGAAGTTCGCCGAGAAACCGCCCTTGCTCACGAAGTGCATAAAGCTGATCGGTGGAATGAGACGCGTCCATAGTCCTTGTCGTTGGATCTGTCAGCAACGCAGAAAAGGACGGCACAAACCACAGATCAATGCTAATACTGTTTATTAAACAAACAGCAAAAGAGTTCTCCAAAAGAATAAAAAACTAAATATAAACACTAAGCAGCATGACTGCGATGAAGACGATCGCAACGTTGCACAAAACCAAAGTAATCTGTGGAGCCCATGATTAGGACGATCGCCGATGCAGACAATCCACCGAGGAATGAAACAGAAGCAGAGGTTAATCCTGAAGGTAGAGCACACGACAAGTGAGCGTGATCCACCGCAACGAAACAACCCGGAAACAACGCTTATAAACGAGTGTACCGGAAATGAACAGAAACACAAAACAGGTGATCAAAATTCAGGTGATTGACAACGGCTAATAGGAACACGTGACAAATCTTCACCCGAGTGCACAACAGAGGGAGCAGGAGTGACACTCACAAAAATGTTTCATATCTCTTTTTTGGATAACCCATGGTCTTGATTTCTTGATTTTAACTTGTCTGTCAATGGCTATGGCACAATGATCATATATTATTCGCAAATATGCTAATATTTTAATACTTATGTTTGTTAAAAAAAATGTTTGTTAAAAACAAATCAAGGAGAGAGGATTCATTCATTCGTTCATTATCTTCTGCTTTATCCTATATTAGGGTCGCATGGGGGTTCCCCATGCCCATCCAGGGGAGAACGTTTTGGGCACTGGGCAGATACACCCAGGACAGGGCGCCAATCTATCGCTGGGCACACACTCACACACACAGACACGCACACAAATACACTCTACATGGGGCAATTTGGAGAACTCAATTGACTTGATCCATGTTTTTGGACTGTGGGAGGAAACCGGAGAACCCGGGGGAAACCCAAGCAGACACGGGGAGACCATGGAAACTCCACCCAGATGGGGGATTCGAACCGGGAATCCCTAGTGCTGAGAGTAAGCCACCGTGCCGCGGAGAGAGGATTTTTATTGAAATTTTTTTTATTGTGTTTGGCCGTTTTACTTAATTAACCATTTGTGTTAAATTGACTGCAAAAAAAAAATTGATTTAAAGATTTAAAACTTGTAGAGACAGGGTAAAACCAATCCCAATTGAAGTCTCCTGTAAAAAGGATCTTATTTGAAGTTAGATTTGAAAGCAGAGGATACAAGGCTGACAAGGTCTCACTGTTTGCTGAAGGTGGTCTATAGCACCCCACGACAGTAATAAAGTAGCCCTGAAATAGTTCCAGGTCCAATGCAAGGAATTAAAATTGTTTACTTAGAGAAAGACATGACTGACTGAACTGTAACAAGAAATTTCTGCTTGGCATATATCGCAATGCCACTACCTTTATTCAGGACTGTAACATTGGAATACATTATAACCTTTGAATTCAATCTCTTTAACATTAATGGATTCCTTTAGCCAAGTTTCTGATACAACCTATATGTCAGTGTGAGATGAGTTAATCCAAAATTTTACTTCATCAAGTTTGGGTAGCATACTCCTGACATTAATGTGAAGAACACCAAGTCCTGATCTAAATTTAAATTCACTTGGAGTACAAAAACAATCTTTATTTGAGCCTGAGTTCAATTCATTATCACCATAAAAATCTGAATGGGGAATGAATGGCCAGAGAGTCCCCTTTTTTCTTTGAACCAAAGTACAAGACTACCCAAAAATTTTAAATCTCTCTAATCAATTACCTTATAGGTCAGATCAAAATGATTATATGGCTAAGAAAAAAGTACAAGATACAGGGGAAGAGTTTGCTGGACCCAGAACAGATCACAGAGAACATGAATTTTCTGGAGAAAAAGTGGGCCTTTATCTAAAGTTGAGGAAGGTGAACTAAGACTCATTGTATAACATTCATTCATTCATTATCTTCAGCTTTATCCTATATTAGGGTCAGGGGGGGGGGGGTTCCCCATGCCCATTCAGGGGAGAACGTTTCGGGCGCTGGGCCGATACACCCAGGACAGGGCGCCAATATATCGCTGGGCACACACTCACTCACACAGACACACTCTATATGGGGCAATTTTGAGAATTCAATTGACTTGATCCATGTTTTTGGACTGTGGGAGGAACCCGGGGAACCCGGAGGAAACCCACGCAGACACGGGGAGAACATGGAAACTCCACCCAGATTGGGATTCGAACCGGGAATCCCTAGCGCTGAGAGGCGAACGTGCTAACCGCTAAGCCACCGTGCCGTCTATATATATATATATATATATATATATATATATATATATATATATATATATATATATATCATGTATTTTAAAAAATGTTTGTAAATAAGTGTGTAAAAATGTTGCTCTACATCTGATAAATAAAGTATGTGCAAAGTTTCTCTCTTTCTCTCTCTCGCTAGCTGTATCTGTGTAGACATAGACGTCATTTCGACATCATTTCTGTGGAAGTGGGCAAAATTAGATAATTGCCCATTAGTGAGGCCAACCCCAATCTAATGGGAATAAAATGTAAAAATCCATTAATTCCATTTTTCTCTGTTTCAGTGTGTCCTCTGCTATGGCCTTATGTGAATTACAGTCAGTTCTGATAATAAATATTTAAACATTAACTTTTAATTTAGAGCACATAAAGAGTATGAGTTGTGTGATAGATTGATGTCTCTGACAAGTTAAAAAATGAATTTTAATACAATGTTCCTATGACAAGTCATCCCACCTGCTGTTTTTTAAAGCACTCAGTTCTATTTTTGAAGGACACATCTCATGTATGGTGTCATTCATGTATTGGCTATATGTAAGTGCTTTGATAGAGATTTTTATATTCCTATTACTAAGGGCAAAAATGAATGACTGATTGCCACTGTGTATTATGATATAGTTAAAGGTCAGGCTGAACACTGTCATGTACCAGTATAAAAGGTTAATTGAAATAGAAATTATTATTTTTTTGGCTCTGAAATAACACTAGGCCCACTTTATATAGACAGAAGAACCTAGAACCTGCAAATTGGTTAAAGTTAATAAAAAGTTTTCATGTATCTTCTTCTTCTTGTAAATCTAAGTTTTCACGTGCGTAATTTTATACCAAATTTTCTGTCAAATCATTTTGTGATTATGTATAGTAATTATAGAATGTGTCTTCATGATTTTGGTATAAAGCATTTAATAAAAAACACTGCAGGTGAGTAAATTTAGTAGTAGTAGTAGTTGTAAGTCTATCATAAAATAAATTTGGTTAAACAAACAAACTTTTTTATTTAATTTAAATGATTCATTCATTTAGAATTCCTTGAATGAAACACTTCTGAACATTGGACCACCTGTTTAGTCATCTTACACATCATGTACACACATGCAATATTAACAGCGTGTAAAAGCAACCACAAAACCGGAGTTGCAAGATGGCGGCTAGTGAGTAGGACGTGTTGTGTGTAGTCTTCGATACTTTTTTCAGCCTATAATATTACTCCTGTCTGACTAAATTGCTTGGTCGGTCTTTTCTTAATTTAACAATGGCTTCTAAGTCAACAGACAGAATGGCCTAACCAACTGCCTGCGAACTGCCAGGAGTCGTCACCCACAATAACTTGGTTCCATACCATTAAGACAGTTATCAAGTATAACAAAAAAGTGAGCAAAAAACAAAAAGAGTCCAAAAAGTGTGCCAAAAAAATCTCATTAATATCAATACAACCTCAAGTAATGTAAGAAACACTTTTAAGTTAAAACGTGGGTTATTAAACATTAGTCACTGTCATCAAAATCTCTAGTTCAAGAAATAATAACTGATAACTTTCTAAACGTCTTTTGTCTCACAGAGACCTGGATTAGGGCCAATGAATACCTAGCATTAAATGATGCCTCTCCACCTGGTTATACTTATGCTCATATACCATGTCTTAGTGGACGAGGAGGTGGAGTGGCTACGATCTATAAAGAAAACATAAATGTAACACTTAATAATAAGTATGAGTCAAAATCCTTCGAAGCTCTTGTACTCAACATAAGCAGTTCATCTTCATTGAAGAATAAATCCAATCTAATGCAACTTATTACCATATACCGCCCTCCCGGCCCATATACAGAGTTTATTAAAGAATTTGGTGAATTTCTCTCTAACATAGTAATCTCATCAGACAAGGCCTTAATAGTCGGTGACTTCAATGTTCACTTTGAAAACCCACTAGACTCATTTAAATTAGCCTTTGACTCCATCCTAGATTCCATGGGCATTACTCAAAGTGTAGTTGGTAAAACACATCGCTGTAAACATACATTAGACTTAGTTTTATCACATGGTATTAACATTAATAATTTAACTATTGTTCCACTATGTGAGGTCATCTCCGATCACTATTTGATAACCTACGATTTAGAAATTGATATTGATCCAGTCATTAAACCGCAATATGACATGAAGCGTACAATCATTCCTTCTACTACTGTGTCATTCCTACCACATTTACCTGAATTAAACATTAAATCAGCATCAGGACCCGATGAACTTGAAAACACAGCGGAATACCTTAAACACGTGTTTTCTGCAACCTTAGACAGTGTCACTCCACTTAAACTAAAAAGGATTAAAGATAAAAGACTCGTTCCATGGTTTAATGATCAAACACGCGCCCTAAAACAAGCCACTAGAACCATGGAGCGTAAATGGAGACAAACTAAATTAGAGGTATTTAGGGTTGCATGGAACGACAGTATGACTGAGTACAAACATGCACTCAATGCAGCGAAGACTAAATATTATTCTGAATTAATAGAGAACAACAAAAACAACCAAAGATTCCTCTTTAGTACCATTGCCAAATTAACTCGAAGTGCTACTGAATCAGATTCACTCACAGTTCAGCAGCAATTATTTCATGAATTTCTTTAGTGATAAAATTGAAAACATAAGACTTAAATCATCTAATGCATTGTGTAGCGTAACCAATAATCAACCCTCAATGATTTCTGAAAAATCTAGTGGTAGGAAAATAATATAGTACAAGAGTTAAATACCTTTAACCCCATATCTAAAAAAGAGCTTGTCTCATTAATTACACAATCAAAGACAACATCCTGTACGTTAGACCCAATACCTACAAACCTGCTTAAAGACCTCCTACCAAATATTACAGAGCCTTTTATAAACATTATAAATTCATCACTTAAAATAGGCTATGTCCCCAAAAATCTGAAGTGTGCAGTCATTAAACCATTACTTAAAAAATCTAATTTAGATCCTCTAATACTGTCCAACTATAGACCAATATCAAACTTTCCTTTTGTCTCTAAAATCCTAGAAAAAATTGTGTTCAACCAGCTCAATCGCCATCTTCTAGCTAATAACGTTCATGAAGTTTTTCAGTCAGGTTTTAGGTCTCACCATAGCACTGAGACAGCGTTAATTAAAGTCGTTAATGACTTATTAATGTCCTCTGATAATAACCAAATCTCTTTTCTTGTTTTATTAGATCTTAGTGCAGCCTTTGACACTATAGACCATAACATCTTAGTTGATAGATTAGAAAACATTGTGGGTGTTACAGGATCTGCAATCCAGTGGTTTAAATCCTACCTGACAGATCGATATCAATTCACCTGTGTTAACAACCAATATTCTGATCTTGCAAAAGTTAAATATGGTGTCCCACAAGGGTCAGTTCTGGGTCCACTCCTATTTGCATTATATATGGTTCCATTGGGATCAATTATTCGTAAACATGGAATCAGTTTCCACTCATATGCAGATGATACACAGTTATATGTTTCAGCTAACCCTAATGATGGTCGTTCAGTCAGTAAGCTCGAGGACTGCATCCAAGATATTAAAATATGGATGTCAAAAAACTTCCTACTGCTAAATTCTGATAAAACAGAGTTTCTGATAGTTGGACCCAAGGACAAAATTAACAAAGATTCTAACACTATGTTAAACCTTGATAACTCTTTAATTAGTCCCAGTTCATCTGTAAATAATCTCGGTGTCATTATTGATTCAGATCTCTCCTTTATAAAGCACATTAGCAATATTACTAGAATTGCATTTTTCACCTTCATAACATTTCGAAGCTATGAAATATCCTCTCCCTCCAAGATGCAGAAAAACTAATTCATGCTTTTATTACCTCAAGGTTAGATTATTGTAATTCACTTCTGACAGGATGTTCTAATAAATCATTACATAAATTACAACTTGTGCAGAATGCTGCAGCTAGAGTTTTAACTAAAACCAGAAAGTTTGATCATATCAGTCCTGTGTTATCAAACTTGCACTGGCTACCAGTTAAGTTTCGTATCGAAACAAAATTTTATTAATAACATATAAAATTCTACATAATCAGGCTCCACAGTATCTGAGTGAGTTGCTTCAATCGTACAAGCCAATACGTGAGCTCCGATCTCAAGGTGCTGGTTTACTCTTAGCTCCTAGAATAAATAAAGTTACTGCTGGTGGAAGAGCGTTCTCCCACAAGGCTCCTCAACTTTGGAATAGCCTTCCAGTTACTGTTCGTGATTCTGAATCACAATTACTCTTTAAAAATAAATTAAAAACACATTTATTTAATCTTACGTTTAACTAATCCCCTGTAGATAAAGATGTAGGTCTCAGACTTGGCTGTGTTGGGAGGGTAATCTCTGATCAGTGTATGCTGGCATTTCACCTCTCCACCCACCTCATCATTAATGGGGGGGGGGGGGCTGAAATGATGCTGTTCCGGGGCGCCATCTCAACTATGTAGAGTCTGCAGTATCTGCCTCTTTTAGTTATGCTGCTCTAGTCAGTGATGCCGGAGTCGTATGCTGCACTGTGTCAATAAATTACTTATTTTTTAATTAAATGCCGTGCTTTATTATTAGCTCTAACTGCCTTCCTTGTCTGTTTCTTTTGAGGTGTCCCTCGGCTTCCTGGAGATCTTCATCCATGGCTCTGCTGACGAATACTGTATGGAACCTGACAAGGCGGTCCTGCAGGATGCCCCCTAATGGACTCACATATAGTTTTCCAGTTGTTAGTTTTTCCATTTGTTTTTCTTTTGAGGTGTCCCTCGGCTTTAATATCTGGACATGGCTGTCCTACACTGTTGTTTTTTTCCATTTGTTTAATATCTGACATGGCTGTTGCTGCCTGGCCGCTCAAGGAGGATGAGTCCCCCACTGAGTTTTGGTCCTCCCAAGGTTTCTTCCTTAAATAACAACATAAAGGGAGTTTTTTCTTGCCACTGTCGCTTCGGCTTTCTCTTTGGGGGTTTAAAGGCTTTTCATTCTGTAAAGCTGCTTTGTGACAATGTACTGTTGTAAAAAGCGCTATATAAATAAATTACTTGAACTTGAACTTGAACTTCAAAACAAGGAAAATAGGAATCTCTGAAGCCCGAGTCGCCAGGTGGCCCGGGCAAACAGGTAAATATCGAGCTACTTACCACGTTACTAAAAGAACACCAGAATGCTATATGTGATGACCATAGGATGGGTCTAGCTGCTTTGGAATCGAAGATAGATAAATTAACGGTCACGGTAGCTGAACACGGTCAAAAAATGACAGCGCATGTTGGCTCTCAAGGCGATATGCTCCGATCTTCAGGAGACCAATGCTAAGCTACGTGCTAAAGCGATCTTAGAGTCCCGTAGCAGACGTAATATATTCATATTAATGGCGTACCTGAATCCCTTGAGGGCCCGCGTCCTACCACCTTTTTTTCCACATTCCTCTCTGAAGTGTTTGGCAATACACTCTCTTCACCACCAGAGATAGACCGAGCGCATTGGTCTCTCGTTAACAAACCGCAGCAGGGCGAATGGCCGTGAGCCATAATCATCAGGTTGCATCGCTTCCAAGTGAAAGAGGACATTATCCGAGAGGCGCGCTCCAGGAGAGGTAGCCTGCTTTACCGTCGACACCCTGTCGCCATCTACGAAGACTACGCACCGGAGGTTTTTGTGATGTGTTTTATGTGTTTATTTATTTTTTCATTTCCTTTTTATTTCTTAGTTTTTAGTGTTTATTTTTTAAACCCTTTTTTTTAGCCCTGTTCCTTTGCCTCTTTTTCTGTTTTTAAATAATGTGGAGCTGTACCTGAAACCAATGGACATTTTCATGCAGAACCAAGCCATGACTGCTAGCAATAACAGTTTACGCCTCATCTCCTAGAATTCTAATGGTCTAAATAGCGCTGTCAAACTGGGTAAGGTGTACGCCCATCTACGATATCTCCGTCCTGATGTTATTTTTTTTTACAGGAAACCCATATTAAAACAGCAGAGGTTAACCGCATTAAAAAGCACTGGATAGGTCATCTGTTCCATTCCAGATTTCCGGGGTGGACGCCCCCTGGCAGCGTGGCGGGGCGGACACCCCCTGGCTGTGGGGCGTGCGGCCCCTGCTGCTAGGGCTGGGCGGCGTGCGGCCCCTGCTGCTCGGGCTGGGCGGCGTGCGGCCCCTGGACCTCGGGCTGGGCGGCGTGCGGCCCCTGGACCTCGGGCTGGGCGGCGTGCGGCCCCTGGACCTCGGGCTGGGCGGCGTGCGGCCCCTGGACCTCGGGCTGGGCGGCGTGCGGCCCCTGGACCTCGGGTTGGGCGGCGTGACGTCCCCTGGGCTTTGGGATGGGCGGCGTGACGCCCCTGGCCTTCGGGATGGGCGGCGTGACGCCCCTGGACTTCGGGATGGGCGGCGTGACGCCCCTGGGCTTCGGGATGGGCGGTTTGACGCCCCTGGACTTCGGGATGGGTGGCGTGACGCCCCTGGGCTTCGGGATGGGCGCGCGCGCTGGTAGGACCTCGGCGGGCATGCACGCTGGCTGGACCTCGGCGGGTTCGCACGCTGGCAGGACCTTGGCGGGCACGCATGCTGGCAGGACCTTGGTGGGCACGCACGCTGGACGGACCTCGGCGGGCACGCACGCTGGCAGGACCTTGGCGGGCACGCACGCTGGCGGACCTCGGCGGGAACGCACGCTGGCAGGACCTTGGCGGGCACGCATGCTGGCAGGACCTCTGCGGGCACGCCCGCTGGGTGAACCTCCACCTTGGAATCGCCATCCTGCACACAGTAGAGGTACACCCCCACCGCATTGCCCAAACATGAAGACATATCAGACACAGGGAAGACGGACTGGACACACGAGTCAGGGGGACACACCACGCTCACGGCACATGGATCCACATTTACCCCCCCGAGTGTCGGCTCCGATACCGCCCCCTCACAGTGCGATCCAGACACAGCGCGGTCCGGCGCGGATGCATCACGTGACTGCCCTGCAGCACACATACCGCGCTCAGCAGCCGCGCAGCGCGCACGCTGCGTCTTAGCACCGCGCCGGCGCGCTCTGCGTCTGGATTTCGCCATGGGGGGTTTAACAAGCTGGACCGGAGCATCCGTCCAGAACTCCTCAGAGTTGAGGAGGGTTCGTATGGGCAGAATATGCCCATACAGGTACGACTCGCCCGTCTCATCATCGGATATCTGAATCAAATCCAGACCTTCCCATACTTCCACATCCACTCATCATCAGAGTCAGAGACACAACGGAACGCGCCGCGAGTACGAGGTTACACGGTCCCCGCAAAGAAAAATTTAGAGATCGCTTACCTGGGCTCTGGACTCCCCAAATTGCCTGGCTGGTCGTTCTGTCACGGTTCTGTCATGGTAGTCTACCTCGGGAATAAAGCGGTTGCGCATAGTAAGCACAGAGCCGCCGCGTTTACACGCGCTGAAGGGAGCCAGGCACGCAGGTAGCAGAGAACGGGTTTATTAACGGTGCAGTGCACCAAAAAACATGAGGTACAAAAGACTAGTGATATTAAACACAAACGACCAGCCCCGAGAACGAGAAACAATGGACATAAATACAAAAAGACACCCGACCACGTGCACAAGACAAACCAATCACAAGACGACGTTAATTAACTAACTAAATACCCACTGAACGTTAATTAACGGAACAGAACGAGACTAAACACAAAACAGGTGACAGGTGCCCTAGGCACCTGTTACAGACGGAGGATGTCTGAGATATTAGAGGAGCTATATAAGGTGGATTCCTCATAAGTGGCAAGCTCCTCCCCTTCAGACTACAAAAAACGCCTTCAACTTCAGTCTGAAAACGACCTATTATTGACCTGTAAAATCGAAACACAGTTGAAACAGTCTAAAACACGTATCTATGAGCGGTGGGAGCTTCCAGATAAATTTTTAAAGTGAAGTCCTCCTCCGTGGCTTAGTGGTTAGCACGTTCGCCTCTCAGCGCTAGGGATTCCCGGTTGGAATCCCCATCAGGGTGGAGTTTCCATGTTCTCCCCATGTCTGTGAGGGTTTTCTCTGGGTTCTCCGGTTTCTTCCCACAGTCCAAAAACATGGATCAAGTCAATTGAGTTCTCCAAATTGCCCAATATAGAGTGTGTATGTGTGCGTGTCTGTGTGAGTGAGTGTGTGCCCAGTGATAGATTGGCACCCTGTGGGTGTATCTGCCCAGTGCCCGAAACTTTCTGCCCTGGATGGACATGGGGAACCCCCCCGCGACCCTTAAATAGGATAAAGCGGAAGATAATGAATGGATGGAAGTCCCCCTCCGGTGACACGGTATTTGATAGTTAATTAAACAAATTTTTGCTGATTACTACACCAGTCCCTACGTGTCTGAATCCTCACCTACCACTCAGACAGACTTCAATGTCTTCGACAATTTGCTGTTTCCACAACCTTTGTCTAACTTGTTGGGATGGGCTCCTCCATTACAGTCACGGTGGTTCAAGAGGCTATAAAATCCCTGCAGTCGACTAAGTCTCCCAGACCAGATGGATTTACCACAGAATTCTATAAAGAATTTTCACCCCTGCTTGCCCCATTTTTAACCAGGGTGTACAATGGCTCATTTCATATTGGCTACCTACCTACCTCAATGTCAAATACCTTGATATTGCTACTACTCAAAAAGGATAAAGACCCAACTTTGTGTGGTAGCTACAGACCTATATCCCTTTTGAATGTAGATTTCAAGATCCTAGCCAAGGTTCTAACCTTTCACCTACAGCGGACTCTACCCGATCTTATTGCTCCTGAACAAACTCGTTTTATGCAGAACAAGCACTCCTTTTTTAATACTAGGAGGCTGTTGAACATCCTATACTCAGACCCCTCTGACTTGCCAGACTCAATGCTGAGAAGGCCTTTGACAGAGTAGAATGGAGCTTTTCGTTTTTTTATATTAGAGAAATTCGGCTTTGGTCAGGAGTTTATTTCCTGGGTCCGCCTTCTGTACACCACTCCGACTGCCTCCATCCTGACTAATGGAATTTTTTCTCCACCATTTCCTCTTGGGTGTGGAATGCGTCAAGGCTGTCCCCTCTCGCCCCTGCTATTTAATCTAGCTATAGAACCTCTGGCTATATGGCTACGCTAACATAAGTGTTTTAAAGGTATCTCACGTTATAACACTATTCATAAGATCTCCTTATATGCTGATGACCTTTTATATGTTTCAAATCCGGCTTCTTCCCTTCATGCTATTTTAGATATCCTTCAAAAATTTTGTAAAATATCTGGCTACAAGCTAAACCTTCAAAAGAGTGAACTTTACCCAATTAGCGGGCCTGCCCTCTCCCTCCCTCTGTCTTCATTTCCTTTTTGAGTTGCACATAGGAATTTTAAATATCTAGGGGTTACATTCACCTGGTACTACTAAAAATTATTTGAGGAAAATTTTGCTTCACTGCTTGATCGGTTTTGCCAGACTTAAGCAGGTGGGCATCTCTTCCCCTATCCCTTATTGGCTGGGTCAACCTGATAAAAATGAATATTTCACCCAAATTCTTATATTTTTTCAAACACATTCCAATTGTAATTACTAAAGCATTTTTCAATAACCTGGACAGCAAGCTTACACCCTTTATTTGCAACAACAAACCGGCTCGTTTAAAAATATCTTTTCTTCAGCTCAGGAAGGCAGACAGTGGTCTGACCCTACCCAATTTCCGCCACTATTATTGGGCCTGTAATATTCATAAAATAATTTACTGGCCTGGAGGTGCTTCTGCCAACTGCCCATCCTGGGCACAAATTGATCTGTTGTCTTCACAACATTCCTTATACTCCTTACTATGTTCCAAGCTTCCAGTTTCTGTCACATTGTTCCCAAGTAACCCGGTGCCTCAGAACTCACAAAACATCTGAATTCAGTTCAGGAAGTGTTTAGGTCTTCACAACAACTCAATTTATGCTCCTATTACTTACAATCATCAATTTCTTCCTTCATCTATACAGATTTTTGTAAATGGACAGAAAACGGCATTGTGACTATCAGTGGCATTGTGACTATATCAGGATGGTATTTTTCTGTCCTTTACTTCACTGATGGCCAAATATGACTTAACCAATTCCCACCTGTTTTGTTTCTTTCAAATTAAGCATTTTGTGTCTTGGCTTTTCCCCTACTTTCCTAGTCAGCCACCCGAAACCAAACTAGACCGCATTCTATCCCTTAAATCAGGGGTGCTGGTCAATCGCGAAGGGGTTTCAGGTAGATCGTGATGGAGGTTTGAGAAAAAAAAGCGTTTATCACGCCTGAACCCCACCGTCTCTCTCGCTGTTCCTAAAACCGGTATGTGGCGACGCCTCCGTGCTTAAATCCGAAGCACTGCCTCCCGAATCATCTACATTATATAGTTTTTGTTTGTGTTTTTACACTTTATTTGACTGACAAGACGAGTGAAGGACGAGTGAAACTCAAAAAGAACTAAAATGTTCCACTTTCATTTAGAGTGGGGGGGGGGGTGAATATTTTTTTACAACGTCAAACTCAAAATGCATTTGCTTTTATTAATGTTCATGTTCTGTTTGGGGGCAGCACTGTTCTCCTCTCAGCGCTAGGGATTCCCAGTTCGAATCCCAATCTGGGTGGAGTTTCCATGTTCTCCCCATGTCCACGTGGCTTTCCTCTGGGTTCTCCGGTTTCTTCCCACAGTCCAAAAACATGGATCAAGGTCAATTGAATTCACTAAATTGCCCCATATAGAGTGTGTCTGTGTGAGTGAGTGTGTGCCCAGTGATAGATTGGTGCCCTGTCCTGGCTGTATCTGCTCAGCGCCCGAAGTGTTCTCCCCTGAATGGGCATAGGGAACCCCCCTGTGACCCTAATAGAGGATAAAGCGGAAGATAATGGATGGATGGATGGATGGATGTTCTGTTTGGGGAAATGTGGGTTACGGTGATTGTTTTACATTTGTGCTGTATACTGTGTGTTTGGTCGTTTGGGTGTACTACAATCAGGTTTTCTCCATGCTATTTGCTGGAATGTGTTTAATAAAAGAGCAATTTTAACAGATTCGACAATACTTACATGATGTGTGTAAACAGGTTTCAATATAAAAGCCTAAAAAATAGAGATTGACCCTGGTAGATCTCGATGACCTGTCCAATGGAAAAGTAGATCTCGGGCCAGTCTGGGCACCCCTGCCTTAAATCATCCCAACAAAAGTTAATTTCTTCAATTTATTTAAGTAGGATTCACTCCTCCTCAAGCTGTGCTAAACATTGTTTGATTCAGTTTAAAGTGGTCCACAGATTACATTTTACAAATGCCAAATTGGCAAGATTATTCCCAGGGAGGTCGGATTCTTGACCTAGGTGTGGCCACTCACCATCAGACCATTTACACATGTTTTAGTCCTGTAGCATGTTAAATGCCTTTGGGCTGAGGTTTTCAGGACATTAAATCAAGAGCTAGAAATTTCTATAGATATTAACCCTATCACGGCCCTGTTTGGCATACTTCCGAACCACCATGCTGCAGCAAAAAAAACATGCTTTGGTACTCTGCTGGCCAGAAGGGCAATTCTCTTTAATTGGAAACTCTCCTCCCCACCTACCCATAATCGGTGGCTCCAGGAGATTCTAGGCAATATTAAACTTGAAAAACTATGGTCATTCTGGACGGGAACACTGCAGAGTTTTCAAAAAACTTGGCTACCTGAACTAACGTACATCGAGGGATGTAACATCACTCTGGAATAAAACATACATTGAACAATTATTAGTATTATTTTTATTATTTTTATTTTTTAAGGGCTTTTTATTATATATTTATTTATTTATTATTATTATTATTATTATTGTTATTATTTGTCAGAAAAGCGCCGTCCGTCCGATGGAGGCGCTGCGCATCCCTACGTGGGGTGAGGTGTTCACAGAGCGAATGAGCGAGCCATGCGACCAGGTAAGCAACCGGAGTGTTTATTAAAGAAAAGATGAAAACGAAAACCCAAAGCATGGGCAGAACGTGCCGGGAGAATGAACGAACATCATACAAACAAAAGTAACAGAAGTAATGCTGGCCTGCTGACCCAGGGAGCATGCGCTCTTTAAGTATCATCAGCAGGCCGCATGTGACTAGGTAGGACCCAATCCCCGACCTCGGTGATGGGCCCTACCTACGGAACCCCGAACGGCCAAACTAAAAAGGGAAAACCCCGGGGGGAGTGGCCTAGCACTCCCCAACCTAACATTATTATTGTATTTTTTTTATCTTTATTCAACTATTTCCTATTTTATTTTTATTTAGTATTTTCCTTTAGTATTTAGTATTTTTGTTTTGATTTATTTATTGTCTGTGTCTTAATGGTTGGTCTTTTGCAGGTTGGGGGTGGGGGGTGGGCTTCCTTTGAAGTTTTTACCGTACATTATTCCTTTCCTCTCCTTCTTTCATATAATCTTTGTTTGTACAAAATTTTTGTAGTATGTATGTTGTTGAAAAGTGTCAAAAAAAGTTATGTTATATGTTATATAAAGAAGCAACCACCAAACCACTGATTTACTTACAAAAAAACCTAATATCCATTATTTCCCTACAACAAAATGTGAAACATTAAACATCTGCGATCATAGCTGGAAAATCAAAACAAGCCCAGTGACATCCATGGCAAAACTTGATTGAGGAACATCATTCTGATTAGAGCAAGGAGACTGAGCAGCATTCCCTGCAGAGTGCAGTGGCTAAGCGACATCTTCAGTGGAGCAGGGAAGACCCTGGGCAACCTTGGAGGAAGGAGAGGACCGAGCAATGACTGGAATGGATATTTTTTGGGTGCAAAATGTCTTTTAAATAGGATGAGTTGGGGGCATACTGAGACTCCCTTCCAATTTCCAATGCAAACATGTGAATAGCTGAAAGCTTTTAAACCCTTGCATCAACCAAAGATCTTCACCCTCCCATATGGCTACTAGTGCCATTTTTTGGGGTTGCTACATTTTTAGTGCTGTGGCTAACTAAATAGTTCTTACTGACTTCAACAATGTCACTTTGGACAAAGTCCAGTTCAGATTTGGTAAGTAATATATTTTAAATTTTTTTAATGTTATGACTTTTCAGCAAGTTATGACTTTTTATGCTCTGTGGTCCAACCCATCCCCTATTTATTTGCATTCACAAAAAAATGTTTTAGGGAGGTGGGATGTTAACATGCTGTGGTTACCTACAGATTACTAAACCTTTAATCACTTAAGCACATGTTTGTGCTTCTCTAGTGCCTCATCATGTAAGCATTCAAATAAACAACAATTAAATCACATGTACAGACTGCTTTGCTGAGTGACATAGAAATAAGTATTTTAGACATTGTTTCCTCCTGTTGTACTGTACATAAACTTCACATATTTCACTTTTATATTGATCACACTTTTATCAATAATAGTCCATTATTTTTATATAAATGTACTATTGTATTCAAAGTGTTATACTGCATTTTAATGACTAATTTTGGCCTTACTGAAGTAGTGACATTTTGCTAGTGATGGATACAATCTGGTCTTGATACGAGAGTGTATGAGTGGAAAACTGCATGCATAACCTCTACAGGGCTCTATGAATACCTGGTCTTGCCATTTGGCTTAACAAACTTCCAAGCATTTGTGAATGGATTGTGACAGTCGTCATTTACAGGTAAGGGTGGTACTGTGTCGACTTCTCGATTACTAATTTAAGTTAAGGCAAAGAAATGTGAATTTGATCACGCTTGTGTCGAGTTTTTGAGGTTGGAATGAGGATGGACTCACTCAAGCTATGCTGTACGCAAGTTACTGCTGGGAGCTGCAGCAGTTCCTGCAGCTCACTAGCGTTTATTGGATTTTAAAAAAGCAACTTCCTCCATACATTTAGTGAGTCTACCCACCACCGACTTGTAGGAGTTCTCGTCATCGGCAACCTGCTACATCAGGTAGTTGTGGATGACTGCTCTTTGGTTTGTACTCTCCAGGGGCGTTTTTAGGGTTTAGAAACATCAGGGGCTTTAACCCAGATCCCATAGTCCCCCTCTTATATATGTCCTATTTAAAAAGTGCCCTTTCATAAGTGAATATATCCATTTTTCAAACTGTTGTAAAATTCATTTTGTTTGATTCATTAGTTATTCATTCATTCATTATCTTCCGCTTTATCCTATATTAGGGTCGTGGGGGGGTTCCCCATGCCCATCCAGGGGAGAACGTTTCGGGCGCTGGGCAGATACACCCAGGACAGGGCGCCAATCTATCGCTGGGCACACACACAGAGACACGCACACAAACACACTCTATATGGGGGAATTTGCAGAACTCAATTGACTTGATCCATATTTTTGGACTGTGGGAGGAAACCCACGCAGACACGGGGAGAACATGGAAACTCGACCCAGATGGGGATTCGAACCGGGAATCAGCATTTAAGTTTGTTAAGCTTTGTCGGCTCAGTGTGTATGCTATCACTTTAAATAAAGCCACTCGGAGGTTGCCTGTCTCCACTCAGCACGTTTAGGTGCATTAACACCACGTGTATATGCGCAGCCTTTCACTTGGGCCAGTGACACCCTTTGTAACACAGTGGTAGTTAAAAGTAAGAGGAGAAAATTTCCATTTGTGGGAAGTAAGCAAACCTTTTTCACCTTAACTGGAAAGTGAGAGAAGTTAAAATTAGTTGAGAGGGCGGCTAAAGTGCTGGTGTTCTCTGGGTGTATGGGAAAAGACCTGAATAAACAGAGTGAGCAGCAAAAAATAGGAATGAAATCTGATTTCTTGGTGGCCGACCAAGTTACATAGTCGTGCAGAGAAAGTAAGGGCCTTATTTGTATTTATTTGGTGAAGAGTTCTCAGGTGTGCAAGAGTGCACCTTCTCTTCTGAGGAAAGGGATATCTGCACGAGAAGAAGATGACAGGTAAAAAATGAAAACACATACTGAATTAGTAGTAAATAGTTAATAGGTATAGAAACAGATATCAGAAGATGAATTGTCCAAGTAGCATGATTAACAACACAGTAGGTGAATGATCAATTAACTACACTAAGTAAATTTTTCATTGTCTTTGCTTGGTGGACTCGCTCAGGTAGACTCGCAGGTCTTCGCACTAATAGGACTTCACACAAGAGTGCTGTTTACCTGCAACATTGTATGTTCTGACGTCTGACGGACCAATTGCTTCAGCTCCCTACAAAGAGCAGAATTCTCCATGAACTGATCATGAAGCAATACATCAGCATGGGTAGTATACAAGATGCACACTTTATTCTATCCATCAGTGCTAAAAGAGCATGGGAGTATTCCTGCAAAGATTCCCTTTCAAGTTGCTTATGACCAAAGAAACTTTCCAGCAAGGCAACATATGACCTTAAAAACCCATATAAATCCTTAAGAATTCACAAGATTTTCTGTGGGTCCTTTCTTTACACTCTAGGCTGATACCTTATTTCATCTTTAGCTTTTCCATCTAAATGGTCTATCATAAAATAGGCCTAATCAATAGTTGCCAAATGCCACACCTGGGTACTAGCCTGGAACTTTCAACTGGAACAGGCGTAATCACAGCCTCCTGGGATTCACCAGCAACACTAGTGCCTGGCTGGGATGGGGAAGCACACCCATTTTATTAACAACATGATGTCAAGTATTCCTCTGATCAACCATCATCAGGTTTTCTGGTTTCGGCCCGGGCTGATTCGCCTGATTATTAGGTTCAGAGGCACTCGCTTCCTCCTCCCACACTTCCTCCTATTTAGCTTGCAGAGATTCACACTTCCGTGCGAAGGATCTTTATGTCAACCGTCACTCGGCTAACTCTGGGACTTGCCCCGCGATCTGCGTTTTCTTTCTCCCGCATCAGGTGCTCGAAAGGAATGTGCATGCTTCTTTCTGGGAAAGCGCAACCTGCTGCTGGCACATCCCACTCGCTCACATCATCGGATGAAGTCGATTGACCTCTCACCTAGTTCCCACACTGCTCGCACGTTTGACCCAGTTTCCACCTGCTCAACACGCCAAAGTTCCTTGAAGTCAAGTCGCCTACTCCTCTGTGTTCTGGAGTTACAAATGCCTTACTTTGTTTTTTTTACTTTAGTTTTTTTTTTTTTTTGTGAAAATAAAGTTTACCAGACTATCGACCCAGTGTCTTTGAGGTTCTATCTAGCCGGCGTAACACATGATTTAAAAATCTTATATTTAATATTTTTTAAATACATAATATATTACATATTATAAATATATTAATAAATATATTATATACATTATATATATATATATATATATATATATATATATATATATATATATATATATATATATATATATATCCTTTTTCATTCATTATCTCCCGCTTTATCCTCTATTAGGGTCGCGGTGGGGTTCCCCATGCCCATCCAGGGGAGAACGTCTCGGGCGCTGGGCAGATACACCCAGGACAGGGCGCCAATCCATCGCTGGGTACACACTCACACACTCAAACACACTCTATATGGGGCAATTTAGAGAACTCAATTAACTTGATCCATGTTTTTGGACTGTGGGAGGAAACCGGAGAACCCGGAGGAAACCCACACGTACACGGGGAGAACATGGAAACTCCACCCAGATGGGGATTCGAACCCTGAATCCCTAGCGCTGAGAGGCGAATGTGCTAACCACTAAGCCACCGTGCCGCCCTATATATATATATATATATATATATATATATATATATATATATATATATATATATATATATATATATTGGTTATAAATGTTAACATTGGATTTAGCAGCAATTCAGTCCGTCTTTAGTATAAAAAGTTGTATAAACAGCTGTACCCGAGGCAGGGATTTATGATCCGATACAGTGCAGTACCCAAACTGCTCAGAATGCTCTACTCGTCATGCCTTGTCCTCCCGAAGTCCTGAAGTAAGCAACCATCTCAACCGTCTTCTTTTCAATATTCAGAGACAGATTGTTCATTCTACACCAGTCTGTTAACCACTGAGCTTCCATCTGCGAACTTGATTATATACAAGATTATATTTGAGCTGTGCATTGCTGCAAAGTCAGCACGGTGAACAGCAATGGACTGAGAATACAGACCTGGGGGATGCCAAGTGCTCATTGTGGTGGTGCTGGAGCTGTTCAAAGAACATTTTTCAAGCCCAAAAAAATCAGCTTTCTGATCAGGTGCTAAGGAATGATTGTACTGAATGCTGTACTAATATTTATAACAGCATTCCAACATGAGTGTCCATATTGTCCAGGTTGGTAGGTTCAAGGTGAAGGGTGCTGAATATGGCATCATCTGTCGAGCAATTGGGATGGTACACAAACTGTAGAGCAGGAATGCCCAATACATCAATCCTGATGGATTGGTCGATCGCAGTGCATGTTGATAGATCACCATGGATCACTCTACAGGTTTGAGAAAAAAGTGCTTATCAGCGCTTTTATAAATTCACATTGTAATATGCTCATGAACTTTATTTTGTATAGTATGTCTCTAAAAGCCCAACTATACATCATGTTTACATTCATTCATTCATTATCTCCCGCTTTATCCTCTATTAGGGTTGCGGTGGGGTTCCCCATGCCCATCCAGGGGAGAACGTCTCGGGCGCTGGGCAGATAGACCCAGGACAGGGCGCCAATCCATCGCTGGGTACACACTCACACACTCAAACACACTCTATATGGGGCAATTTAGAGAACTCAATTAACTTGATCCATGTTTTTGGACTGTGGGAGGAAACCGGAGAACCCGGAGGAAACCCACGCAGACACGGGGAGAACATGGAAACTCCACCCAGATGGGGATTCGAACCGGGAATCCCTAGCGCTGAGAGGCGAACGTGCTAACCACTAAGCCACCATGCCGCCCACATGTTTACAATACGTCAATATAATATTTTCCACTATACCATGTTTATTATGTCCATACTGCTGACATCTCTATACATACTGTATACATTTTAGATGCTATATATATATATATATATATATATATATATATATATATGATGTATAATTAGCTATGTAACTGTAACATATGTAATGGCAATAATGTAATGTGGAAATAAAACTAAAGGAAAGAATTAATTTAAACAATTAAGAGATGTGTTCCCGTAAAACCACACAACCTTTAAATGTTAAAAATATGCAATAGTTTCAAAAGAAACTTTTGGTCTAAAGAACATTTTTTTTTAGTAAATTTTAGTTGAGTCAACAAATAAAACAAAGTGTATAAAATAAGTGTAAAACAACTTTTCACTGTCTTATTTCAATAAAAATTTCATCTTTGTTGTGGGCGGGACGGTGGGTTAGTGGTTAGCACGTTCGCCTCACAGCGCTAGGGATTCCCGGTTCGAATCCAAATCTGAGTGGAGTACTATCATGGGTCTGTGTGGGTTTCCTCCAGGTTCTTCAGTTTCCTTCCAAGGTCCAAAAACATGGATCAAGATCAATTGAATTCTCCAAATTGCCCCATATAGAGAGTATGTTTGTGTGTGTGTGTGTGTGTGTGTGTGTGTGTGTGAGAGTGTGTGCCCAGCGATGGGTTGGCACCCTGTCCTGGGTGTTTCTGCCCTGCTCCTGAAACGTTCTCCCCTGGATGGGCATGGGAATCCCCCGTGATCTTAGTAGAGGATAAAGTGGATGATAATGGATGAATCTTTCGTTGTCATAAACAGAACTATTTCGAGGCTAAATTTACATTACCTTCACGCTTGAATAACAAATACTTTAAAAGTGAATTACACATAACTAAGAATTCAACATAACCTGCTTGTTGGTTGTGAATTAAGGAGTTTGTTGGTTTGAAAGCATCATTGCATGTTTTCTGAGATTTATTAATACAAATTTTAGTCCCAAGTGGTCAGGCAGTTTACTATCTCTAATTTACCTATTGTCATTGTCATGTCTCTGGAACATGGTAGGAAACCAGAGTCTCTAGAGGATGCCCACACAAGCACAGGAAGAAAATGTAGATTCCACACAGAAAGGGCCTTTATTTTAAACTAGGAATCCAACCCAGAACCCTCTTGCTGTGAAACTGATGTGCTAATCACTGTAACATCACCATACCATGAATCTTTTTTATATGGTCCACCACTATAATTTGGAACAAGTTGTGTGTGTTTTAACTAATAAACTGTCATCTGGCCAGCCTCCGCTCCTTAAGTGCCCGACCATCATTTTCCTTGTGCCACAGTATTGTATGCAACTTAAATTTAAAACAAGTCATATTTACATTTATTATTGATCTGCAGTGTTTGGGACAGGGAAATGCATGTTTTCCCCAGGGGTTCACTGGACCAATCTGGTGGTGTTGTTCTTAGACCTGGGGAAGCCTTTCTTATTGTGTCCACAGTGAGAAAAATAATCTGAACGGATGGCCTCTATGAATCACCACCACACTGAGAGTCCCTGATCTCTTATTATGTCCCAGCCACATTTGGCCCCATAGGGGGAGGAAAGCAATGCCCAAACCTGATTCTAACCATACACTGTTGTTCATTGCCAATCTGCCAGCCAAGGCTTGGCGGATTCGAAGTGTCTGCTCTGTCACAGGTAAGGGGCCTCGGCTATTTTTCTTCACCTCCACACAATGTCATAAGCAGGATGGTGAGCCTTTCAGAAGCACCACAGGTGTCAGCATTTGACAAGCCTACAGACTGACCAACCCCTTCCCTTGAACTAGTTGTTTAGAAGCTGGTTGGGAGAAAAAAAAAGGGAGGGGTAGCTGAAGACTGGGGGTGGGGTGAACTGGGTGTCTTTGGAATAATGGCATGGTAAGTGTTTGCTTTCCTCCCACATATTCCCTCATGAGCCACAATTTAAAAGAGACTGATACTGGTGAGAGAGTTTGGGCCAAACCTCACTTGCCCAATTAGGGTTTTTTTCCCAAAGGATGGCTTGTCTTTGTAGAGAACATCCAGAAGTGCATTAAAAGATCCAATGTAATATCCCTTACTGTAATACTGGTGCATTAAGGCAAATTCTTTTAAAAGTCATGCTTAAAATGTTTAACATTCTTTAATTATGAACTATACCTATGTCTCATGTTATAAAAATTGGCAATTGACAAACATTTGAACATGGAACCTTTTTTTATTTACAAGCATGATATTTAACAAAGCTGCTTGTGCTGTTATTTTTTCCATTTTCATCTAATAATCATAATTATCAAAAATTTAGATTATCTATTTAGATTAATATTTTAGGACTAGCTACATCTATATTATCTATATTATATCTATATTATATTCCATAAAAACTGCAGTAAAAGTTAGGTGTCCCTATTCCATTAACTATGTGGCTTAGAAATTATAATGGATACAAACATCTAAACAAAAAATCACATTTCATGAAAAAAATATTTGATATTTTTGAATAAGAAATTATATAAAATATTTTGTAATGAAAATATATTTAAATGAATTAAGATAAAAAAAAATTAAATTACATTTATATATCTATTTATCTATTAAGCTCTGCACAAAATATTTTAACATAAAGAAAACAATGTCCAACCCACATTATAGTTTCCCCACACAATCTACTCAGCAACTGCAACACATTTGATCTGTTGTGTAGTCATGTTTGTTTCCAAACAAATGCTATTGTTTGAGTAAAACCTAACACCAACATGCCAGGTGATAAAATGAGGGGGTGTCCTCCAACTGCTGCTTATCCAATTTCTTTACTCCCAAACTTGTTTTTTTGGTACACTTTAGTTTCATAATTTACAGGCCATTATAGAAGATATATTATAGAATGTATTATGAAGACATTTTGATTTATCAGAGTGTAACAAAAATAGATTATTTTTTTTGTATAAGTGAATTAAACATAAACATAAACAATACAGAATTAGAATATCTTCATTATCATTGTACTTGGTATAACAAAATTAAGGTGCACTACTCTATGGTATTACAAACAAACAAAAAAAAAAAACTATAACTTACATAAAAATGACAGTTACATTTTTTTTTATTTAAATAACAAGTAACAAACAGACCTTATGTCATTTACAAAGTGCAAAACATTGCACAATGCTCTTGTTATATTGCACAGTGAAAAGTATTGCAAATGTTGCACAAACCCAAAGTTTACGACTCAAAAAGTTTGTGTACATGGTGTGATTTGTAGCCTGTAACGCTCGCTTACCTCGACCTAAAGCAGCTGCGCAGAAGAAGCGCAGAGCCGCAGCGCTTAAACGCGATGAAGGGAGCCAGGCACGCAGGTAGCAGAATAACAGATTTATTTTAAAGGTGTAGGGACACCAAAAACCACAGAGGTACAACAACAAGCGAACAAAAAACCAATGACGTGCACGGAGGAAGAGGAACACAGGAAATAAAGGACAGACACCCGACCACGTGCACAAAGCAAACTAATGAAAAGAAAGAGCTAATTAACTTAAACGACCAAGAACAAAAGTTAATTAACTCTACAAAGAACAGCAGAACAGGTGCCTCCGCCCTCCTTGAGCCAGGCTTGGCAGGCGCCTTCTGGTGGCCTGGCCCGGAGAACAAGGCGCGGCAGGCCCTCTGCGGGGGAGGCGTGAAGAACGCCCTCTGGCTGTGCGGTTCGGTGGGTGCCCTCTGCGGATGAGGCGTGGGATGTGCCCTCTGGCTGCATGTCAAGGTGGGCGCCCTCTGCGGATGAGCCGTGGAGAGCGCCCTCTGGCTGTGTGTTCAGGTGGGTGCCCTCTGGCTGCGTGGTCCGGTCGGCGCCCTCTGCGGACAAGGTGTTGGGGACGCTCTCTAGCTGCGTGGTCCGGTTGGCGCCCTCTGGCTGCGTGGTACGGTGGACGCCCTCTGGCTGCGTGGTCCGGTTGGCGCCCTCTGGCTGCGTGGTCCGGTGGGCGCCCTTGGCGGACGAGGAGTGGGCCACGCCCTCTGGCTGCGTGGTCCGGAGGACGCCCCTGGTGCTCGGGCTCAGCGACGGACAGTCCCTGGTGCTCGGGCTCAGCGGCGGACGGCCCCTGGTGCTCGGGCTCGGCGGCCGCTGGTGCTCGGGCTCGGCGGCATGCGACCCATTGTGGATGGGCTGGGCGGCGTGCGGCCCCTTGTGGATGGGCTCGGCGACGTGCGGCCTCTTGTGGACGGGCTCGGTGGCGTGCGGCCCCTTGTGGACGGGCTCGGCGGCGTGCGGCCCCTTGTGGACGGGCTCGGCGGCATGCGCTGCAGGGACTATGACAGGTGTGCATGCTGGTGGGTCCGTGGCAGGAACGCATGCTGGGGCGATCTCGGCGTGAGCGCAACGCAGGAGGGGCCTCAGCGGATTCGCATGCTGGCTTGGCCTCGGCGGGTTCGCACGCTGGCTGGACCATGGCAGGTTCGAAAGCTGGCTGGACCTCGGCAGGTACGCATGCTGGCTGGACCTCGGCGGGTTCGCACGCTGGCTGGACCTTGGCGGGTTCGCATGCTGGCTGGACCTCAGCGGGTTCGCACGCTGGCTGGACCTTGGCAGGTTTGCACGCTGGCTGGGCCTCGGTGGGCATGCACGCTGGGTGGATCTCGACACAACGGGGGGGCCATCAGTCCGGAACTCCTCAGTCAATTAATCAAGTCAATTGAATTCTCAAAATTGCCCCACATATAGAGTGTGTTTGTGTGAGTAAGTGTGTGCCCAGCGATAGATCGGCGCCCTGTCCTGGGTGTATCTGCCCAGCGCCCGAGACGTTCTCCCCTGGATGGGCATGGGGAACCCCACCGCGACCCTAATAGAGGATAAAGCGGGAGATAATGAATGAATGAATGTTCATTCATAAGAACGGCTTTATGCCAATACCTGTATGGGCATAAAGCCAGAGAAACTGTCTGGCTGAATATGTTATGATTTCATAAAAAGGAAGGCATAGAGATCAGTCTTTAGTTATGTTATCATTTATTAAGCATTAAAGTGGGAGCGATAAACCAAGGAGTGGAAAAGTTCATGAAAAATACAGTTCCGTAACGTGAAAACTTTACACAAAGCAAACAGTCTTAGAAAGCAGACTGACTTCCTGGAGTGTGAGAACTGAACTGGAATAAGAAGGAATGAAACAGGATACAGCAATAACCAACAGCTGTAGCTAATATGCAGGGATGAGAATGAGAATGAGTCCAATTAGTCAGATTGGAACCTATAGGGTAAGCAGAAGGCAGCGTGTTGCCTTTCCTCTTAATTATGTCTTTTTATTCATTCATTCATTCATTAATTCATTCATTATCTTCCGCTTACTACTCTACTAGGGTCACGGTGGCTTCCCCATGCCCATCCAGGGGAGAACATTTCATGCACAGAATCGTCGATTACATAAGCCTGGCTTGACTTAGTAATAAAAGTTTGCATCTGTATTTTGTTTGTGGAAAGGAACTAGTCAGAGATGAACCATTTGTCTAACTCCTCTTTTATAAGCTTGCTTTGTGTAACAGGCCCTGGGTGTCTTTTTTTAAAAAGATAAATAAAAGTCACTCACAGATACAAATACTCAATTTTGTAATTTGGTATCAGCTCATGTGGCCATGCCTATAGAATGTGACAGAAACAAAAAGTAAAAAGGCAAACACAAACCCAGTAACTGACTGCCACTGAAGTTAAGCGTAGAAAATTACATGCAAGCAAATAACTGGAGTGTAAGCTTTAGATGCACACACACACACACACACACACACACACACACACAATGTAATGGATTAAGTTGGTCTTCAGCACACACAAAGTAGTGATTCTAGCACTGACTGCTGTACACACAAATACACACACACACACACACACACACACACAGATTTGAATTGGAGAGGTGGGGTTGCCCTTGAGACAAAACCTCCAGAAATGGACACTGATAGAGTAGAAAATATCCAATGTATTTAACTGCAAAGAGAATCTAAAACCATTCATATGTTATGCATAGATCCTATCATGCAGCATAATTATACTGCAACGGGGCATGCGCTGAAGCTTTAAATTAACTGCACCTCGTCGGTTTTAATGACGCCTCTTGGGAGTTGAAGTCTTTTCCATGCCTGACCTCTGCAACACTGTTCCTCCCAACAGTGACACTGACTGTTACAGTGCATCCCTTCCTCCCTCAGGTCAGATCCCAACCTTCCCATACCAGCAGCTTGATTCTGCCTGAACTCATGAATGTTGAATCCGTTTGCTGTCATAGGCTTGTGGTTAAGGAACCAGCCTTGCAACCTTCAGGTTCAATTCAAGTGCCAGTGGGCAATGTGCCTAATCCTAATTTCTCTGTGGGTGCCTGGGTGAGCTGTGGGAACATGCACTCACTTCACTCAGTGTGTGTATAAATGTTTGCATTTCACTGTACGAATGGAATAAATGTGCAGGCCAAATTTCTCTGTGTGTTAGCACAGTAGCAAAATAAATAATTTTACATTTACATTTACATTTAGTCATTTAGCAGATGCTTTTATCCAAAGCGACTTACAAATGAGAACATTACAAGTCTGAAGTTATGGAGAAAACCAACTATACTGTAAATTCATCAAACCTGATTGTTATTCGATGCTGCGCCCCCCCCCCCCCCCTTTTTTTTTTTTTTTTTTTTTTTTTTTTTCTCTCTACAACAGGTATTTGTTAAAGAGATTTTACTTAATCAAGGTCCAGGATAGTTTTAGCCTAGGACTAGGACTAGGACTACTCCTCTTGGCCATAGCCCTTCCAATCTAACAGATATTGAATCGATGGGCATCCAACAAATGCCATACTGTATAGGTTAGAGCCCCAACCGTCTCCCAGAGACAGAGAACCTGTATCATGGAGCGAATCTTTGTTGCCAGACAGTGTTGATCCAGCTCAGCACCTTGAATGGACCCATGTACCTCGGCATAAGTTTTTTTTGGTGTACATTTTTTCCTCTTTATCTTCTTCTCAGCCTAATTGGCAGTCTAATTAGATGGCTTTTGAAAAAAGCCATCTATTGATATTACACTTTTTCTTCTTCAGCACATTTCTGCGATTAATTCAGCCCGAACCGCTCGACGTACAGACTCGGTTCGAACACCGTTGCGTAGGGAATGTTCACGAGACCTGTGCTATGTATTTTTGGAGTTTGTAACATTTATAGTTTTTAATAAAATTAAGTTTAAAAATTGAAAAATCCCCATAGAAATGAATGGGGCTGATTTTCGGACGGCCATAACTCGGCCATTTTTAGAGTTACAGCTACGAAACTTCAGACTGGGGGTAAATGTCTGCAAAAATCAAAATTTTTATCAAGATTGGCCTTTCCGATCACTTTTTATCGATCTTTGAATATCTGAAAAATCACCCCCATTCATTTCAATGGGAGCCGCTAGAGCGGGTGACGTCATCCCCGCTCTGTTTCAGGAATTTTTTTTTTTTCGCCAAACAAACGTCTGTAAAATCGCGATACTTTCACCTAGAAACTCCTTAAACGATTTTACCCTTAAACGATAGATATATTAGTTCTTTCTAACATGACAAAGTTTCATGAGGATTGAAGTTTTAGTTTCCGAGCTATGAGCGTTTGTTTGGCAGGTGTGCCTGAATCAGCTCCATAGACTCCAATGAAAACGGACTTACACATACCGCTTCTAAGTTTTTAAATCGCCATAACTCGCTCATTTTTTATTCAATCTGCATCATATTACACCAGAATAATCCCCCAACGGTCTAGTTTCTAACGGTGTCTTTGGTTAAGCGATAGGTGAAAGATTTCCCGAGTTATGAGCGTTTGTTTGGAGTAAGGAAAAACCGGATTTTTTCACTGACATGAGAATGAGTCTCTTCTGTGTGGGGCTGCATGCAGTTTCACACACACAGGCAACAGCCAATCAGGATCAGGGAGCCTGCCGAGTGACGTCACCAGCAGGGTGCCTTATTTCAAGGCAACACAGACTGCTGCAGAGGATGTGGGGCAACAGGGCAAATTAACAGCCACTTTCTCCAAATTTTAACCCCTTCATGGGCCCAGCATTCAAAAGCCATCTCCGTAGTTCCTAGGAAATACATGTCTAGTTCTCCCTCTTATTAGTTTCAGCTGCACTGGTCTTTGTATTTCGGTGTGCCTCTCTGCGAAGGATCTTTGATCTATGTTGGTGGTCCACTCTTCCACATGTTACTGTAATGTCTCCAAGTCTCTACATGCACGTAATTGGCGTTCCGTTCCTTGGGCCTGTACCTTCGGATGTAGAATCGACTTTGGAAGCTCTAAGTTCCAATGCTTGTATGTATGCAGAGCCGACCCTGTTCCCACACTGCAGGAGGTGGCTACTTCCTGGTTCTCTCTCTGCCTGCACTGTACCTCAGCGATTCAGCTACCAGTGTGGAACATTCTGATAAAGATACCTTTTTTTAAGACATGTTTATGAGTCATGTTTCACTCTCACTGTAAGAGACCATCATTTGCCCAAAACTAAAGTGATATAGGACTGGGGCGGAGCCATCATTGCCGATGGAGTCGCAAGAAGAAGGTCCCAACAGTGGTGCTTTTCTGGCTCAGGGACAAATTCATTCCGAGCTCCAGTTGGGATTAGAAGAGGTAACACCAGCAATACTCTTATTACTGCACCGCCAGTGTGAGGTCAAACACGAGCTCATGGCACTGTGTATCCACAAATCAGTCAGTTCCTACATCTGGACTAGGCCCCATGACTCCTCCACAGCCCTCTTCTTTATTTCCATTATCGCTTCCTGAGTCTGAACCATATGAACCTATTTTCTTCTACAATGTTCCTTTTTTTCCGTAGATGTCCTATGACCAATGATCAGGAGAAGATTTCTCTGTTAATTACGTATCTGATAGGGAGGGCCTGTGAGTAGGCCATGGCAGTTTGGAACACCCAGGACAGAATCAGAATCAGATTTATTTTTACAAAATATGTTACACGTATGGCGGCACGGTGGCTTAGTGGTTAGCACGTTCGCCCCTCAGCACTAGGGATTCCCTATCTGGATGGAGTTTCCATTTTCTCCCCGTGTCTGCGTAGGTCCGCGAGTGTTTTTGTGTGTGTGTCTGTGTGAGTGAGTGTGTGCCCAGCGATAGATTGGCACCCTGTCCTGGTTGTATCTGCCCAGCACCCGAAACGTTCTCCCCCGGATCTGCATGGTGAGAATCGGAGGGTCTGTTTCCAGAAGTGCATGCACTGCTGAGCACTTTTAACCAGAGCTTCAGTGTGAGGGCCCAGGTCTGTTAACTCTTAAATCTGTTTAATCTGTTTCAATGTTGAACTAACACAACCACACACCACTCCTCATTAAATACACAGCAGTGGAGATCAAAGTTTTTAATTTCTGATTATTTGATCAGATGTTTCACCTTATCTCTGAAGTTTAGGTCATTTCCCTCTTGGATTAGGCCCATAACTGTTGTGTCATCCACAAACTTCACAATGTGTTTGGAAATGGACCAGGCACAGAATTCATGAGTCAACAGAGTGAACAACAGTAGGCTCAGGATGCAGCCCTGTGGGGAGCCAGTGCTCTGAGAGATACCCACTCTCACCCCACCCGACTGAGGTCTGTTAAAAAATCCAACAGGCAGTTACATAGGTGGCTGCTGAGCCAAGAGAGGACAGATATCATATCAGGTTTTGGGAGATGATGTTAGTGAATGCTGAGCTGAAGTCCAGAAACATCATGCCCAGCCCACATGTATATTCTTTCCTTCCAGGTGTTCTGAGCTGAGGTGAAGTACAGACGATATAGCATCATCCACAGAGTGGTTTGGGCGGTAAGCAAACTTTTGTGGGTCGAATTTGGTAGGAGGGCGTCACGGTGGCTTAGTGGTTAGCCCGTTCACCTCTCAGCGCTAGGGATTCCCAGTTCGAATCCCAATTTGGGTGAAGTTTCCATGTTCCGTGTCCGCGTGGGTTTCCTCCGGGCTTTCCGGTTTCCTCCCACAGTCCAAAAACATGGATCAAGGTCAACTGAATGCTTCAAATTGCCCCATATAGAGTGTGTTTGTGTGTGTGTGTGTGTGTGTGTGTGTGTGTGTGAGCGTGTCCCCAGTGATAGATTGGTGCCCTGTCCTGGGTGTATCTGCCCAGCGCCCGAAACATTCTCCCCTGGATGGGCATGGCGAACCCCCCGCGACACAAGTAGATGATAAAGCGGAAGATAATGGAAGGATGGATGGGTTGAATTTGGGAGTTTGTAGGTAATGTGGTCCTTAACCAGCCTGTAGAAGCACTTCATCGTGACAGGGTGAGTGCTAGGGGGGTAATCATTAAGGGAGGACATTGTGTTTTTTTGGGAACTGAAATGATTGTGGCAGTCTTTAGGCATGATGGGACAGCAGCTCAAGGTGTTGAAGATAAAAACCCCATTCAGCTTTTCGGAACATTCCTTGATTACAAATCCTAGAATGTTGTCAGGACCCACTGCTGGTTCACTCTCCTTAGTGTTTAACAAACATCCGTCATCTCCAGGTGGAGTATCTGCTTGTCAGAGGAAAGAGTAGATTTTACAGCGGGAGTGGTGTTTACTGTCTCGAACCTTCAAAAGTGGTTGTTACTTTTGTTAAATAGGTTACAGAGGGGTGAAGTACCTTTATAATATATGATCGCCTAAATGCCTTGCCATATACATATTGTGTTTGAGGGATCTTTGAAGAAAACAGTGTAATGTGCTTTCAGCCATGCACATACTTTGCTGGTCATCACATACTTTGCAAGGTTTCTCAATGTCCCGTGTAAATAGGATATTACCAAACCCACATCCTCCAGGCATTTCTGGATGTATGCAGAAACAGACTGTACTTATTCACCCTTATGAGATGACCTTCGGTGGCCACTCAATATGTCCCAGCAGTGATTTCATAGGTCTTGCAGGTCAGACTCTCACCTGCCTTGTGATGGCTTTCTTCCTGATCAGCAGGGTTTTGTAAGCAGACATTAGCATCAGAGAGAGATGGTCTGAGGAGCCAAGGTTGGGGCGGGGTGTTGAAAGCCTCTTTGATATTGCAGTAGACCAGGTTTAGTGTGTTTTTTAACCCCTGGACGCAAAATTCATAAACGGATAAAGGTGAAGAAGCTCAGTTTTCTCATTTTGGCCTGATTAAAATACTCTGGTACAATGATCACTGGGGGAGAACATTCAGGGCTTCTTTTGTGTTTGTACTAGGGGGAATATCCTTTCATTCATTCATTATCTCCCGCTTTATCCTCTATTAGGGTCGCGGTGGGGTTCCACATGCCCATCCAGGGGAGAACGTCCCGGGCGCTGGGCAGATAGACCCAGGACAGGGCGCCAATCCATCGCTGGGCACACACTCACTCACACAAACACACTCTATATGGGGCAATTTTTTGAGAATTCAATTGACTTGATCCATGTTTTTGGACTGTGGGAGGAAATCGGAGAACCCGGAGGAAACCCACGCAGACATGGGGAGAACATGGAAACTCCACCCAGATGGGGATTCGAACCGGGAATCCCTAGCGCTGAGAGGCGAACGTGCTAACCACTAAGCCACCGTGCCGCCCTAGAGGAAATATACACTGCTAAAATGGTAATATCAGTAAATTCCATGAGTTGTAAATTCCAATTAGACCAGATCAGTATCCGCATTTACCTTTTCTTTCACCCCGTCTTTGCCTCCTCTGCAGACAGTCCTCACTGGAATAACAAATTATTAACCTTTAAATTGCGGATGTTGTTATGAAGCATTCATCCAGAAGTATGGCAAGCCAAGAGTTTACTGTATTTATGCATAATGTTTTTTTATACAAAAGTGAGTACATTCCTCACATTTCTGCAGATATTTAAGTATATGAATTCATGGGACAACACTAACAAAATGACACTTTGACACAATGAGAACATTTTGTCAGTTTTGTCCCATGAAAAGATATACTGTACTTAAATATCTGTGGATATATATATATATATATATATATATATATATATATATATATATATATATATATATATATATATATATATATATATATACATACATACATAGATAGATAGTAATTTATGAATGATTTTAGGAATTACAAAACTTCATTTGAGGGGCATTTGGGAAAGATCCATGAATTTAAGAACTTGAAGTATGTTCTTTATATTCATAAGTATGAAATTGCAAATCCAAATGCACCCCAGTTCAATAGAAAACATTTAGATGAAGGACAATTTAAACACAAAACAGCTTTTATTGGCACAAAAGTTGATTAACTTTTACTTTTTCACATGTGAACACACATCTCTCACACACTACAGTGCTACAGAACTGAGAGACGTTTTGTTTATTTTTTAAATTTTTGCAGTAATTTTACATTGTGCATATGGTCACATTCATACTGAAACAGAAACATTTTAAAACCAATGATTTTAAAAATAGTTATAATAGTAATAGTTATATAGTAATAGTTATATTATTGGTATTACTATTATTATTTTAATTTAAAGTCAGCATTATCCAAATAAAACCTTAAGATTTTCTAAACATGTAAAGGTTTCACAAAATAAATTTTAAAAATGTACTTAAAATGTCATTTTACACATCCAGTCCATTAAAATGCTTCCAACTAATTAAGTATTTTAACATTCAAATAATACTTTAATGAAACTAACAGTACTGACCCTATGGAGTGTATATTAAAATCAAGAAATATATTAAGACATAACTGTTTTGAGGGCAAAGACATGAAAATTTCATGAGTGGCAGATGGTTGTCAAATCTGAGTGATAAGTGTCTTATTGTTTCAGGATGAAAAAACAAAAACAATCGACTCTTCACATTTCTTTGACCCTTGACATCTAACCTGACTCTTTTTCTGTTGTGTTGCCCCATGGGGTTGGGGGACTTCACACAGGTGCAGGACAAAGAGGTCACCAAGGGTGCAACAAGTGGCCACCATCCGATTTCTACAACAAATCCCATGCCTAAGCAGGAAGGATGTGATCTGCCCTCAGACCTTTGTAACTGCACTCCATGACCTAGCAATGATTTCACAAGAGGATGATGCACTGCATTTAGAGAACATATTCTTAACTAAATTATCCATTTATTATTTTTTCAAACTCGTTTATGGTAAGATAAACAGCAAGTCAAACAAGCACTTAAGTCTCCAAACAGTATTTATTCACAAATTATTATGTAGAAAGTTTAATTTTATTTAAAAATCAAAGTATTTAATAGTTTTCATTCAATTCATATGCAAGTACACAAAATGATAAAAGTTAATATGCACATTACTGAAATCTATACAGAGCAATAAAATACACCTTGCAATCTTTTATTACTCTGTTTGGATCATACTATCTATATACATATTCGATAAACATATTTACTTATTTCAACATGTAAAGTTGTTTACAAGCTATTTCACAAATAACTATTTCAGTGGCTTCAAACAATAAAATATATTGAAGTGGCCAATCCACCATTCTTTTACTATTCATGCAATAACTGAGTTATGCTATATGCATAGATATATTGTAGGTAATTATGTTTGTTTCACAATTTGCATTGCGCATGGTTTAGCTGCATCTGTTATGGTACAAAACATAATAACACAGTGTGCACATTGGTTAAAAAAAAAATAAAAACAGTAATATATAAAAAGGAACAAACATATATAAACAATATAAACAAACTAGGTTAGGCTAGTTAGAACTGTCAACATATTTAAAACATTCCCATTTTTTTCAATCATATTATAAAAGTTAAACTTATTACTGTGGTATTTGTTTACCGATAATTTCATTCATTAAAAAGACATGGTAGTAGTGGAAAATAATAATATGTAGGTAGATTTTATTCACCATGAATGTACTGTTACTTAGCATTGTATTGTCATTGGGACTATGACAGTTGTTCCTGGGGGGAAATTGCAGAGAAAAAAAAAAAAAAAAAAAAAAAAAAAAAAAAAAAAAATATATATATATATATATATATATATATATATATATATATATATATATATATATATATATATATATATATATATAAAGATAAACAAAAAAACACAATCGGGAGCACTGAAAAAGGCTGCATGCACTGCTGGCATATGCACACTTGACAATGAATATCAGTAACTCTACATACTATATAGTATATATATATATAGTATAATTTAGTCTGAAGAGCCATATTATTTACATTTCTCCCATAGAGGAACATGGAACCAGCATTAAAAAGTAATGTGTATATACAGTCAACCATTGAAATACTAACAATGTATTTTGCAATTAATGTATCTAAACTATACAACACAGTTGTTTGTTAACCTTAAAAATTATGCTAAATGATTACATATGATAAATATAGTTTAGGGTGAGGTGTGGTGACTATTTTTACTCTCATATTTTAAGTAATTGACCTGCTAACCGACAACATGCTAATTAAACAACTCTTGATATATTAGAAAGCATGTCACAGCATGCCATTATTTATTTATTTACTTGTATCCAAACCATTCTAGAGACATACTTCAAATACAACTAAGCAAATAACAATAATTATTTCACTCTTTTAAACCATGGGGATTATTTGTACTTTTAGGCCCAGAGGTGTAATGAATAATAGCAGTTTACCAGTGGAAGGAGGGCCCTTTCTCTCACCGGAGAGAAGGAGAATGAATTAATAGGCAACACACCACTCAGCACAGTGCGTGGTAGAGGAACAGCATGATTACAGTATGCTATCAAGAAAATTAGTTGTTTCATTTGAGCATATCCCCAGCATGCTGAAGCAACATAACAACTTGCTTTTGTTTACAGAATGCTTCATTATGTAAAGACAAGCTCAAGATTCTAAACACCTGCTACTACCAAATCACATATTCAATTATTGTGCTTGCTCAAGATCATCCAAATATTTTGTCCACTTACTGCACTACAAAAACAGTACTAAAGTGATTATGGCTGTGGAGTCAAATTTCCGTTGCAGAGAAGCAGAGCTAAAGAGAGGGCAACCACAAAGCTCTCTACAGCCGACTCTTATGTATCCACAGGTCAGGCATCAGGGCTAGAGGCCATAACCCCTGGTCATTATTCACCCACAAAGTACTTTGATGAGTAATGCGACACTTGGTAGACAGGGCTTTTTTAGATAATTTTCACTAACAAAGTACTGTGATTAAGTTTCTCAGTTGCTAGCATGACATTTTGATAGAGACACTTGTATGGAAGAGAGTGGTTCTTGAACCATCTGGTTTTAATTAATTATGACACTGACCTACATTTGTACACTCTTAGTAAAAGTTTTGTTTTTCAAACAAAAGCGAAGATTACTCTAAGTATGTTGGTATTGAATTTGTGAAACAAATATTTTGGGATAAAAAAAAATATCTTCCAATTATGTGTATTAAATAGCAAGAAAACATTTATTAATGTAAAAGGTATGCAGCAGTATTGCTTTGTTATATTGTCCACATTGTCATCATGAAGTAATGGTGACTGGTGGCTCAGGTGAGAAACACATAACGAGCAACAGTAAAACAATAACACACTTCTCAGCTGGAGATCAGCTATTCAGCACACAATGTATGCACTAACAAGCTCCTAGGGCATAGGTCATACAAGACAGGTCATGACAGACTCCATCAGCATAGTGCTGATTTTGATGACCACATATAGTTAACAAATGGGCCCCCCTGATTTTTCTTGCATCTATTGTGTGCAGGTGGAAGGGATGTATTGAATCGTGTCTGGGTTAGCCTTGTGCACCATGACTGACAGGAGGCCTGCGGAAATGGGTGTGGATTGAGTAAAGGTTTTGCAATGGAAAATCCACTCAAGATCTGAATTGCCTTCTTCACTCCAATCAGCTTGGTGCAAGCTAAATGAAGTGTGCTCTCTTTCTCTCTCTCTCTCTTTCTCTGTTCCACTCCCCCACCTTTCCCCACCACCCCCATTCTTCACACTTTCCATCTGCAGAAAGAGCCCATGCAGGAGGCTGACAGCGGTACAATCACTTAGCCATTCAGTACTGGCCCTATTTTAACTTAGTGTGGAAAAGGCATTGGTTGTTAACATCAGCTTTAGAAATTAGACCCAGGAAAAATATTTAAAATGGTCAGTGAATCTGAATAAACCAGGTAAGTTTTTTTTTTAATGAGATTTAAAAAAATAAATAAAATGAAAACATGATCCTTTTCTGTTCAACATTGAATTTGTTGTAGTAAGTTATACAATAACAAATATGTTATGTATAGCTTTTTTATCTGGCATACATAGTACAACATGTGTTTTATTGTAAATGACTGATGGCACATGCCTGAGATTGAGATATGTTTGGTGAAATCTAGGAATGAGTATTA
This sequence comes from Corydoras sp. C115, assembly GCA_019802505.1. Classification (NCBI taxonomy): domain Eukaryota; kingdom Metazoa; phylum Chordata; class Actinopteri; order Siluriformes; family Callichthyidae; genus Corydoras; species Corydoras sp. C115. Next base: position 1,228,527 of record JAFMOC010000141.1, read on the forward strand.
TATGAGGAATACAAGACTAAATGCACAATTTTAATAAATGTGTGTGCAATAAAACACACAATCACATGCAAATGTACACCACTACTCACAATACATAAACTTGGGCTTGGCCGCAGGAACAGGAGGTGCTGACTAAAGTATTTTGTTTAAAATGAATTGGTGCTATGAAAAAACAGATGCAGCAATTAGGAGGCCCATTGCTGTACACTGGAGACATGACAAGAGTGCATGACAGTGGCTTTCACCCTCACACCCCCTTGTCTTCAACATGAGTTCTCTAACAATTCCTGTCAGGAACACTCTTTGAGAAGTGCTTGCACCAGACAATGGCTCTTCACCCTTATTTTGTACTCTAAGTAGTGCAGCAGAATGCTGAAAATAGCTGAAAACAGGCCGTAATGTGAGAAAGACGGGCAGCCATTGTAAGATGTGTGAAAACCAAAAGAACCCTTTTCAGAGCCATGCCTGAAAGTGCTATGAAGACCTTTAGTCCTTTGCTCTCCCCGAATCCCCAATTAGACAAACATTAACATCAATTAAGCCTTTATAGGACTCAGGTTCTATATAATTACCTTAATGGGTTGACGCTTTCTTTAGCAGCAATTTCTTAAACAAACTTGAGCCTTTGTGTGACAGGCTAAGAAAATTTTCAGCAGGGAGTATTTGCTTTTGTCAGACTTTCTAAAGAGACAGATGAATTGTTCTATTTAACAACAAACAGCTTCAGAGCAGAGCCCCAAGCAGGGCCAGTTCCCACCACATCTGACTAAAATGGTACAAGCTGATTAGCCAAAGCAGACAAAAAAAATCTGACCAGCCAGAAGAATGAGAACACATGGAGTTGGGGGCAGTGTACAAAAGGACCCAGTGAGCCTGGTCCAGGCAAGAAAAAAACCCTCAGCTTGAAACAGCTACCTATTTAAACATCCCTTTAAATCAGATTTAATCCCTGTCTTAAAAACAAATGATAAATAATGAGTAAAACAGGATTTTGATCAACAAAATAAGGCACATTAATAGCAGCAATCCTAAAGCAGGTTTCTGTTTTTTAGACTTTTGTTTTTTGTGTACTTTTGCTGTGAATATTGATTATTAATTATTTGTTTTTTTATTTAAATACATAAACATGAAATTAAAGGTAATCTATTAAACAAATAATTTACTTTTTAGGGCATCATCTAAAATTACATTTTGAGTAAAACATCAAAAAAATAATGTCATGAAACAGGCTGATACAACTCCCCCAGCAAAGTTTTATATGAGGTCATTGGATTGAAGGCAGTGAGCTAATGAGAACAGGTTTACATGGCGAATGGCCTCTAGAGGGCAATGGTATCATAAGCCTCTGGCTACTGACAGCATACTAAAATATATATCAATGATTTACACAATTTATATCTTGTTTAAAGTATTTGTTTACACTTGTGATATGTATATCTAAAAGCTAAATGTGCAGAATATGATTTAATTTCTGAACCAAGCAAATGGTTTTGATGTAATTTTTATTATACATAGGAATTATATTTTAACTTAACCTTTAAACATGTTTAAATTAATAAGGTTTTTGATGGATACATTTATTTATATGACATATTACATCTGTATTAACATTTCATATATACAAATCACCAGGTTTATTTTATTGTTTTATTGTTTATCTAAATATCATTTTTCATTTAATGTGAAGTTATACATTGCTTAATTTCAAATTGTTAGGAGTGTGGTACCATAAAGCCTAAAGTCACACAGTTAGCTATATGTTGCTGCTTATGCATACAATATTTACTAAGAACATTATGGTTAAAAACAGGTGAACAATATTGTCTCCAATATTGATTATTATTTTATAACAAAATTTAATATGCTATTTTACAGTAATTTAAAAAAAGTAAATTAAAATGGAATGTTCCCTTTCATTTAATACACAAAGATAAATTTGTCTTTAGATATATAAGCTGAGTAGTTTTAGCTAATGAATGTTTTCTGGCTACATTTTACATGTTGCTATCTTTTGAATTTTATGTTCTCTTTTTTAAAATAAAGTGCCTTTCTTCAAAATAAACAATATTAAACACCGAGCCTGTGCATTAAAACATTTAGATACAAGATAAATAATTAAAAACAGCTAAATGAAGGTTGTGTTACAGGTTTTGTGTTAACTGTTTTACAGGTTTTGTGTTAACATTATTAAAATCATAAAATGATTTTGTTCATACAAGGCATATTATATGTTTTTTTTTTTTTTTTTATCATATTAAAACACATAATCATATTAAATAGTCCATCAGACAGACCTCAAGTTACAAGTTATAACAGGAAATATAATATCACCAGTAATGCAGAAAATCTTTCAAAGCAGCAGCAAAATGTATTTAATATATATATATATATATATATATATATATATATATATATATATATATATATAAAAAAAATAAAAATTAAAAAAAATAAAAATTAATATATATATATATATATATATATATATATATATATATATATATATATATATATATATATATATATATATGTGTGTGTGTGTGTGTGTGTATGTAACATATTTTAATCATAATAGGGGCATCAAAATCATTTAAAAGCGAACGAAAAATTTTCAACCTGCCCACAATGGATAAATTACTATATTATTTAATAATATATATTTATTTAACAAATATTCAATCTTTTAATTCTTATTTAGTGTATCTACTCTGTCAACGTCAATTTCAATATTGCACAAACTGTCCATTGTAAAACATTAAAAATTTTAAAAGATATCAAGTTTTTTACATTTATACCAAGCATTCACACATGTTAAAAACCTTAACACGCTGTCATTTTAAAAATGAACACAGGCTGCATTTTAGTGGCGATAACAAAAATCTTTGTAAATAATGATACAGACACCTGCTTTCTAATTTGTTTTTCTTAAAACATATCCCTTTATAATATGTCTCCTTTAACATTGCCTTGATGCCAAATGTTGATTCAGTTTTTGTTTCTGGTATTTTTGACAGCTTAAAACAATACAGTAAGCAATGTTGTTATGTATTATTTGTTTGATAACTTTAATTTGGACTTAATTTCTAAAATATTCATGTGTAAATGTGTCTAAAATGTGTTTGTTTTAAATAGCATGTTAAAAAATGTAGTAATATAAACATGTAAGAATGTGGATAATGCCTTTCTCTTTCTTGTGTAATTCTTGTTCTGCTGTATTCTGGTCACCTTGCAACTGTTTTTGAGTGTCCGCTGGCTTAAATGTTTTATCGATATTCTAAAAACAACTAAGATTATTTTACCAATTTACTTGTAAAATAATCGTTTTAAGAAAAATGTTTCCATCTCTTATTATTTTTTAGTCATTTATTGTTAACAACTTTTTATAATAATAAGAAACAATTTGTATATTTTATTTTTGCATTGATATTAAAAATAACAAATACTGTGAGTTAACATTTTGGTCGTGAGTGGCTAGTGAGAGATGAGTATAATGTTTTGTACAATAAATAACATGTAACCTTATATTAACAGGTGAAAAATAGTTTGTGTTAAATATCTAAGATTGGTAAAAAAAACTGAAAACCATTGTTTTAATCTTTAAAAGTTTGTGTATTATTAACTGTCTATTAACTTCATCTAAAATTAAATAACAACTTTAACTTTAAATCTCTCAACAACTGTAACCCCCCCCCCCCCACACACACACACAACATTACCTTAAAATGCAATTGAGTAGAAGTATATAGTAGCATAATTTGAAAAAAAAAAAAAAAAACTGTTAAATTATATGTACTAGCAAATTGTGCTTAAGTAGTCTTGAATAAATATTCTTAGAAACTTTTTACCACTAATGAATATACATTCTTAATTAAGTGTTTCACAATTTCAGCCTATCAGTTATTTTTTTTAACAGTAATTGGTCTATCTGATTATTATGCATACTTCATGTTCACATTTCTAAACAATGACCTAAGCTATTATGTATTTTAACATTTATAACATATAATTAAAGTGAGAGAAATTAACTTAATCTACATGGCATAAAAACATTACTCAATTGTATTTATATATTTTATTAATGTGAGCATCATAGAGATAATTTTAGAATTCATTTTTTCATTACAAAATGCAATGATGGATATTGCTTCATTCTGCCAGTGACCGAGTTAGCCAGCAACATAAATAAAGCTTGAAAACAGCTCCAGTCCACATTTTGATCAACCAAATAAACACATTAGCACAATCTGTCAATGTCTTCAAATAGTCATGAGGGTCCGTAGCCAAAAAAAGTTTTCTTTTTTTTTTAACTGCATATCAGCCTTGATTTTTTACCAAGTGTTCAAACATGGCACCTCTCTATCTACATTCGCACCCTCTCCTCCTCATCACCTGAACTGTCGTAGGCTTGTCAATCTGGTGCCGTGGGAGGATATGAAAGATGCCTTTGAGTTGTTGTGCCGTTAATAAAAAAAAAAGGGTTAAAAAATCATGCCAGTGGTGCCAGCAAAAAAAAAATAGTGCTGATTCCTCAACCCCTTATCTCCAATCCCCAATTCTCCCAATCAGCATTAAGAGAATTATAAGACCCTTTAAAAAGCAGATCCAATTTCTAAATCTCTTATTCTTCCTCTTGTATGAAAAACCCAACCCTGAGCAGATGTCAGAGTGAAGCTAGAGATTGAATGCCATAGTAAGATGTGAGGCATTGTTACAGGGCCACCACTGACAAACCAGACACAGTAGGGAATTTTAGCACATTTACTGGATGTTTGTAGGTCTCTCAAATAAGATGGAATTGCATTATCCTATGTGTATTTGAGGTTATTGTTTTTTAGGAAATATAAGACAAGAAGCATGAAGAAAGCTTCAAAATCACTTCAGAACATGTTTTGAATACTTTTTTCTTTAAAAAGATTGAACGATGTTAAAAACTAATTAATATATAAACACCTCAACTCAACATCTACCCCCAAGAGCAGCTGACTCATGCCACTTTAAAAACTTGAGGCATATCTAAATTTAATTCAGCTTACATATCCCTAATAAAGGGATTAATTAAGCTTTACATTATTCATCAAAATAGTTTCAGTGTTAATCACAACAAAGACTTTTTAAGTATGTGTTACAATCAGGGGATGAGTAATCAACTGATTAGCTGATTTCAAGATCATGGTCTGAGTTATTACAAATGCTGTCAAAAAACAGACTATTGAAATATTTCCAAACTAGCTACTAGAATAATAAAACTAATCAGCTAATGTAATATATGTGTATATATTCATTCTTTCTTTCTATCTTTCTTTATTTGTTTTAGTAGTTTGGGTTATATACATGAAGGTGAAATGTATATAATGACTGATAAACATGATTCCATGTCATTATTTTTCCCAGTAAATCTGCTTAAACGATGGTTAGCAAGATAAAACATTTTAACTGTTTAGATATATTGCTCCTCTGGACTGAAATCCTAATCAATGAGGCATTGGAGCTTGGCCCCACAGCACCGCCAATCCAGTAAAAAATAAAAAAGATAAAAATTATGCACATTGGAATCAAGTTCAGAGCTTTGACCAATCCATTTCAAATGGGCCAGGACCAAAAGGTTTAAGAAGTACTGTGTGGTCCTTCCCAAGTGGAGAAAAAATCAGCTGATAGGAAACATCTGTTAGAGAACTCGCTCTTCCCCGGAGGAGATCGGCTACGCGGGGAAACTGCATACGCCGCTCGCGCCTAGTGAGCGCTTCCTGGGAACGGCTACGCGGAGAAGATTGCGTACGCCGGTCCGCTGGATGAAACGCTCCCACGAATATAACCTGCGTGGGGATAGTGCGCAGCGTTGTACCGTGGTTGAGCGTGGAAGGAGAGTTCGAGACACCGGGATAAAAAACAAAACGGAATTTATTATTAAAAATGGGGTAGGGACACCAACAGAAAAGGGGGAATGAAACGAACAAACTAACATCGGGATATTACCGCAAACAAAGACGTGCATGGGGAAGAGGGAATACGGAAACTAAGTAATAAAAACACCCAATCACGTGCACAAAATAAACCAATCATCCAGCGGAGACAATGAATACACAAATGAGGGACAGGTGCCCTAGGCACCTGTGACAACATCAGTGATGTACTTTGATTTGAAATGGTCCTAAATACCTAGGGAACAAATTTGAGATAAGATACAGGTTATTAAATAAAACATAGTTTCCACATGTAACGCACTGGAAAACAAACAAATTAATTCTGTGTTGATGTGATATAAAGGGTGAAGTGTATATTGCTTTGGAGAGGGTAGGACAGAATACCCATATGGCAACCTTTGTTGCTCTCCAGGACATTTGCCTCAGCTCTGGAGTCAATGGGAGCCCTTGACATGTAAGCCATTTTCCAGAAAAAACAACAGGGATAGTTAAAAGTTTGCTCAGGGTCATGGTAGGGGAATGATTGCTGATGTGGATGCACTGGACAGTAATGACATATAATGAGATGGTTAGCACTGTCTTAATAAAGCAATATCATTTAATGTCCTTGAAACTAGCGTGAAAAGAGGAGCTAAATAGAACAGGGACAGGATAGATGAGGTGAATTGCTGGACGAGGCGGTAACCAGGGAGAACCAAGGGTGGATGATGGGGAAGGAAACACACCGACGGGAACCTGGAGACAGAGAAGTTGTTAATATTAGTTGGGTGAAATGTGTTATGTACACCGATAGTGGAGAGGTTAGTAAGTGAAAGTGAGAAGGTGTTAGGGAGTCTATACATAAAAGACGGACACGGACTTTCCTTCCACACACCACACGCACACAGGATCCTAAACTAAGGGAAGGAGGGAAAGGACGTGGACGAGGGAAAGGGAGAAAGGGAGGACGAGAGGTCGGTAGAAGTGGGGAATAGAGACAGAGGAACACGCTACTACTAAACACACGCAAAATCGCACTCACCCAACGGAGACCAAAACACGGAAGTACACAAAGAAAGACTGCAGGGAATATCACTCGGATAATGCTCGGTAATGACGTGGAACGACCAATACTTCGCGCCCGACCAGCGAAACAGGAAGCCTAATAAAGGAAAGAAAGAACCCGGAAACAATGAACCTCACCTGGTCACGCTGATTAGAAGGCGGGGCTAGGGGAACGTGCCGCAGTGCTGCGGTCTCTGATAGTCCTTCAAAGTGGGAGAACTCATGATTCCTGAAAGCTTTGCCAGCAGCGGCTTTTCCATCACTTTTTTTTACTTTTTTATCCAGATTTTTTCCCAGATCTAACCAAGCCAACCGTCCTGATGACCTTGCTGAGTCTGTTAGTGCACATAGCTGTAATAGTACTGCCCAGTAAAGAAAACGTATGTTTACAGCAATATGTTCAACCATCCACACTCTGAGTGATACCAATGGAATTAAGGAGTCTTGTGGCTTTTCATAATAAATGATTATAATAATTTCATAATAAAAAATGAACATTTTTTAATACCCATGAATAATTCCATGTCTGAAAAAAATTATATTCACGATATAATGCCCATTGGGTCGGTATACTTTATTTGAATTATATCTCACCCTAATTGAAAATGCTAAAATTGTGTACAAGAGTGTCACACCCCCTACCGCGGACGTCCCACGGGCAGAAGCCGCGGTGCGTGGGGCGTCACCGGAGTATTGAAGGGGCACGCTCATTGCCCCGTCCCGGGACTCCACCTCCCTTGGGGATTATTTAAGACGCAGGATGCCGCGGGATGGACGTGTCGGAACGTCTTTGGTTGGGGTTTGAGGACAGATCGGGGTTCGAAGCCAATTGCCCCCCTCGTTAACGAGCCTTGTATTTTTGATCCCAGTGACCGGACTCTCGTCCCTCAGCACCCGGAGGAGTAGGTACACCTGGGCACCTGCACCAGAGCTGACGGGTCCCGGACGCGCGGACTCCGCCCCGTCCCTTTGTTTGAGTCGCTGCCGCGCTTTGATTTCTGGATCGGGACTGCTGCACGCGCTCCGCAACTTCATCTAAGTTTGTTTTGTGTTGGGTTTTTCTGAAGCTCCTGTGGTGCATAGGACGCTCGTCCTGGACTGTAAATAAAGTGTACCTACCTGGAACTCGACCCGCCTCGCCTCCATCCTTCGTGTACCATGACAGATTCCGACACCAATACTGCAGGGGCCAGTTATCCTGAGGATCCACGACTGGCCCTTCAGGAGCAGGGCAGGTTCTTGGGGGAACTTCGTCACAACCTCGGGGAGATCACCACGGCGCTGAGGAACCTGGCAGAGCGCCAGGGGAATCTGGAAGGGGAGTTCACCCATCTGCGGGCTGCGACGCTCAGCGTGCCCTCCCCGGAGGTGGTTAACCCGGCTCCCGACTCCTCCCCTGCCCCGCGGTCATCCTGGCCCATGTCACCGCCGGAGCGGTATGATGGTCATCCCGATTCCTGCGGGACCTTCCTGCTTCAGTGCGATCTGTTCTTCGCGAGTCAGCGGAACTTCACGGATCAGCAACGGATCGCTTTCGTCCTCGCGCATCTACGAGGAAAGGCGGGAGAATGGGGGGAGTCGCTGTGGAATGCCGGCTCCCCTGAGACGACGGACTACCACGCGTTCCGGGAGATCTTCCGCTCCACGTTCCACCACCCAAACCAGGGGCGCTCCGTGGGGTCCCTCTTGATGAGGCTGCGCCAGGGCTCACGTTCCACAGCGGATTACGCGCTGGAATTCCGCACGCTCGCTGCGCGCAGCGGATGGAATGATCTCGCACTTCTGGGAAGGACTTCGACCCGAGGTACAGGTTTTGCTCACCGGACGCGACCACGGCTGCACGCTGAACGCCCTAATTGAGCTGGCTATCCAGCTCGACCAGCTCGTCGCGTGCCGCCTGCCCTCCGCTGCCGCAGCTCGCCTCGGGATCAGGTCCGGAGCACGCGCAGAGCCGCCGACGGAGATCCCCATGCAGGTGGACGCGACGCGGCTGTCTTCCGCTGAGAAGCGTCGTCGCCAGCGCGAGGGTTTGTGCTGGTACTGCGGGGAGCCGAATCACCAACTCTCCGCCTGTCCGGTGCGTCCCACCCCGGTGCCCGCAACGTCCAGAGCCCGTAAGGACGCGGTAAGCCCTCGATCGTCCGCGGGAGGTTTATTTTCGCTGCCGGTTACGCTCGTGGTTCGGGGCAGGCGGGTTCGGACGCGAGCTCTCGTGGACTCCGGCGCGGAGGGGAACTTTATGGACCTCGGCACCGTGCGCCGATGGGGGGTTCGTTTGTCACCGTTTTCGGCGCCGCAACGCGTCTGTGGGGTGGACGGGTCTCCGGCTCATCCCGGAAACATTACGGGGAGTACTGAGACGGTCACCTTGAGGATGAATGAGGTGCACTCGGAGGAGCTGTCATTTTTTTTAATCACGTCTCCCACGGCGGTGATTATTTTAGGGTTACCCTGGCTGCAGAAGCACGACCCCGTAATCTCTTGGTCCGGCAAACAGATCCTGCAGTGGTCCTCGTCATGTTACACTAGGTGTATAAGTCCCTCGGGAGTCAGGGCTCGCGCGGTGTCCACGGCGGTGGCACGGGAGGCTCTTCCAACGGGGGTTCCTGCGTGTTATGCCGATCTGGGGGAGGTGTTCAGCATAGGGCAGGCCTCGCTGTTACCTCCGCATCGCGATTATGACTGCGCCATTGAGTTGGTTGAGGATGCAAAATTACCTCGGGTCAGCCCGTATCCACTCACCGCAGCGGAGACCAGAGCCATGCGGGATTATATCGCTGACTCCCTCGCACGGGGCATTATTCGGCCATCCACCTCGCCCGCTGCCTCGGGATTCTTCTTTGCTCCTAAGAAGAATTCCGAGCTCCGGCCGTGCATTGATTATCGGGGCCTAAACCAGGTGACACGAAAATATGCGTACCCCATCCCGCTCATCCCGTCCGCGCTGGAACGATTAGGTCGGGCCGCCTTCTTTTCTTAATTAGATCTCCGCAACGCTTACAACTTGGTTCGCATCAAGGAGGGGGACGAGTGGAAAACGGCGTTCGTCACTACCACGGGGCACTATGAATATTTGGTTATGCCCTTTGGGCTTTCTAATGCACCTGCTGTGTTCCAGGCGTTCGTTAATGACGTCCTGCGTGAGTTTCTGGACCAGTGCGTGATTGTCTACCTAGATGACATCCTGGTGTACTCCACTAACATACATGAACACCACACCCAGGTACGCGCCGTTTTACGCCGCCTACTCCAGCACCAACTATATGTGAAGGCGGAGAAGTGCGAATTCGACCGCACGCGGGTGGAGTTCCTGGGGTACATCATCTCGCGCACAGGGTTGCAGATGGAGGAAAGTAAGGTGCGTGCCATTCAGGAATGGCCCGTGCCATCCACCATCCGCGAGGTGCAACGCTTTCTGGGGTTTGCCAATTTTTATAGAAAGTTCATTCGTGCTTTTAGCTCGGTGGTCGCACCCATCACGACGCTGTTAAAGGGCAAACCTAGACGGTTAGTCTGGACCGAGGAGGCAGAGAGGGCTTTCAAGAAAGTGAAGCAGTCCTTTTCCTCTGCTCCCCTGTTGGCACTCCCCGACCCAGACAAGCAGTTCATGGTGGAGGTGGACGCTTCATCAGTCGGGGCAGGGGCCGTTCTATCTCAGCGGTCCGGGAGCCCGGCCAGAGTCCGCCCCATAGCATTTTTCTCCCGAAAATTCTCCCCGGCGGAACGCAATTACACCATCGGAGACCATCGTTTGAGGAATGGCGCCACTGGCTGATGGGTGCCAATGTGCCATTTGTGGTCATCACGGACCACAAGAACCTCCAATACCTAAGAAATGCACGGAGGCTCAATGCACGTCAGGCGCGCTGGTCACTGTTTTTTAATAGTTTTGAGTTCACCTTCTCGTATCGTCCAGGTAAGGCGAATGGCGTAGCTGATGCGCTGTCCCGCATCCACGACCCACGAGACCGGGATCCGGAACGCAACACGCCCATCCTGCCCACCCGCTGCTTCGTGCGGGCCCTTCGTTGGGACTTCGATGACGAGTTGCGTCGGAGCCTGGGGAGCTCGCCGTCGCCGCCCCAATGTCCTAACGATCGCCTGTACGTCCCAGGTCAGTTTCGTAGCCGGCTCATTACGTGGGCCCACACATCTCCTTGTAGTGGTCACCCGGGTGAGACTCGCACAGCGGAGATCATCCGTAGGAAATACTGGTGGGAATCCCTGGCTAAGGACGTGCACGAGTTTGTGAGCTCCTGTTCGTTGTGCGCCGTGTGTAAAACACCCCGTACGCTACCGGCTGGCAAATTGGTACCCCTGCCTGTGCCGACACGGCCTTGGTCACACATCGCCATAGACTTTGTGACGGACCTTCCAGTATCCTCGGGTTTTAACATCATTTTCACCGTCTGTGATCGATTCTTGCGGGCACTAAAGTGCCTACCCCTGAAGGGTCTTCCCTCCGCTTTCCAAACTGCCGAACTCCTCTTTCAGCACGTGTTCGCGCAGTTCGGAATCCCGGAGGACATCCTGTCGGATCGCGGGTCTCAATTCACTTCGGCCGTATGGCGGGCATTTTGCGAAAAGTTGGGAACCTCGGCCAGCCTGTCCTCCGGGTATCACCCGGAGACCAACGGGTTATGCGAACGATCGCATCAGGAACTTAACAAGTTCTCACGTTTGTTCGCGTGTCAGAACCCGACCGATTGGCCTCGGTTCCTGCCCTGGGCGAGCATCGCCCAGAATTCGCTGTGTCATTCAGCGACGGGGCTTACGCCTTTTCAGTGCATGCTGGGCTACCAGCCCACGTTCGCGTTGTGGGACCCGGAACCGTCTGAGGCACCCGCGGTGGACGACTGGTTTCGCAGAAGCGAGAAGGTCTGGGAGCAGGTGCATCAGAGGATCGAGCAGGCCAGGCACCGAGACAAGAAGTGGGCCGATCGCCGTCGCGCTCACGCGCCCGAGTATCGGGTAGGCGATCGTGTGTGGCTCAGCACCCGAAACTTGCGCTGCACAGGTTCACGTAAGCTTCTCCCTCGGTACAGCGGCCCGTACCGCATAGTGAGGCGCATAAACGAAGTAACATTTAAATTAGCACTGCCCCGCGGATGGAGGATTCACCCCGTTTTCCACTCATCCCTACTGAAACCGTACGTGGCAGGGCCGTTGGAGTCGGGGTGGGCGGAGGTTAGCAACTCGGCGCCGGGGTGCAAGGATCTGCCTCCGATTTATAAGGTCGCCTCGCTGTTGGACTCTCGTAGACGGGGGTCACAACTGCAGTATCTGGTGGACTGGGAGGGGTTTGGTCCTGAGGAACAAAGTTGGGTGGCCGCTAAGGACATTTTGGACCCCTCACTCATCACGGAGTTTCATGCGCGCTTCCCGGACCGTCCGGCTCGCAGACCCAGAGGTCGCCCTCGCCGCCGGGGTAGGGTAAGTTCTACCACATCCACCGTCTCTGGGAGGGCCCGTAAGGGGGGGGGTAGTGTCACACCCCCTACCGCGGACGTACCACGGGCAGAAGCCGCGGTGCGTGGGGCGTCACCGGAGTATTGAAGGGGCACGCTCATTGCCCCGTCCCGGGACTCCACCTCCCTTGGGGATTATTTAAGACGCAGGATGCCGCGGGATGGGCGTGTCGGAACGTCTTTGGTTGGGGTTTGAGGACAGATCGGGGTTCGAAGCCAATTGCCCCCCTCGTTAACGAGCCTTGTATTTTTGATCCCAGTGACCGGACTCTCGTCCCTCAGCACCCGGAGGAGTAGGTACACCTGGGCACCTGCACCGGAGCTGACGGGTCCCGGACGCGCGGACTCCGCCCCGTCCCTTTGTTTGAGTCGCTGCCGCGCTTTGATTTCTGGCGGGAGCGCTGCACGCCGGATCGGGACTGCTGCACGCGCTCCGAAACTTCATCTAAGTTTGTTTTGTGTTGGGTTTTTCTGAAGCTCCTGTGGTGCATAGGACGCTCGTCCTGGACTGTAAATAAAGTGTACCTACCTGGAACTCGACCCGCCTCGCCTCCATCCTTCGTGTACCATGACAAAGAGCTTCAAATAGGCTTGGGTCATATTTATTCCTAATTGTTACATCTACACAAAGACAGATGTGGTTTATAAATTTAATTTAATGTAATGCTACGATAAATTATTTTCTAATTCAGGTTTCTGTAAGAGGGCACTTAAAAATTTATCAATAATCATTTTTGAAGTAGAGCTGATTTTAATGAGTCGGTTGATATCATATATAAAATAATCCAACATTTAACCTGAAAGTGTTTCTTGCATTACAAAAGCGATGAAAGTATGAAAAAAAAAAACAATGCAGAGAACCAAACAGGTAATCTGTTCCTCATGGTGACCCAGTGTTAGAGTATGTGATTGTATGCGATGAGTAACAAGTCCTATAGCCACCATGTCAACAGCTGTAGTAGCATTTTTCAGTTTCCCCATTGTTCCAGTGATGATCAGTTGAGGTTTCTGTGTCTGTGAGAGGCCCCTGGTCCACTTTGTCCACTGCTCAGATATAGTGTTGGGAATGGACACATTCCATCCAAATCGCTGCCAGCACAGTTCCTGCAATTCCTGCAAAGTAAGGGGAGACAGAAAGCCTAAATGATCATATATAGAGCTTACCATGGATAAGATGCCCCCTTCTGGTTTGTGCGCATTCACCGATGGTGATGTTGAACTTAAAAAGTGTCACTTTGCACACACCATTGCAGTCCTAAGGCTCATTGGTCCTTGTTCAAATTTAATCCCTTTGCATCTTTAGCTCTGCCCTCTGGTGGAAAAGCTGCAATTACAGTTCAACTATTGCTTATCCACTTTAACAAGTGGAATCCTCCTTTATGACAAATTGCATTTAAGTTTGACATTAGTTCCACTACTTCTTGTTCTGTGGATACAGACTTTAAACATTCATTCACATAAAGTTCTCAATAACTGTGTATGTTACCTTTGGAGTGAAGTTCTCAGCATTGTCTTGGGCTGCCTTTCTGAGCACAAAGTCGGCAATGCTTGGTGATGAAATGGCTCCAAATAAGTGAACAGTCATGCGGAATTCAATGGGAGCATCATCCACTTTTGCTTCTGGCCACCATAAAAAGTGCATCAGTGTGACTTTCTCTTACCATGACCTGGTGGAACATTTACTGTATATCATTGCTGATATATCATCATCAAATACTATTTTGATATTCTTTTTAGGGTGTTACACCCCGTAATGAGGGATGTACCAAACCTTTACTTCTATTTATGATTTTACTTGTGACGGAGGAAAGATTTCAGCATAGCCCTTATGGATGACTCTTTTTGTGAGTTGATCACCTGCCAAGGTTCCATCACATGGGCCACATTCATTTCAATAAGAAGTTCAACATCAGAGTCTATCTGTGGTAACACTTTCACTGATATAAGGCCATTTCTTTATATCCTCCTGACTGGGATGTTGTTTTTTGTAACTGGCATAGATCTCTGAGTGAAGATTTCAGGTAAGGGCATGAACTTATTACTTTTAAGCTCACTCACTTCCATGTTTAGTACCAGTATACTCTTCATTGGCCTCTCATCTCCCATTGTTCTCAGCAGCACAGTTGTTGAAATAAAAAAAAAAAAACTGCAAGAAAATCTCATTAATATCAGTACTATCACTAGTAATGTAAGAAACACTTTTAGATATCAATATCTAAAATATCACAATATCAGCTCTAGTTCAAGAAATAATTTCAGCTAATCCTTTATTCAGTCAGCAAGCTGGAGGATTGCATCCAAGATATTAAAGTGTGGATGAAAAACTTCCTACTGCTAAATTCTGATAAAACTGAGGTTAAACTGATAAAACTTATAGTTGGACCCAAGGACAAAATAAACAAAGCTTCTAAACTTCTAAACAAAGCTTTGTGGTAAACCTCAATAACTCTTTAATCAGACCCAGTTCATCTGTACATAATCTCATTGTCATTATTGATTCAGATCTCTCCTTTATGAAGCACATTAGCAATATTACTAAAATAAATTTTTTTTTATCTTGGCAACATTTCGAAACTAAGAAATATCCCCTCCTTCCAAGATGCTGAGAAACTAAGTCATGCTTTTATCTCTATCTTTTTACCTCAAGTTTATTTTACTGTAATTCACTTCTGACATGATGTTCTAGTAAATATTTACATAAACTACAACTTGTTCAAAATGCTGCAACTAGGGTTTTAACTTGAAACAGAAAGTTTGATCATATTAGTTTTGTGTTGTCAAACTTACACTGGCTATCCAGTCAAATTTTGTATTGAGTTCAAAATTTAGAACACATTTAGAACATTATAAAATTCTAAATTATCAGGCTCCACAGTATCTCACTGAGCTGATTCAACTGTATAAGCCAAGGTCAGAACTCAAGGTGCTGGTTTGCTTTTAGTTCCTACTATAAATAAATTTACTGCTGGTGGAAGAGTGTTCTCCCACAAGCCTTCTCAACTTTGGAATAGCCTTCCAATTACTGTTGGCGAATCAGAATCTTTATCAATCTTACTCTTATCAAAAGGTATCGATCTAAGGCTTGGCTGTGTTGACATGGTGATCTGGGATAGTCTATTCTGGCATTTCACCTTTTCATCCAGCTCATCATTTGTAAAGGTTGTGACACTGAAATGATACTGTTCCATGCAGCCCTCAAACAAACTCTGGTTATTACTTAAATGCTGTGCTTTATTAGCTCTAACTGCTTTTTTGTTTGTTTCTTTTGAGGTGTTACAAACTTCCTGTAGGTCTCGTTTATCCATGGCTCTGCTGAAGCACTGTGGCTACTTCAATCGATAAGAGTTGTATGATCTTGTTGTCTTTGACAGACTTCACTTGTAGGTGAAGTCACTTGTAGTTAAAGTCTGTCATGTAGGACTGAAAGTGCACATTTAGAGTTTCCTGCCCCATTATGCCCACAGACATTTGACATCATCACTATGACCAGCTGTGATTGTTCTGACTTGGGCACCTGACCTTTAACCTGAAAGTTGATGTGCAGCACACTGGGATACTACACAATCAACCAAAGCAGAGTCCCTTTCCCTTTAAAAGGTTCAACTTCTCTCTATGCATTTTCTTCTATAAGTTGGTGCAATTTTCTAGATTGTGAGCTCTATGACAGCAGAGACATGCAGGTTTCACATCACTATTCATGCTGGGAGTTACTGGATTGCTTAACATGACCACACTGGTTGCATACGAAGTCTTGGGCTTTGAAGGGGAATTGGGCCTTTTACTCATCCAGCGGAGACAATGAATACACAAATGAGGGACAGGTGCCCTAGGCACCTGTGACAACATCAGTGATGTACTTTGATTTGAAATCATTTGATTTGAAAGCCAAAGAAACATAGTCTTGTATGTCACTAAATATTGGATTTGAGCAAATCTTAGCCTGTTTCTCAATTAACTGTACAAGCTTATGATAAGCAAGGGAATGATATTTTGCATTGCACTTTAGTCTAACATTTGGGGTGATTTCATTGCATTTATTACATTACATTTGGTCATTTAGCAGACGCGGCAGCACGGTGGCTTAGTGGTTAGCACGTTCGCCACTCAGCGCTAGGGATTCCCAGTTTGAATCCCTATCTGGGTGGAGTTTCCATGTTCTCTGTAGGTTTCCTTAGGGGTTCTCTGGTTTCCTCCCACAGTCCAAAAACATGGATCAAGTCAATTGAGTTCTCCAAATTGCCCCATATAGAGTGTGTATGTCTGTGTGAGTGTGTGCCCAGCAATGGATTGGCACCCATGTCCTAGGTGTATCTGCCCAACGCCCGAAACGTTCTCCCCTGGATGGGCATGGGGAACCCCCCGCGACCCTAATATAGGATAAAGCGGAAGATAATGGATGGATGGATTTAGCAGACGCTTTTATTCAAAGCGACATACAAGGTGAGCACAGGATTAATCACAACATCCCTGGAGCAATGAGGGTTAAGGGCCTTGCTCTAGGACCCACATTGGTAACTTCAGTGGACCTGAGATTTGAACCCCCAACCTTCAGATTGATAGCCCAACGCCCTAACCACCAGCTACCGCGCCCTTTTAAAATGGATTTCAAGATAGAGGCTGTTTTCAATGCATTCATGTAGTTCAGTTTAGTCATGACATAACAGCATCCTTCGAGATACATTGCAAACTCTTTCAGCACTTTAGAGTCTTCAGGCTTTATGTTTGACCAGTTGAGCACTTTCTCAATGTAGGTAATGGAAATCTTATACTCATTGCCAAAATCAAACGCTTGGCCCTAAAGTAACCTTCATCTCCCTCCATATGCTGGCAACTTCTTACTAGGTCTCTAGCCCTTTAATAAATTGTTCAAGATAGAATATGTCTTGTGCATTTTCTGTTTTCGTTTTAATGTTGTGTTCAAATGATGTTATGAATGACCTAAACTGTAAAATGTCCAATCAAATCAAAGAAGGTAACACTCTTAGGGGGTAATAAATACAATTGTTGCAGTTTGAGAAGCATAAATGAGATTTCATTTTATGTATTCAAAATAGCAATTAGAATGTAATTATGACTGTTGAATGGAACAATTTATTGTTTTGGTCTACTCTGTTCCTGCTACTGAGCCAACAACAGAGGACATGCAATCATGGAATTTTACTATAATTTTATCAGCTAACTGTCTGTATTCTGTACTGAGTTCTAACTCTGATTGATCGTGAGACTTTGAGATAACAGGTTGTGGAAGCTCGTAACTTGTTCAAGCTGCATCTTCTGTTTGCACAGACTTTGGCATTTTGCCGCCCCATGACATCTTTGGTTTTCTGGAGCAACCAGTGCAACCTGGTCATCTTGAAAACCTGTTTGCATGCATGGCCACTGAAACAAGGGTAGATGCTGTGCTCCATCCTTTGGTCGCACATTCACCATCTCAAGCACGGTTGTGTTTTGTGTCTCTGACTTCCAAGATCCTTAAAGGACTGATAACACAGGACTGATATGATCAAACTTTCTGGTTTTAATTAAAACTCTAGCTGGAGCATTTTGCATAAGTTGTAATTTATGTAATAATTTATTAGAAAATCCTGTCAGAAGTGAATTACAATAATCTAACTTTGAGGTAATAAAAGCATGAATTAGTTATTCTGCATTTTGTAGGGAGAGGATATTTCGTAGCTTCGAAATGTGACAAAGGTGAAAAAATGCAATTCTAGTAATATTGCTAATGTGCTTTGTAAAGGAGAGATCTGAATCAATAATGACATTGACAATGAGATTATTTACAGATGAACTGGGTCTAATTAAGAAGTTATCATGGTTTACCATATTGTTAGAAGCTTTGTTAATCTTGTCCTTGGGTCCAACTATTAGAAACTCAGTTTTATCAGAATTTAGCAGTAGGAAGTTTTTTAACATCCATATTTTAATAACTTGGATGCGATCCTCGAGCTTACTGGCATCATTAGGGTTAGATGAAATGTATAACTGTGTATCATCTGCATAAGAGTGGAAACTGATTCCATGTTTACGAATAATTGATCCCAATGGAAGCATATATAACGCAAATAGGAGTGGACCCAGAACTGACCCTTGTGGAACACCATATTTAACTTTAGCAAGATTAGAACATTGGTTGTTAACACAGGTGAATTGATATCGATCTGTTAGGTAGGATTTAACCCACTGGACTGCAGATCCTGTAATGCCCACAGTGTTTTCTAATCTATCAACTAAGATGTCTATAGTGTCAAAGGCTGCACTAAGATCTAATAATACAAGGAAAGAGATTTGGTTATTGTCAGAGGACATTAATAAGTCTTTAACGACTTTAATTAAGGCTGTCTGTGTGCTATGATGAGACCTAAAACCTGACTGAAAAACGTGAACGTTATTAACTAGAAGATGGCTATTCAGCTGGTTGAACACAATTTTTTCTAGGATTTTAGAGACAAAAGGAAGGTTTTTATATTGGTCTATAGTTGGACAGTACTAGAGGATCTAAATTAGGTTTTTTTAAGTAATGGTTTAATGACTGCACACTTCAGATTTTTGGGGACATTATTACTATTTTAAGTAATGAATTTATGTTTATAATAGGCTCTGTAATATTTGGTAGGAGGTTTTTGAGCAGGTTTGTAGGTATTAGATCTATCAGACAGGATGCTGTCTTTGATTGTGTAATTAATGAGACAAGCTATTATTTTAGATATGGGGTTAAAGGTATTAAACTCTTGTACTATTGTACTGTACTCTTGTACTATAGTATTATTTTCTCTACCACTAGATTTTTCAGAAATCGGTGAGGGTTGATTATTGATTACACTATATGATGCATTAGATGATTTAAGTCTTATCTTTTCAATTTTATCACTAAAGAAATTCATGAAATCATTGCTGCTGAACTGTGAGTGAATCTGTGAACCTGATTCAGTAGCACTTTGAGTTAGTTTGGCAATGGTACTAAAGAGGAATCTTTGGTTGTTTTTGTTGTTCTCTATTAATTCAGAATAATATTTAGTCTTTGCTGCATTGAGTGCATGGTTGTACTCAGTCATACTATCCTTCCATGCAACCCTAAATACCTCTAATTTAGTTTGTCTCCATTTACGCTCCATGGTTCTAGTGGTTTGTTTTAGGGCATGTGTTTGATCATCAAACAATGGAACAAGTCTTTTATATTTAATCCTTTTTAGTTTAAGGTTGTAGAAGTGTCTAAGGTTGTAGAAAACATGTGTTTAAGGTATTCAGCTGTGTTTTTTAAGTTCATCGGGTCCTGATTTTTTTTAATTCAGGTAAATGTTGTAGGAATGACGCAGCAATAGAGGGAATGATTGTACGCTTCATATTATGAAGTAATATGTGGAGTAATATGTGAAGTAATATGTGGAATATGTGTAATATCCTCTGGAACCACGGGCCGCTCTTCCTGAACCACGAGCCGCTCCTCTGGAACCACGGGCCACTCCTCTGGAACCACGGGCCGCTCCTCCTGAACACAAAACCACACAGCCAGTATCCCCGCCCAGAGAACGGAAAGGACATGACACACATCAGGGACCTCAGGCACACACATGTAGGGAAGACAATACTGGGGACCACCATCCACAGGGACCCACTCAGACACCACACCAACATCCAACTTCCCACCGACGCCCAAATGTTCCCTCCATCCAGACCCCACACTCTCTTTACAGAATGAAAAACCCTTAAACCCCCAAAGAGAAGCAACAGTGGCAAGAAAAAACTCCCTGTTATGTTGTTATTTTAAGGAATAAACCTTGGGAGGATCAAGACTCAGTGGGGGACTTATCCTCCTTGAGCGGCCAGGCAGCAACAACAGTGTACGACAGCCATGTACAGATTGTGTCGAGATCGGGTCACTATATTTAACAAATGGAAAAACAATAACAACAGGAAAACTATATGTTAGTCCATTAAGGGGGTCCTGCAGGACCGCCAGTCCAATTTATATCCAGGTTCCATCCAGTATTCGTCATAGCCGCAGTACTTTGGCAGAGCCATGGATGAAGATCTGACTACACCTCCTGTCCCCCAGTGTGTCGTTGCAGGGGTCTCCTGGGAGGTCCGCAGGGTCATTGAAGGGGAACTGGCCAAGGATCCTGATCCGGGGCAGGGTCCACCTAACCTGACCTTTGTGCCCGCCACCGCCCGCCCCACCGTTCTCCAATAGGTCCACAAATCCAGCTGGGCTTGCCATCTTGGAGCCTCCTGGACTGAGGAGATCATCAGGCGTCGCTTCTGGTGGCCTTCCTTGTCGGCGGATGTGCGGCAGTTCACCAGCGCCTGTGCCGTGTGTGCCCGCAACAAGGCCTCGCATCAGCCCGCTGGACTGCTCCTACCCCTTTCCATACCTTCAGCATTCCCGTGGACATCGTCTCGGACCGGGGACCCCAGTTCATCTCCCAGGTATGGAAAGCCTTCCACGGTCACTTTGGCACCACTGTTTCCCTGACCTCAGACGGCCACCAACCACCAGTCCAACGGCCAGGCGGAGAGAGCCAACCAAGTGGTGGAGACCACCCTGTGCTGCGTTTCCGCCCAGCACCCAGAGTGCTGGAGTTGGTGCCTTGGTGAAATGCACAATTAACACCGCGCGCAGTTCCGCCACTGGTAGGTCTCCCTGTGAGGTAGCACTGGGGTGTGTTAGCTAGCCATGCCCGCTTATTTTGTGCACCTGTTCGTTATCAAGGGCTTCTTTTTAAGCTGTCCTATTTTAAGCCCTCTCTCTGGTGCCAGATGGTCCTGATTTCATGCCTTGCAGTTTCTAGCTTACGCCACATGCTATTTAGTGCCTTGCAGCCTCAGAATCTTGCTAGTTTCTAGCTCAGCCTAGATTGTGTATGTTGTGTTGCTTTGTGGTTCCCCGGTACTCGTGCTGTTTTGTGTTCTGTGTTGGCAGTTCTCCACACTCCTGCCACTGTCTACCCTGGGAGCCACTCGACCTCCCCCCTGGGAGCAGGCTTCTTCTTTGTCGCTAAGAAGGACGCTGCGTCCCTGCATAGACTATAGGGGGCTTAACAATATAACGGTCCCTAACAAGTACCCACTACCTTTGATGTCCACCATGTTTGAGTCCTTGCAGGGCGCCAACATCTTCACCAAGCTAGATCTACGGAACGCTTACCACCTGGTACGCATTAGGAAAGGAGACAAATGGAAGACAGCATTCAATACCCCTAATGGCTACTATGAGTATCGCGTGGTCCCATTCGGCCTCAAGAACACTCCGGCCGTATTTCAGGCCCTGGTGAATGATGTACTATGGGACTTCTTAATCGCTTTGTTTATGTTTATTTGGACAACATTTTAATTAATTAAATTTAATTTAATTTTCTCTCGTACCGCAAGAGACCATGTTCAACATGTCCACCTCGTCCTGGACCGTCTTCTTCAGAACCGTCTATTTCTGAATGCAGAGAAGTGCAGTTTCAACCAGAAAACAGTGCCATTCCTTGGGTTTATAGTTTCTCCCGGGGCAGTGAAACCCGACCCGGAAAAGATCCGGGCCATCATCGACTGGCCCCCCCACAGTCTAGAACAGAGTTGCAGAGGTTCCTGGGCTTTGCCAACTTTTACCGGAGGTGTATCAAGAACTATAGCGGAATCACAACACCACTGACGGCATTCACTTCCATGAGACAACAGTTCCACTGGACGCCGGAAGCCCAAAACGCTATGAACTTCCTCAAGACTCTCTTCACCTCTGCACCCATTCTCATCCAACCTGACCCTTCCAAGCAGTTCATCCTGGAAGTCAAAGCCACTGATACGGGAGTTGGAGCTGTACTTTCCCAAAGGTCCGATGATGGGGGCCGCCTTCATCCTTGTGCGTTCTTTTTGAAGAAGCTAACGCCGACCGAAAGGAACTACGATATGGGTAACTTCGAGCTCTTAGCCATCAAGCTCGCACTGGAGGAGTGGCGTCATTGGCTAGAAGGGGCGGAACAACCCGCGTCAGGCACGATGGGCCTTGTTCTTTGGTCATTTTAATTTTATACTCACCTACCGACCCGGCTCCCGCAACGCCAAGCCTGATGCACTATCTCGGCTCTTCCCAGAGGAAGAGACGCACTACACTAATGACACTATCGTCTCCGCCAGTCGTATCATTGCAGGTGTCTCCTGGGAGGTTCGTTGGGTCATCGAGTGCGAACTGGCCAAGGACCCCGATCCTGGACTGGGCCCAGCAAACCGTCATTTTGTGCCCTCCCCCACCCGCCCCACTGTTCACAAGTAGGCCCACGAATCCCGTTGGGCAGGCCACCCTGGGTCAAGTCGCACGGAGGATGTCATCAGACATCGTTTCTGGTGGCCGTCACTGACTGCGGATGTGTGCCAGTTCATCAATGCCTGTGCCGTATGTGCCCGCAACAGATCCTCGCATCTGCCATCCAACAGCCAAGCAGAACGGGCTAACCAAGTGGTTGAGCGCTGCTTATCAGCTCAGCACCCAGAGCGCTGGAGTGAACATTTAGCGTGGGTGGAGTATGCTATTAACTCCACACGCAGCCCTTGAATACCAGCCCCCACTGTTTCCTGAGGAGCAGCTGGAAATTGCTGTTCCTTCCAGCAGCCAGCATATTTGCCGATGCCGCTGCATCTGGAAGCCATCGCCCTACGCCAAGCGCAACCAAGACCCTGCTCTCTGCCAACCGTCACAGTCACCAGGCCCCTGCCTACAAGGTAGGGCAGCTGGTCTGGCTATCTGCCAAGAACATCCCACTTAAGACTGACTCACGCAAGCTGTCCCCTATATCGATCCGTTCCCCATCACCAGAGTGGTCAACCTCTCGGCCGTACGTCTTCACCTGCCTCGTCACATGCGCATCCACCCCATATTCCACGTGTCACTGCTGGACTCCCGCCGTCGTGGCAGAGGCGTCTCTGGAAAGGGTTCAGTCCAGAGGAACGCTCCTGGGTCCCCCGCTCTGCCATCCTGGACTCCTCCCTCATCGCAGACTTCCACCGTAGGTTCCCTAATAAACCTTTTAGGGCTGTGTTAGGAACGGTCACCGGTGTTACGTGGTGTGGGTGTGTTAGCTAGCCACGCCCGCTTATTTTGTGCACCTGTTCCTTATCAAGGGCTTCTATTTAAGCCGCTGTCTCTAGATTTAAACCTGTTCCAGCTTATGCCACGTGCTATTTATTGCCTTGCAGCCTCAGAATCTCGCTAGCTTCTAGCTCAGCCGAGAGTGTGTATGTTGTGTTGCTTTGTGGTTCCCCGGAACTCGTGCTGTTTTGTGTTCTGTGTTGGCAGTTTTCCGCACTCCCGCCGCTGTCTACCCTGTGCTCCCTACACACTCCGTTCTGTGTGTTAGCAGATTGGAACACTACGCTGTCGACGTCACACGCGGACTTCACGCTCCGACGTCACACCACTACCACTAATGCTCTTCCAGCATTATCCGCTGGTGCTTTTGTCTTTTCTATGTTTTACTTTACCCGCTTGTGCTCCAATAAACCCCCTGTTGACTGTCCACCTCCGTTCACAGACTGTTTCCTTCCGAGTAGCGGATCCTACCTCGTATTGGTCTTATGACCTTAACGCTTTACTGTGCTTTACTGTGAATAAATCAATTGTCCACAAATCAAATCAACATCTACAAATCCAGTGGCGCCTGGTTTCTATCCCAGAGGCTTTTCCAGAGGTGAGCTCAAAAATATATTGTCAGTCCAGCACTACAACAGCTCCAGTGGTCTGTCTAAACATTTACGATACAACAGGTCACTATCATCATAGTCCTCCATTGAATTGCTTAAATAGTGCAACTATTGCTTAAATAGTGCTTTGAGTGCTGGTAGGAAGGAAATCTGTAATGCAAAAAAAAAAAATCTACTTGTAGACATACAGGAAAATGTAGACATTTGAACTGAAGACCAAACAAAAAAAGGACCATATATACATGTCACGGATCACACTAGACAATACAAATGTGCATGCTAAAGACTATGAAAACATAACTTATAAAAATCAGTGACATCAAGCTGAAAAATATTAGATGCTTTTGTATTTGAGAATGTATTTATATGTGGTAAGCCAATTTGGGAAACAGAACAAAATGTAAGAAAATTGAAATAATTACAGCAGATTTTTAAACATATCAAGTTCAAGTAATTTATTAGGGTTTTTTAGAACAGTACATTATTACAAAGCAGCTTTACAACTTTACAACTTTAAACCCCCAAAGAGCAAGCCGAAGCTACAGTGGCAAGAAAAAAAACTCCCTATTGTGTTGTTATTTTAAGGAAGAAACCTTGGAAGGACCAAGGCTCAATGGGTGACCTCCTCTTTGAGCGACCGAGAAGCATCAACAGTATAGGACAGCCATGTACAGATTGTGTCGAGATCAAGTGACTGTCATTAACAAATGAAAAAACTATAACAATAGGAAAACTATATGTAAGTCCATTAAGGGGATGCCAGTCTAATTAATATCCAGGTTCCATCCAGTAATTGTCGTAGCCGGAGTGCTTTGGCAGAGCCATGGATGAAGATCTGACTACACATACAGGAAACTGACCACACCTCAAAATAAACAGTTAAAGCTAATAATGAAGTCCAGCATTTAAATAATAAGTAATTAATTGACACGGCACGGTGGCTTAGTGGTTAGCACGTTCGCCTCTCAGCACTAGGGAAAATCTGGGTGGATTTTCCATGTTCTCCCCGTGTCCACGTGGGTTTCCTCCCACAGTCCAAAAACATGGATGAAGTCAATTGAGTTCTCCAAAATTGCCCCATGTAGAGTGTGCGTGTCTGTGTCTGTTTGTGTGCCCAGCGATAGATTGACTCCCTGTCCTGGGTGTATTTGCCCAGCGCCCGAAATGTTCTCCCCATGATGGGCATGGGGAACCCCCCCGTGACCCTAATATAGGATAAAGCGGAAGATAATGAATGAATGAATGAATAATTAATTGACACAATACAGCATGTGACTCCGGCATCACTGACTAGAGCAGCATAACTGCAGACTCTACTTTTATTCAGTGCATGACTTTAAATAAAAACAACTACATGTCACCTTGTATACTGTCATAAAACTGTTTACATGTTAAACATGGTCCCATTTCATTGTAAAATGTGTGGAGAACATATTGCAACAATTTGTTAATTCATTTTATCCATCCATCCATTTTCTTCCGCTTTATCCTCTACTTGGGTCGCAGTGTGGTTCCCCATTACCATCCAGGGGAGAACGTTTTGGTCATTGGGCAGATACACCCAGGACAGGGTGCAAATTTAATGTGCTAACCACTAAGCCACCGTGACTATTAATTCATTTTATTAAATTTTTTATTTTATATTTATTTTATTTATTTATTTTTTATTCCGAAGAAATCATATTTTCAACCATCATTACTCTTTTTTGAGGTCAGTGGGCTCTCTGCTCTAGCCTTTCATCAGGCACTGTGTAATTAGATGCCTGTAATTACCAACATGTCAACATTTCAAATGTCCAGTGTAAGGCATTATTATTATTATTATTATTATTATTATTATTATTATTATTCATTCATTATCTTCCGCTTTATCCTCTATTAGGGTCACGGTGGGGTTCCCCATGCCCATCCAGGGGAGAACGTCTCGGGCGCTGGGCAGATACACCCAGGACAGGACGCCAACCTATTGCTGGGCACACACTCACTCACACAAACACACTCTATATGGGGCAATTTGGAGAACTCAATTGACTTGATCCATGTTTTTTTTGGACTGTGGGAGGAAACTGGAGAACCCGGAGGAAACGCACGCGGACATGGGGAGGACATGGAAACTCCACCAAGATGGGGATTCGAACCGGGAATCCCTAGTGCTGAGAGGCGAACGTGCTAACCACTAAGCCACCGTGCTGCCCATTATTATTATTATTTATTTATTTATTTTAAAAGCAACAAACACCCAAAAAAGTATCTCTAAAATTAAGAAAACGTAAAGCTTTTTAATCCATGCATGTGATTTTAATGATCAGAACAATTATAATATTGCAAACGCATGGGTTATTTTCAGATATTTGGACTTTATTTTATCTTTTATGTGCATGATACTGAGTCAGAAATAAAAAAAAAAAAAGTTATTTTCATCTATGTCTGTTTAAAATTTTTACGAATATTGCGTAATACTGAACATATGCAACGTACATAATTCTACCAATGAATTGACTGTTTGAACACATTCAACATTCCCATTAGCAGCAAACGATCGCATACGAATCGCAGAGCCGAAACGCTTTAATGCGCTGAAGGGAGCCAGGCACGCGCAGGTAGCGGAGAAACAGGTTTATTAAAGGTGTAGAAAACCCAAAAAACAAACACCCGACCACGTGCACAAAAACAAACCAATGAACAAAACCGGTTAATTAACTAAAATGCTGAACGTAAACACAAGTTAATTAACCTAAAACAATAAGGAATAGATGCCCTAGGCACCTGTTATAATTATTGAAACTAAAATACACATTTTAAAATATATTTTTAAAAATGCATTAATATTAAAATAAGCCAACTGTGGCAGGATTATAATAACGCTGGGGGAAAAGAAGAAGCTGATAGCGATGGACTTTTCAGTTAATTAACGGACCTTCCTGAGGTTGCGTTAATAATCGGTGTGCTGCCTCTATATTGGAAATGCATGCATTGGAGAAAGTAATCTACAGCGGCACAACAATGTGGATGGAGTCAGCTAACAGATGTATGTTTTATGTTATTTTAATGCATTCTGTAAATAAAGCCAATTCCTGATATAGAAAAATCCTCATTTACTTACCAGGTCACACCCACATATCTGTATAACTGTATCTGTTAAAATATACATGGAGGAAATAAGTATTCGATCCCTCATTGATTTTGAAAGTTTGTATTCTGACAAATAATTAAACAATCTATTGATTTTTATGGTAGCTTCATAACAGTGAGAGATGGAATATCAAAAAGAAAATCTAGAATAAAATGAAATAATATTTAGATAAAAAATAATTTGCATTTCATTGAGGGAAATAAGTATTTGATCCCTTTAAAAACATGACTAATGTTGGCTCCCACAGAGAACTGACACATCCTAATCAAAGTGAATTGTTACTGAAGACTCGTGAGAGACGCCTGTCCCAATTTGTCACCTGTATAAAAGGTAACCTGCTAACAGACTGTAACAGGTGCCTAGGGCACCTGTTCTTCTGTTGTTCTGTTCTGTTCTGTTCTTTGAGTTAATTAACTTTCACTGATGGTCGTTAGTTTAGTTAATTAACTCGTTCCTTTCATTGGTTTGTTTTGTGCACGTGGTTGGATATATTTTTGTATTTATTACCTGTGTTCCCCTTCCTCCGTGCACGTCGTTAGTTTTATGTTCGCTCGCATTTAATACCTCATGTTTTCTGGTGTCCCAACACCTTTAAAAATAAATTTCATTTCTGCTACCTGTGTGCCTGGCTCCCTTCAGTGCGTTAGGGCGCCTTTTGATCGAGGTAAGCGAGCGTGACAAAATGATGTGCCAATAAATATGGGGAGTCCAGAGCCCAGGAAAGGCTTTTTAAAATTTTTCTTTGCAGGGGCCGTAAACCCTCTTACTCGTGGCGCCCTCCGTCATGTCCGCGAGTGCGCTGGTATGCGAAGCCCGCCCTCTCACTCCTCATTCGCCGAGGGCGTGGTTCACTCCTCGTTCGCCGAGGGCATCCACCAGACCACGCAGCCAGAGGGCGCCCACCGGACCATGCAGCCAAAGGGCGCCTACCGGACCACGCAACCAGAGGGCGTGGCCTACTCTTCGTTCGCCGAGGGCGTCCACCGGACCACGCAGCCAGAGGGAGTCCACCGGACCACGCAGCCAGAGGGCGCGGCCCACTCCGCGTCCGCCGAGGGAATCCACCGGACCACGCAGTCAGAGGGCGTGGCCCACTCCTCATCTGCCGAGGGCGCCCACCTGACCACGCAGCCAGAGGGCATCCATCTGAACACACAACCAGAGGGCGCTCTCCACGCCTCGTCCGCATAGAGCGCCCACCTCGACATGCAGCCAGAGGGCACACCTGGCCTCATCCACAGAGGGTGCCCACCGAACTGCACAGCCAGAGGGCGTTCTTCATGCCTCCCCTGCAGAGGGCGTCCACCGCGTCACACAGCCAGTGGACGCCTGCAGCGCCTCGTTCTCCGGACTAGGCCACCAGAAGGCGCCTGTCGAGCCCGGGATTTTAATTTTTTTTCTTGGTCGCATCCTCCCACCTGTTCTTCTGTTGAGTTAATTAACTTTCATTGATGGTCGTTAGTTTAGTTAATTAACTCGTTACTTTCATTGGTTTGTTTTGTGCACATGGTCGAGTGTCTTTTTGTATTTATTTCCTGTGTTCCCCTTCCTCCGTGCACGTCGTTAGTTTTATGTTCGCTCGCGTTTAGTACCTCATGTTTTCTGGTGTCCCAACACCTTTAAAAATAAATTCCACTGGCTCCCTTCAGTGCGTTAGAGCTCTGCGGCTCTGCGCTTCATTTGTGCAGCCGCTTTTTGATCGAGGTAAGCGAGCGTGACACAGACTCAGTGACACTCCAAAATTTCCACCATGGGCAAGACTAAAATGCTGGACAAAATTGTTGATCTACAACATCCTGGAATGGGTGTGCAAACCTTTTTTAAAAAATGTCTGACTGCTGTACTTGCCAACAAGGGTTTGCCACCAAGTATTAAATGATGTTTTAATGGGGCAAATACCCATTTAATACCCATTTAAATTCTAATTATTTTTATTTATATTTTTATGTTTTCTTTTGATATTATATGTTGTATAGTTTGCATTAAAACTTTTAAAGTTAGTGGAAGGAGCAAATACTTATTTCCTCCGCTGTATAATGTTCAATTTACCAATTGGTTAAACGATTGGTTAATGTGTGGTGGTAATATCTGTAAACAGTATTATATAAAGTCAAAGTAGGCTTTATTGTCAATTCCTTCACATGTTCTATATATACACAGTAATCGAAATTACGTTCCTCGCTGTCCCATGGTTACAAGACATTTATGACATTAAGACATAAAACAAAAACAAAAAATGTAACTAATACTAGCTTAATAACAGTAAAAAAGTGAAATGCAGTGTGATGTAATGGAATTGTTTAAAAAAATGTTTAAATACTATAATTATGTAGTAATAATGAAAGGCAATGTAAATGCGATTTAAATAGTAACAGTAATATTGGAATAACTATAGTAATAATAGCAATAACAATAACAATAATAAGTAGTAGTAGTAATATTAATAATGCTAATAATAATAAAATAATAACAGGCGGCTTAGTGGTTAGCACATTTGCCTCTCAGCGCTAGGGATTCCCGGTTCAAATCCCCATCTGGGTGGAGTTTCCATGTTCTCCCCATGTCTGCGTGGGTTTCCTCCGGGTTCTCTGGTTTCCTCCCACAGTCCAAAAACATGGATCAAGTCAATTGAATTCTCAAAATTGCCCCATATAGAGTGTGTCTGTGTGAGTGAGTGTGTGCCCAGCGATGGATTGGCGCCCTGTCCTGGGTCTATCTGCCCAGCGCCTAAGATGTTCTCCCCTGGATGGGCATGGGGAACCCCACCGCAACCCTAATAGACCTTTCCAGAATGAATGAAAAATAATAATAAATATATATTATATATAAGTAATAAATAATAATATATGATTGGTAACAGTAGTAGTAAAATATAGACCTGAGTTTATACATATATACAGAAATATACAGAAAAATACAGAAATATATAGACCTGAGTGTTATACAGTGCGTTTTTTTCCACAATCACAGTAGCAGCAGAATGTTAAAATCTTTCATTTTTGTTTATTTATTTTTTGTGCAAAAGGCATAATAGTGCAAAAAAAGAGTCTTGTGTGCATGTGTGCAATGGATTTATGGATTTCCTTAGTAGTCCGGATGAAACAGAGTGCAGGATAAATCTGTTTTTGAGTCTCGTGGTGTTGGAACGAAGACTTCTGTATCTTCTTTCAGAGGGGAGCATGCTGAACAAACTGTGTGCAGGGTGGTGTGTGTGTCTCGAAATTGTTATTGCTTTCCGAGTTAGGCGGGTAGTGTTGGGTAGAGGAGGGTAGTGGAGCCCCAATAAGCTTTCCAGCTGCTTTCACAACACGCTGCAGTGCCTTCCTGTTGGTCTCAGTGCATCTTCCTCCCCACACAGTAATGCAGCTGGAAAGGATGCTTTCGATGGTGCCTCGATAGAAGGTGGTCATGATGGATGGAGGGGCCCTTTTCTACTTGAGCTTACGCAGGAAATAGAGGCGCCGCTGAGCTTTCTTTACTAGTGAAGTTGTGTTGGCGGTCCATGAGAGGCTTACTGATGTGCACGCCCAGGAATTTGGTACTGCTTACTCGCTCCACAGCTGCACCTTCGATGGTCAGGGGTGGGTGTTGAGTCTGACCTTTCCGGAAATCAATAACAATCTCCTTGGTTTTGTTGACATTCAGCAGGAGGTTGTTGTTCTTGCACCACGTAGTCAGGAGGTTGACCTCCTCTCTATAATAGGTCTCGTCACCTTTGGCGATGAGACCCACTAGAGTGGTGTCGTCCGCAATCTTCACTATGTGATTTGTGTTGTGGGTTGTTGTGCAGTCATGTGTCAGTAGGGTGAAGAGTAATGGACTGAGCACGCAGCCTTGGGGGGCTCCTGTGCTCAGTATAATGTTGCTAGAGATTTTGTTGCCTACCCGTACTGCTTGTGGCCTCTGGCTGAGGAAGTCCAGCAGCCAGTTGCAGAGGGAGGTAGTGAGCCCCAGCTTGTCCAGTTTGTAGATGAGTTGTTGGGGTATGATGGTATTGAATGCCGAGCTGAAATCTATAAAAAGCATTCGCACATATGAGTCTTTTGTTATGGTCGGTCACGGAGGGGTGGTGCTTCCTGGGGTAGCCCCGCCCCTCATTTAGTCTGTTTGCCACAAATAAGTATGCCTTGTCAGCGTCATCTGTTGTGTGTATTCTTAGTTATGCCTAGTTATGTTCGCGTGTTGTGTTTAGTTTCATGTCATGCTTTGTCAGTGTCACCTGTTGTGTGTTATTCTTAGTCATGTTTTGTTATGGTCTTTAGTCAGTGTTAGCCATTGTCATGCTTTGTTATGGTCATGTGTTGTGTTTAGTGTATTGTCATGCTGTGTTATGGTCCCGTGTTGTGTTTAGTGTATTGTCATGCTGTGTTATGGTCCTGTGTTGTGTTTAGTGTATCGTCATGCTTTGTTATGGTCACGTGTTATGTTTAGTGTTATGTCATGCTTTGTCTTTGTCACCTGTTATGTGTAAATCGTAGTTTACATTGTTATGGTCACGTGTTGTGCGTAGTGTATGTCTTTGTTATTGTCACATGGTCTGGTCGTCTGTTTGTTCACGCCCCGTACTGTCATGGTTTGTTTGGTCACGTGGTGTGGGTTGGTCTCTGTGTTCACGCCCCTGTAATTATGCACACCTGGCTTCCTGATCACTGTTCCTTATTTAAGCAGCTCACTCCCGTCACTCTGGGCTAGATGGTTTGTGCACTTACCCTTGTCACGCCTCGTTTCCACTCTGGCCCACACCCGTCGTCCCCTGATCCTAGTCTCGCCCTGTTCCTAGTCTTGCCTGGTTCTCGCCACGTCCTGGTCTCCTCGCCCTGTAGGAAGTGCTTCAGATGTTGGAAGTGGAATGGTGGAACACAGTATGAAAAGATGTATGGCAATATGTGTGAAAGTGTACTATTTGCCAACAGTACAAACCAGATAAAAAGAAACCTGCAAGATATTTACAATCCACTGAAGGGAAAGAAGCAGGATATATGTTGGGGCTGGATTTTATGTGACCACTACCTCGAAGTAAGAAAGGAAACATTTATTTGCCTGTGATGGTTGATTACTATACAAAGTGGGTAGAACGGTTCCCTTTACGGGATAGTAAAAGTCAACGTCTTTGTCTGGTATTCTGGGATGAGATCTTTACCCGATGGGGTAGGTACCTAGTCTCAGACCGGGGTTCCCAGTTCACCAGTCAGTTTCTGGTCAATCTGTGCAAGAAATGGGGAGTAATACAAAAATTGACCACTAGTAACCATCCCCAGACCAATTTGACAGAGAGAATTAATTGTACTTTAAAAACTATGATGGCCTCTTTCATAGGAATTCTAGATATTATAATGCCCATAGGAGACTCGTGCAATTTCTTGTGGGAGATCTGGTCTGGGTCAGGGCTCACCCACAGTCCAAAAGCTCTGATAAGTTTTCTGCAAAATTCGCACCATGGTGGACAGGTCCAGCTAAGGTGATGAAAACACTAGGTCCTGTCAATTATAGGCTGCAATGGTTAAATAACCAAGACAAAATAGACACGGTGCATGTGGAAAATCATAAGCCCTACTTTGGGGCTGAGTCCCTTCTAACTCTGGCTGTGGAGAGGGGGATCTGTGATATAGCCACATGAGGAACTTTGAGTGTTATGTACCTCAAATATATTAAATAAAATGAGTTTTAATGAATTATAATCCCTGCAAGGTAAAACTTATTATAGAAGTGTGGGTGGATTATAACATTCTGTAGAATTGTTTTGTTAAGCTAAAGCCATATATGTGTGTGGGTGTGTATGTATAAGGTAAATATTGATGTGCTGAGAGATGGGACTAAAAAGGTTCGGAGAAGGGGGGACGAAGTCATTGAAACGGAGGTTGTGTCACCGCAGAAGGAAGTATATGACGTATACAGCCCTGCAAAGTTCAACCGTTTCAAAAAAACTCTCCAGCTGATTCAGGTCCATCCTCACGGACAAAACATTATGGAATATTTTCTTCCTTTTTTTAGGGAATCGGTCCTTCGCTTTCCTGGAGCTACACTGCGGCATGTGGAGTGGCAAAGGTGTGACATGATTTTGGAGTTGGTAACTCTTTCAGAGTTTAACTTCTGAATGTTTCGAGCTGTCATGGTTGGTCGGTGTAAAGTGGAGTCGTGGATTTTCTCAGTTGTTCGGTTCTTCTGGGTTGTGGTCAGAGGAGTAACCCAGGAAAAAATGAAGGATTACCACTTGTTTCCATGTATGTCCAAAAAAAGGATTGGTGGAAGCAGGCTGCGGGAGTGGTGAGATTAATCCCAAATGAATATATATATATATATATATATATATATACAGTATATATATTTATTCATTGTTTTTGAGGGCAATGCATCGCTGAAGGTTTTTGGACATTTTTTTGTGGTATATATTTTTTTTGGAATAAATTGATTTAGGACTTCCTGGGGTATTTATTTATTTTTTTTGGTATATTTGGACATTGAATGGGTGTTTATGTTTTTTGAAGAAGGTGATGTGTACTGATCTATTAAATAAATTAATTTGTTATCTAAAGAATTGTTACATTGTCCCACTACTATATAAAAATTCCCACTTTACCTATGTCACGATTGGGCGGCGCTGTCCGTCCGATGGCGGCGCAGCGCGGTGCAGTGAGGTTTAAAGAGCGAGCCAGGCGACCAGGTAAACAAATAACGAGCAACTTTTATTTGCTGCAACAGCGGAAACGCCGCTGAAGGCACGGCGAGGCGTGCCGGGAGCAAAACACAGATACACCAATAATCCCGCGGGAACGCCGCTGAAGGCACGGCAAGATGTGCCGAGAACCAAAACAAAATAAACAAGCAAAACAGCGGGAGCGCCGCTGAAGGCATGGCGAGACGTGCCGAGAGCAATTACAGATAAAAATAACTAAACAACACCGAACACCCGACGTGGCACTTGAGCGTCCGTACGCACATGCACCTGCACATGCATACACTCAGGAATGCTGGCCTGCTGACAACTGCGCATGCGTCCTTGAAATCCCGTCAGCAGTGACACATGTGATTCTGACATGTGATTCTGTAGGAGCCAATCCCCGCTCAAGGGGATGGGCCTTACCTACAGGAGCCCCGACCGACCAAACCCGAAACACGGGAGACAGGGGGTGTGGCCCAGCCCTCCCAACCTGACATATCACCCCCCCAAAACAACCGGGGGGCAAAGGCACCTGGGGGGACGAAAAAAAACAACAAAAGGGGGCTTGAGGACAGTGAAGAGACCCCTAGAGGGTGCGGGGGCGATGTGACCGTTAGCGCGGCGGCGGCGTGCCCCCGTGTGAGGGTGCGGATGTCGTGATCCCTTGTGAACACGAGGGGCACGTGACCCCTTGAGGCAGCGGAGACGACGTGACCCCTTGTGAGTAGGAGGAGGATGTGGCCCCTTGAAGATGCGGGGGCGATGTGACCCCTTGTGAGGGCGGAGGTGCCACAATCCCCCGAGCGTGCGAGGGTGACAAGACCCCTTAAGGATGCGGGGGCGCCGTGACCCCTTGTGAGCGCGAGGAGGGCGTGACCCTATGTCAGTCCGAGGAGAACATGCCCCTTGGTGAGCGCAGCAAAGCCGTGGCCCCTTCTGAGCGCGAGGAGGACGAGACCCTATGAGGGTATGGGAATGCCGTAACCCCCTGAGCGCGTGAGGAGAGCCTGACCCTTTGAGAGTCCGGGGAGGACATGCCCCTTGGTGAGCGCAGCTAAGCCGTGGCCCCTTCTGAGCGCGAGGAGGACGAGACCCTATGAGGGTACGGGAATGCCGTGACCCCCTGAGCGCGTGAGGGGAGCCTGACCCTTTGAGAGTCCGAGGAGGACCTGACCCTATGTGTGCGCAGCGGCGCTGTGGCCCCTTGTGAGCGCGAGGGCGACAGAACCACCATGCGGACTCTGGTGCGGCAGAGCCAAACGCAGACTCAGGGACCCGAGAAACAAACACGACCGCAGGGGAGACTGGGGTAAACGCGACCGTAGAGATGAACCGAGTGAACGCAAATGTGACCCAGTCTTGGCCCATGAGCAGGGTAGCCGGTAGAGAGTCCCATGAGAGTTGAGCGGCCTTCAACCCCTCCAGTTCAGAGCGCACCTTGTCCGGAGCAGAAAATTCATTGTCCAGAAAAAGGGGCAAATAGTCCAGCGTGGAGGCATCATAGTCCAGAGCGGGCATGGTATGGTCCAGAGCAGGGGTTAACTGATTCTGTGCGGGGACCACCGAAATCCACTGCCTCTCCACCAGACCACTGAACTGCACTCTAATGGATGGGCTGATCACCACGCCACGACTCCCATTCTCCCTCCTCTCCACCACCTGGACACAAAGGGAGAGAACCAGTACCACGGCCACACCACATAACGTACAGTCCTGGTCTTCCGAGGCGGGTACCAAGCACCGGACGCACCTGAATTGTAACCCGGACGGCTCGGGGCCGGACGCGACTGACGCAGACCGGCAACCGTAGACAGGCTGAACACCCCGAACCCTGCAAACCGAGCAGGTCGCTGGCGGCACGGCACGGCACAGCGCCTTGCGGTCAGCGTAGAGCGGTAGGCTGACCAAGCAGCTCGGGTTGCTCGCGGTGCGCGGCGGATCGCCTACAAAGAGCGGCGGATCCCTGGCGCCGAGAAAGAACTCGCGGAGCGCGTGATCCGTGGAGCCAGGAGGCCCGCACGGAGGATCGCGCACAGGATCGCGCGGTGGATCCCGATTGGCGAGGAAGAACTCGCGGAGCGGGTGATCCGTGCAGCAGGGAGGCTTGCATGGAGGATCGCGCGCAGAGACGCGTGGAAGCTCGCGCTGAGGCACGTGCGCCGGATCGCGCTGAAGATCCTTAACCTGCCCGCGGGGCAGTACCCGCCTGCGTACAAAAAGCCGGGATGACCCAAAAGCCGGTGAACGCGACCGCGGAGGAAACGCGTGCCGAGAGCAAAATACAGATAAAAATAACTAAACAACACCGAACACCCGACGTGGCACTTGAGCGTCCGTACGCACATGCACCTGCACATGCATACACTCAGGAATGCTGGCCTGCTGACAACTGCGCCACATGTGATCCCGTAGGAGCCAATCCCCGCTCAAGGGGATGGGCCCGACCTACGGGAGCCCCGACCGACTAAACCCGAAACACGGGAGACGGGGGGGAGTGGCCCAGCCCTCACAACCTGACAGCCTATTTGCTGATTTTGGAAATTAATTGGTTGGGGTTTTGCTCTTTCTTGGCAGTATTATATAAGGATTTGCATGCATAACTTAACTTTGAACCTTACTCCTGCTTTACAAAACACTATTTATACAAACATCAAAAATCTTACAGAATTTAAAGGCATAGCTTTCTACAGCCTCACTTCCCTTCTATTTCTCTGCTTACTACCAAAAAGAAGGAACAATTAATTGCCTCTCAGGCAATATGCAAATGTGTCCATTACCTGACCTTATTCCCTTACTTTGCATCCTATTTACAAAAGAAGCCTGATCATGTCCTTGTGATTAAAACAGACATATACCATGCCTTTACTTCTCTGTATTCTAATGGAGACAGTTAGCGATTTAATTCCTGTGTTTGATGCCAGATATGGCTTTAGTTTAGCACACACATCAGCACCTTGCTATAACTTTGTGGTCTTAGCTTTCGTCATCCTGACATGTATTTATTAGTATTAGTTACCTGTGCAAATTCATTTTACATTTCTGAGTCTCAGTTTATGATTAAGGGGTTTGGGTTTGTATCTCTAAAAAAACTCCACACAGTTATTGAAATGTAAAAATACACAAGAATATTTAGAAATAGTAAAATAGCTTTGCGGGCGGAACAGTGGTTTATTGGTTAGCATGTTCACCTCTCAGTGGTAGGGTTCCAGGTTTGAATCCCAATGTTCTCCCCATGGCCATCCCAATGTCCTCCCCATGGTTTTCTCCAGGTTCTCTGGTTTCCTCTTGCAGTCCAATAACATGGATTCATGGTACATTGATAGTTTTACTATCAAGTTTTTGAAGAGTTTTTGCTTGTGTGTGGCTAGCCATGCATGCACTGCGTGCCCCTCAGCCAGTCTATTTGGAAGCTTCCCTTAAAATATGTAATCATTTTATGCATTTATTAATGTTAAGGATGTCACAGCACCCGCCTTTGTTATGTTTAACTGTGCCTGGATGTGTTTAATAAATTTGAGATGGCCACACCTGGAAGTTGCGGTGGACCATATAAAGCCTTCGGGTACCCTCTGTGCTATGCCTCCTCACTTCTGTCTGTTCTCTAGTGTTGTCCCTGTGATTTTTAAACATGCTGTAGTGTGGCCTATTTTAAAATAATCAAGACAGTTTTGGCTAATTATAGGCCCATCTCTAAGCTGCCCTTTATTATTTATAAAGTTTATTATTTATAAAATGTAAAGTTGTCTATGCTCATCTAAAATCTTATTTGTACGAGCATAATATCCTGGATGTTTTTTAGCCTGGTTTTAAAGCCCTGCATAGTACAGAGTCTGTATTGATTAAGGTTTTTAAAGATATCTTCCTGACCAATGGTTATCATGTGATCCTCGTCCTGCTAGATCTAACTGCAGCCTTTGAAACAGTGGATCACAACATATTAAATTCCAGGTTGCAGCACTTGGTCGGCATTAGTGGTGGGGCTTTCGTTTAAGAAGTCTTATCTAACAGGAAGAAGCTTGTGTGTTAATTTTGATGGTCCAAAATCCTCCTCTGCTCCCTTGCCCTATGGGGTTCCACAGGGTTCAATTTTAGTATCTCTCCTTTTCTCGCTCTATCTGCTTCCATTGGGTTCCATTGTTAAGCGGACAAAAACCCAAATTTATGTCCCAGTGAAGAAGAAAGATGCCTTTTCTTTTAAACCTTTTTTTATGTTTTGAAGAGATTAAAGCCTAAATGTCTTTAAACTTTTTAAACTTTCCCAACACGGTTTCCTAACACGGTCTGCTGGTCAGGTAGTCTGTAATCCAGGACACGAAGGGGTGTCTACCTGCATCGCTGTCAGCTTCTCACCCAGAGGAACAGGCCGTATAGTGTTGGAGAACCACTGAACTACGACGCTCTGTTAAAAAACAGATTTAGTTTATTGGCGTGCCTTTGCTGCCCTCTACCTCTCTGCTGCTACAG
This sequence comes from Corydoras sp. C115, assembly GCA_019802505.1. Lineage (NCBI taxonomy): Eukaryota > Metazoa > Chordata > Actinopteri > Siluriformes > Callichthyidae > Corydoras > Corydoras sp. C115. The sequence goes on from JAFMOC010000141.1 coordinate 1,266,897, forward strand.
TATCAGACCTGAAGTCGGTGAGGGTTTTCAATCCACTCCAGACCTACCTCATTTTGTTCTGCTGGAGTTTACTCTCCAGTTTAGTTGTCCTTAGCCTTACTGATTGACGTTCTCAATATCAAATCAAAAATCAAAATCAAATCAGATTTATTGGTCACATGCGTAGATATACATGGTACAGCCAGCAGTGAAATTCTTACCCGACATCTCCACATAAAGTTAAAAGGAATAAAATAGAATATAGAATAAAAATAGAATAAAGATAAAATAAAGTAAAGTGAACTCTGTATTTACACTGTGAAAAAGAAGAGAAACTGTACAGTTATGGCACTGCAACAGATGTAAACAAGAATGGTCTTATAAGTCCTGAGTTATGAAAAAAAAAGTGACTTGTGCATCTATGTGCAAGTGTTAAAAGTAGTTTGAGTTATGGGGGTGTTGTGGGTGGGAGTGTGTCCGTTTAGTCCTGGTTCAGGGTCCGAATCGCTGTTGGGAAGAAACTCCTCCTCATCCTCTCTGTGTTTGCCTTCAGGACACGAAAATGCCGTCCTGATGGCAACAGAGTGAAGAGCTTGTTGTCAGGATGACTCAAGTCTTCCACGATATCCCTTTGATCATTCTCACCTTCTCTTTGTCTCCCACTCTGAAAGACTGAAGGCTGTTGAGAAGTGATTTAATATACTTTGTTACCCAAGGTTTGTTGTTTGGGTAACATTTCACAGTTGTGGTTGTGCCCACACAGAAGTTAATGAAGTCCGTAATGCACTCAGTGAGGCAGTCAATGTCCTCTCTGTGCGGCTCCTGGAGTGCGGGCCAGTCTGCTCAAAACAGTTCTGCAGTACCTCATGAGTTTCCTTTGACCATCTCCTCACTGTCCGCATGGTCACAGGTTGACTCTTAACAATGGGCACATACCAGGGACTTCCTAGGGGGGAGCAGCTGTACAGCAAATGCAGTGTTTTCTACTCTCTGTTTGGAAGGTCCACATACTAAATAAAGTTTGGTACAGCTTTCGCCATGGTGATGATTGAAATCACCTGAAATGGCAATGAAAGCATTCGGGTGTTGAGTTTGGAGACATGCTATAGATGAATGAATAGCATCACAAACCAACATTGGATTTGCAGTGGGGGGGGAATACAAACAGCCACAATTATGACATGTGAGAACTTGTTCCGTGATAGTTATGTGACCGAGATGACACCAGCGGTTACAAGCACAGTGAGCCCTTCTTCTTTACGCTTAATGCTCTCTTTGCTGCAATGATTGGCTCAAACAGTCTGGAAACCATCTATTAGGAACATTGTTATCTGGATTGTCCTGGTGTATAGCCATGTCTCAGTAAAGCACATTAAATTACATTCCTTGTACTCATGACAACACCTGGTTAGTGCTGTAAGATGGTCCATCCTATACATCAGTAATCTCACGTTGCCCATAATAATGGAGGGGAAGCACAGTTTATATCCTTTCTTCTCTACAAGTCTCTGTTGTCTCACCATCGATTTATGTGTGCATTGATTTGTTTCCCCTCTGCATCCTCTTTGTGTACGTCTCCATAACTCTGCCAGGATTTTGTTTGTTATTTCTGCCATGCCAGCCGGCTTCAGAGCTATCAGCTGATCCCAGGTGTAAACAAAGCGACCATGTTGCTGTGCAGTAGCAAGTGAAAAAAGTATTTTCACAGCGAAAAACTAAAACTCTACTAACATGTTTCGAGAGCTTCATTAAGTTGCTTCAGTAGAAAAGAAAAGAAGTTAAACAAGATAAATAAAGATTAGAAAGTAAAATGAAAACACGCCCAAAAAAAGGTTGCTCGCGCATGCGCACAATTTAATGCCATGAATTTATGCCATGCATCCATAAAAAATTTTTATTTTCTTCTTTCAACAGATGAGCAGGAGCTCAGAACTATTAATATTAATAAACATTATTGCCTAAAATATAAGGCCCTAACATAACTTAATAATTATATATATATATATATATATATATATATATATATATATATATATATATATATATATATATATATATATATATATAATTATATGATTAGTTGTCGATAAATTATGCAGCATCCATCCATCCATTTTATTCCGCTTAATCCTCTATTAGGGGCACAGGGGAGTTCCCCATGCCCAACTATGCAGCAATTACAATTTAAATTAGATGTTTTTATGTTTGAAACAAACACAAATCTATTGCTAGATGCTGGTGTGTTGCTATGGAAGGTATTGTGTGTGATTTATAGCTTTGAAATCTTCATACTACAAACAATAAATTAAAAGTGAATTATTAAGTTTCCTCTTTGTAACAGGTGCCTAGGGCACCTGTCACCTGTTCTGTGTTTCCTTTTGTTAGAGTGAGTTAATTAACGTTCATTTGTCATCAGTTAGTTAATTAACCCTGTCTTGTCATTGGTTTGTTTTGTGCACATGGTCTGGTGTCGTTTTGTATTTATTTCCATTGTTTCTCGTCCTCGGGGATGGTCGTTGTTATATGTCACTATGCGCAGCCGCTTTATTCCGAGGTAGACTACCGTGACAGAACGACCAGCCAGTCAATTTGGGGAGTCCAGAGCCCAAGTAAGCTGATTTTTAAATTTTTCTTTGCGGGGGCCGTGTAACCTCGTACTCGCGGCGCGTACCGCCGTGTCCGCGAGTGCGCCGCTATGCGCAGCCCGCCATCCCGGAGCCGTAAGGACGGCTCTTACAGAGATATGTCTTGTATATGTCGAGTATTACGACTCTGATGATGAGTGGATATGGAGGTACGGGTACGAAGCGCTCTGCGCTGAGGAAGGTCTGGATTTTGTTCAGATTTCCGATGACGAGGCGGGTGACTCATACCTGTATGGGCATATTCTGCCCATACGCACCCTCCTCAACTCTGAGGAGTTCTGGACGGACGCTCCGGTCCAGCTTGTTAAACCCCCCGTGGCGAGGTCCAGACATAGAGCGCGCCGGCGCGGTGCCAAGACGCAGCGTGCGCGCTGCACAGCTGCTGAGCGCGATACGTGCGCTGCGGGGCAGTCACGTGAGTCACGCGCTGCGAGGGAGCGGTACCGGAGCCGACACTCGGGGGGGTGCCGCCCGCACGCCGCCCAGCCCGAGGTCCAGGGGACGCACGCCGCCCAGCCCGAGCAGCCGGGGCCGCACGCTGCCCAGCCCGAGCAGCAGGGGCCGCACGCCCCGCAGCCAGGGGGCGTCCGCCTCGCCACGCCGCCAGGGGGCGTCCTCCGGACCATGCCGCCCGTGGGCGTCCAACTGACCATGCAGCACGAGGGCGTGGCCCACTCCGTGTCCGCCAAAGGTGCTCATCGGCCCACACATCCAGAGGGCGCCCACCGGACCACGCCAGAGGGCGTGGCCCACTCCTTGTCCGCCGAGGGCGTCCACCGGACCACGCAGCCAGTGGGCGTGGTCCACTCCTCGTCCGCCGAGGGCGCCCACCGGACCACGCAGTCAGAGGGCGTGGCCCACTCCTGAACCGCCGAGGGCGCACACCTGACCTCGCAACCAGAGGGCGTTCGGCACGCCTCCCCCGCAAGGGGCGTCCACCGGAGGGCACCCGCCAAGCCCTGCTCAAGGAGGGTGGATGACCCCCCCTCCCTGTTCTGTGTTTCCTTTTGTTAGAGTGAGTTAATTAACGTTCATTTGTCATCAGTTAGTTAATTAACCCTGTCTTGTCATTGGTTTGTTTTGTGCACATGGTCTGGTGTCGTTTTGTATTTATTTCCGTTGTTTCTCGTCCTCGGGGCTGGTCGTTGTTATATGTCACTAGTCTGTTCATACCTCATGTTTTTTGATGCTACTGCACCTTTAAATAAACTCGTTCTTCTGCTACCTGTGTGCCTGGCTCCCTTCAGCGCGTTAAAAACGCAGCGGCTCTGCGCTTCCTATGCGCAGCCGCTTTATTCCGAGGTAGACTACCATGACACTCTTAGTCACACCTAGGTATTTTTCATTTTACATTTTTTTTTTTTTTTACATTTTTTCATCATGGCACTGCCATTTGTGGCTAAGCCACACTTTTGTGACCACTCTCCCTACTCCTGTCCTAGACATTTTTTTTTTATCCATGGGACTGTAGCCAACCTTCCTGGACGTGGACGCAGGAGGAAAATTGATGACAACTCAAAGAGATGGATAACACGAATGGTAACAAAAGGGTCAAGAAAAACATCTAAAGAGATTCAAGGTGAACTTCAAGCTCAAGGAACATCAGTCTCGGATCGAACTATCCGTCGATGTTTGAGCCAAAGTGGACTTCATGGGAGACGACCAAGGAGGACACCATTGTTGAAAACAAAACATAAAAAAGCCAGACTGGAATTTGCCAAACTTCATGTTGACATGCCACAAAGCTTCTGGGAGAATGTCCTATGGACAGATGAGACAAAAATGGAACTTTTTGGCAAGGCACATCAGCTCTATGTTCACAGACGGAAAAATGAAGCATATCAAGAAAAGAATACTATCCCTACTGTGAAACATGGAGGAGGCTCTGTTATGTTTTGGGGCTGCTTTGCTGCATCTAGCACAGGGTGTCTTGAATCTGTGCAGTGTATAATGAAATCTCAAGACTATCAATGGATTCTAGAGAGAAATGTGCTGCCCAGTGTCAGAAAGCTTGGTCTCAGTCGTAGGTCGTGGGTCTTACAACAGGATAATGACCCAAAACACACATCTAAATACACTCAAGAATGGCTAAGGCCCGGCCCAAGCACAGATCCCATGGCAAACACACAGGGGCAGGGACAAGACCTGTATCTGATGTGAAAAGTATGTGAGTGTTGGATGTATTCTTCTGTGCCTTCTGATCTCTTTTACTTTGCTTGTCTTTGTGGGTTTCTTCCTTTGCTGTGCTCTTTATTCCACCCTGTCATTCCTGATCTTCCATCCGGTGCCATGAGTTACTACAATGTTTGTAATTGTGATTTATGATAAATTTATTTCACCGTTGGCTGGGGAAATGTTTGTGTATGTATTCTGTTTCCAGAAGGGCAAAAAGGCAGAGGCTGAGTACTGTTCTGCCAGCTTTCTTGGTGGCGTCCCAGTCGTTATGTTTGGTGGCATGGGTGGTGAACCCCCTACTGATGTGCCCAAAAGCAGGCGCACCAGCCTTCTAGAGGGAACTTAGCTTCATCCTCTCTCGAGAAGCAGTGGCTCTTAAATGTGACACCACTGGCACCTGGAGCAAGCTAGAAACTCTGCGCTCATCACTCCAGGCAATACTCAGGTTTCAAGTAGTCCAGTCAGCTCACTGTTCGCAATTGGTCCAGATATTTCTCAGCTCTCAATCAGACCAGTCTGTGCCTGTAGTCCAGGCATCTGATGTATGGTTTTCAAGCAGCACCTCCTGTTTGCCGTTTGTCAGGAAGTCCATGATCCAGCAGCATATGGGATCAGGCGGACAGTTTAACCTCTGGCAGTTCTGGCACTACAGTGTTGATTGCTGAGCTGCAGTCTACAAAAAGACCTCTTGCATAAATTTCAGGACTGTCAGTGTGCTGTGGTATGAAGTGTGGGGCCAGGTTGACAGTGTCATCGTCAGACCTGTTGGATCTGTATGCAAACTGAAGGGGGTCCACCAGAGGGTTTTATACACTTCAGGTGGGCTAGGATTTGGCATTTAAATACCTTCATGACTACAGAAGTAAGCACAACTGGCCTGTAGTCATGAAATCTAGTTATGTTAACTTTTTTGGCGATTGAAATGATGGTGGATGCTTTGAAATGGATGAGAACAGAGTGATTGTAGTGATTTATTGAATATGTGTGTGAAGATAAGTGCTAACTGTTCACAGAAGTTAAACCATGGCTAAGACATGTGTTACACAAACTAACAATCTTGTTAATATAAGATAATTGCATATATTTAAAAGTGAAGACAAATTTTATTAAAGAAGAATAAAAAAATATATGTGAGTTAAATTCTAGACGAGACGAGAAAATAGATTTTTTTTTTCAATTGTAGTTTACATTGACATGTACAGTCATGGCCAAAAGTTTTGAGAATGATCCAAATATTAAGTTTTACAAAGTCTACTGCTTCAGTTTTTATAATGGCAATTTGCATATACTCCAGAATGAGTGATCAGCTTAACAGCAATTAATTGCAAAGTCAATATTTGCCTAGAAAATGAACTTTATCCCCCAAAACACACTTCAACTTCAAACTTCATTGCAGCCCTGCCTTAAAAGGACCAGCTAACATCGTTTTAGTGATTGTTCCATTAACACAGGTGTGGGTGTTGATGAGGACAGGGCTGGAGATCAATCTGTCATGATTAAGTAAGAATGACACCACTGGACACCACTGACACCACTTGGCATCATTGTTTCTCTTCTGTTAAACATGGTTATCTCTAAAGAAACACATGCAGTCATCATTGCACTGCACAAAAATGGCCTAACAGGTAGAAAGATTGCATCTCAGTCAACAATCTATCGCATCATCAAGAACTTCAAGGAGAGAAGTTCCATTGTTGCCAAAAAGGCTCCAGGGCGCCCAAGAAAGACCAGCAACCAGCAAGCGTCTCTTAAAAGTGTTTCAGCTGCGGGATCGGGCTACCAGCAGTGCAGAGCTTGCTCAGGAATGGCAGCAGGCAGGTGTGAGTGCATCTGCATGCACTGTGAGGCGGAGACTCTTGGAGCAAGGCCTGGTCTGAAGGAGGACATCAAAGAAGCCACTTCTCTCCAGAAAAAAACATCAGGGACAGACTGATATTCTGCAAAAGGTACAGGGAGTGGACTGCTGAGGACTGGGGTAAAGTCATTTTCTCTGATGAATCCCCTTTCCGATTGTTTGGGACATCTTGAAAACAGCTTATTCGAAGAAGACGAGGTGAACGCTACAACCAGTCTTGTCTCATGCCAACTGTAAAGCATCCTGAAACCATTCATGTGTGGGGTTGCTTCTCAGCCAAGGGAATCGGCTCTCTCACAGTCTTGCCTAAAAACACAGCCATGAATAAAGAATGGTACCAGAATGTCCTGCGAGAGCAACTTCTCCCAACCATCCAAGAGCAGTTTGGTGATCAACAATGCCTTTTCCAGCATGATGGATCACCTTGCCATCAAAGGTGATAACTACATGGCTCAGGGAACAAAACATAGAGATTTTGGGTCCATGGCCTGGATCTTAATCCCATTGAGAACTTGTGGTCAATCATCAAGAGACGGGTGGACAAACAAATACCTACACATTCTGACAAAATGCAAGCATTGATTGTGCAAGAATGGACTGCTATCAGTCAGCATTTGGTCCAGAAGTTGATTGAGAGCATGCCAGGGAGACTTGGAGAGGTCCTGAAGAAGAAGGGTCAACACTGCAAATATTGACTTGCTGCATTAACTCATTCTAACTGTCAATAAAAGCTTTTGTTACTCATAATATGATTGCAATTATATTTCTGTATGTGATAAAAACATCTGACAAACACACATAAAACCAGAGGGCAGCAGATCATGTGAAAATATAATATTTGTGTCATTCTCAAAACTTTTGGCCATGACTGTATACCAAAACAGCAACGAAATGTGTTTACATTTATATTGATGTTGGTAGAATAATTAAAATCTATCATTATGTTTTGATTATTTTTTATCAAAGAATTTAGATTTGAAGTAGAGAAAAAAATATACATCATATTTTGTACCTCATCTTTTGGAAAATGAGATCTTAGCAGATGTTTAAATGTGAACATGCACTATAGTAAAAGTGATATAATTTGATTTGAGAGTTTAATGTTTTATAGCTATTTAAAAGAGAGGTGAAATTATTTGAAAAGCCATACCATAGTGTAAATGTGGAAATGGAAACGATTGCTGTAATTTAATATCTTTGGCAATGTCTTAAAATCACTGCTTGTTCCAATTTGCAACCTTCAAAGGAAAGCTTGCCTAGAGTGAGAACCAGTGTACCACTTTTCACCACAGGTAGCGATATAATGCAGCTCATGATTAATTTTAATTAAACAAATTCTGGAAAATGATATTGAATGTTTGAACCCCTGGTGCTTTAATTACTTTATTGCCTCTCAGTTGAAACTCTGAAATGTGATGGCTGGATGGTGTATTGGAATATATCCTTAAAAAAACGTTCACAGCTGGCATACAGAAGACTTGAATTTAACTTGAATGATGCATTTACTATTAGTCTTCTAAATTAAAACAGCAGAAATATATAAATTAAAACCACTGTGAACACTAATTTTCCACTAGACTCTAAACTGTTAAAGTACTATTTAATTGAAATAGAAGATCTGTTCATAAAGCAATATCCATAATAGGAAAATTATCTGTGTAAATACACTGAACAGTACATTTACAATACATTTTGATCATTTAGCAGACACTTTTATCCAAAGCAACTTACAAGTATCCCAACTTAATGTGGGTTCAGAACACAGGGTTACATACAGAATCCATTATTTTACATTACATTTAGTCATTTAACAGACGCTTTTATCCAAAGCGACTTACAAATGAGAACATCACAAGTCAGTAGTTATGAAGAAAACCAACTACACTGTATAATTATCAAACCTGATCGTTATATGATACTGTGCCTCCCTCCCCCTTTTTTTCTGTACAACAGGTATTTGTTGAAAAGATGCATTTTCAGTAGTTTCTTAAAACTGCCTAGTGCCTAGGGACAGAGTTGCGAAGATCATTCCACTATTTTGCGGTGGTGAACGCCATGGAGTGAGAATCAGTTCCTCGGTGAGGTGGAATCTCCAGGTGGCAATCATCACTGGGGCGTAGTGAACGAGCCGGAGTGTATTTTGAAAAGAAAGAGTTATGGTAAGTGGGGGAAGATGGAAGAAATGGTCCTGTAGTCCAAAATCAGTGACTTGTACTGAATTCAAATCCCTGAAGCAATGAGCGTTAAGGGCCTGGCTCAAGGACCCACATTGATAACATCAGTGGACCTGGGATATGGGTCCACAACCCTTTGTTAACCCAACACCATAACCACTCAGCTACGGTGCCCCATATTTTAGAGCTGTTCTGTTTCTCTATTTTGATTGTTTCACTCTACATTGAGTAAGAATTCAGGGCACCAATGGCTTATGTTTGCCTTAATGGTTTGGCAAAGGCCAGGATTTTTACAGGGAAGAGGGAAAGAGAGAAACAATTCAAATACACACACACACACACACACACACACACACACACACACACACACACACACACACACACACACACACAAACTGTATAGCTTTAATATGGCAATATATCTAAAGTGACACTATATACAGAGCCAGGTAAATCTAGTGTTATACTGCAAGATTAACATTTATTGAAATTATACAGGTAAATTACAGTGTATTTGGACATAGTTGTCTGAATATTCAACTCTGATGAAAATTTGGGTTGGCACAGGTATAGACATTTGTTGTGTGACTGTCAAAGCTATTTTTTAGCTGTTATTGATACAGCATGTACCCAAAGATACTTCCGTAAACCGATAAGTGCTGGACTAAAAAGGCTAGGGGCGAAGAGACTGAGATGATAAGATCTTCATACTTGGCTAGAGCTGAAGAGGCAGTCAAGAGTTAGACAGGGAAGGCAATCCATCAAACCTTGCACACAGAGATACTCAGGGTGCCTCTCAGAGCTATACACAGACATGCATTTGATACCTATAATGTTTGTTTTCAGTTTGTATATGTTTCTGTTTTGACTTTCTTGACTTTTGGGTACTTTTAGGTATAAAACAGATACTGTACAAATGCTGTTTAAGCTAAAAAGGACAATTTAACATTATCATTTCCATAATGCTATCTGGTCATATTAGCATTTGTTAATAATTAACATGTGTATAAAAGATTTATTACATATATTCCTAATTTATATATTTATTACTTGCCATTTAAAATCACAACACAATGTGCAATGCATGACTGTGTACAAGATATATACAACACATTTTAATTAATGATCTAAAACAAAAAAAAAATCTAAAGCTAAAAAGACTCATTTTTAATCTAAAATTGTTTTTAAATTGCTATGGTGATTTGTTATCCCAGTGCTCACTGAAATGGTGGTAATATTGGTGGCAATAATAAAAAACATTAAAACACATTGTAAATAATGTTTCACCACAAGCCATTAGGATGTCTCTTGTGCAGCTATTCTTACCCTCAAAGCCAAGAGACACAGACAGAGATTGAACGTATCGATCAGCTTAAATAGTCCTGTCTTTAATAAATACTACATTATGACTGTGAGGTTCTGCCTCTTGTTGGCTGATGAAGGCATGCCTCTCAAAGTCAGTAATCAGAGGAAGTTCAAGGGAAAGATAATCTTTCACTCTTTGCATCCTCAGAGACGCAGGCCAAGCAATCAGAGGGATAGCAGTGATTGCTCGGGTTGCACTTGTGAAATCACAGCCTGCGTTGGCCCCAGCCCTTAAGGAGATATTAAAACCAACCTTCTCCACGTTTTGCTTTTCAAGCAAATACTGATTGGAGCCTTCATGAAGTTCGCTGCTATTCACATATTAGACAACTCTAGGTGATTGTTGCTCTCAACAATATAAGTCATTTGTTTTAGTTAAAACCTAGATGTAAAGTGAGTGTTGAATGCAATACCTTAAATTTACAATGTAAGTAAGTTCCTAACAAATCAAAAAATGAATAAATAAATATATAATAAAACATAAATCTTTGTTAATTTCCATCGATTATAATTTATGTTTGTCGAAAAAAACCTGTCATAGACAGATCTTTGGCAATTTTTAATTCAAGATAAAAGACTACATAAATAAGTACTATTGTGTCCTAAAATCAATTACTTATATAATTACTTTGGATTACTTTTTGATACAAAAAAAGACATTACCTAGAAAGCAATCCTATCCTAATTGTTTTATGCTATTCCAAATCATTAAAACCCTGTTTTATACTTCTGAAATTCCGACTGATAGGATCATGTATCACAAAGAAAAGGCAATTAGTAGATGACACTGACATGGCAAAGGAAACAAGGTTTAAACACGTCAAAAAACAACTGTTCAGATATTACCATTCTACATGGCAAACTGCACCCGATTAAACTTTAATGTGGCTTTTAAGCTAGGATTTTGCTTATCAGGCCTAGAGGTTTCAAGGGAAAATATTGTTATTGATTTCATCAATTTAGATGTAACTGATCCTTTAAGTAATTTCTCTGGGTTCCTGTGTCAGTTTCTAAGTGTCTGCTTGGGTTGGATGCTTGCAGCCAGCCGTTCATTTAGTATTCAGCCTCTAATGCAAAGTGTTCCTGATACACTTTCAGTCACATCTGTTAAAAGACAACACACTTATTCCATCGGAGACCAACTGGAACATTGACTGCAGTTCAATTTAGGGCAACTAAATTATGAAAATTAAGTGCTGCTAGGGGTATTTTAATTGATCGTTCTGAGAGAGTTTGTTTTATAATATTGACTGACTTGGCTGTCAAAGAAAAATTAGTGAATAGTTGCATTAAAATGCATTAAATAAATAAATATCAGATAATATGAGGATGATGATGATGATAATGATGATGATTATTAGTAGTAATAGTAGTAGTTGTAGTAATAGTAGTAGTATTTGTTTTTTGTATTTACTTTCATTTATATTGTATTTATTTTCTTTTTATGATAAATGTTCTGTAAATTAATATTTTATTAAGGATCAACAGTTGAAGGTTAAACTGGTTTGGTTAAACTATTTTATAACCCTAAAAGAATAATAAAATGGCTGTCATTATAATATTTTGTCATGTAGATACATTAAATTTATATTTCAATTATTTATTTATAAATAAGTAATTTAAGGACATATCTGGGAATTCTTTATAAACCACATGATCTCCCATATTGCATGGAAGAAAAAAGCTTCATGACACTGACATATTAAAAAAAAAACTCCCAAATAAGTACAACTTATTGTACATCCCAAATAAGTACAACTTAGCCATGGCCCTCTTTTCAACAGCATGGTTCATGGTTCAACAGACTGTGGCGATATACAATAGCCTTGCTCAGGAATAGAGGTGTAGGCTAATTTGTCCATCTACTGCAGTAACACTCCACTGCTGTAAGAGTAGAAAGACCACATTTAAACCTCAACTGGATTAGGAAGGCCAAAGAGAGCAGGATGTTGAAAGAATGGGAAGCTTTTGTTACTCTCCCTTTTAGATCATATACGATTTTGATTAAAGAACAGTGGTTTTAATGCATATTGGTCGATTCAAATCCAATCTGAACTTTTTAGACATTAATGTACAAACCAACAACAGTAACCCGAGCTTAAGTAGTACATCTTTGGCACATTAAGGGTACTTCAAGAAAGGAAACCAAAGACAGAAAATATAGGTTCAGGTTTCAGCCTTCAGCCACTGTGAAAATATCCTCAATTTGATAAAAATTTATAATGCAACTTTTCAGGTCTTAGATTTCCTTCAACTGCACTTGAAATGGGCACTTGTTTCCCCATTATGGTTTTTTAAATCTATTTATGTGCAAGTTGTCCTGCTTAAAGACTGCTCTATCGTATTCGGTGTACAGAAACTGAGGTATGTGTTCCTCAGCCAAGCCTGATGAAATAACACAACAGTTTACATATTTTTAAGGCCAAGCTGAGGGCCGATTGAAAAATCAATACCGACAATTACATTTTCCTGAAAATATATACACACACAAGACTGCTTTGAGGTGAGTAAAATGAGGCAAATCTAGTTTTAGTAGACAGGAAGTGAGTCGGCATTGAGAAAGCCTGATCAGGCTGTAAATGGCTACTTATCATGACCAAAAACGAAACCAATCCATCCCAAGAGACGTTTAAAAGAGGGTGAATGAGGAGTGATGGAGAGGAAAGAATTTGCATTGCTGTCTCTTCCTCACAACTGGCATTAATTATTTAGTTAAGAGATGGGATTGCCTTACATTAGCCATCTTGTTTCTTGTGTCTTTAATGACAGTTGTTGTAAACATACATAGACAAACACCTGTCTGCACAGCCCCTGTTTTCCTTCTAAGTGACAATGACTTTCTTTTAATAGAAAGAAGTGACTTAACTCTCAAGAGAGAACAGATTTATCTTAGTAAACAAACCCTTTCTTATAGATCCAGAAGGATTCTGTTTATAACTACATTAAATTCATTCATGTTCTTTTAAAGACCAAAAACCATAGGGTTTAGATACATTTTTATGAAGAAAGATTCAGACAGAAATTTGAATGCTGCCATAAATGTCTGTTTTTCAAATATACATAAAAGCCAAGATTGTTTTGCCATAAACACACACTGCAGAAATGTTTTACTGAAAATGTCTACATGTCTACATTTCAAGTAATGCTTGTGCTCATCAAATCAATTTTCAGTTCAAATTAATTTATTTAAATAGCAATTTTTAAACTAGTGTGTTGAATTAAAGCAGCTTTGCTTTAATTCAGAGCAATGAGCAATGCCTAAATGACATTGGAAAAGAAAAAACCCATGGTATTGCTTTTTTTTTTAAAGGAAGAAACCATGTCGGGACAATTTTTGTTATGAGTGCCAGGCCACTATTCACCTTTTTTGTTTGTTCTCTGTTTCAGTTAATTAACTTATTAATCCTCATTTGGTTAATTAACTGTTTTGCGTTATTGGTTCTGTTTGAGGTCAGTGGTCTGCCTTCTGTAATTTATGCTTCCGCTTTGGTGTTAGTCAGCAGACCAGCATTGATTATTCTCGTTATGTGTTGCCTGGTCCTTTGTTTTTGTATGCCGTTTGCTTTAATAAAAGCCTCTTTACGCATACCTGGTTGCCTGTCTCCACACAGCGTGTTCGAGTGCCTTACTCAGCGCAGTTATGCACAGCTCTAGATCAGGACGGACGCCACTTTGTGACAGAATGTTGGTCTCCCAAAGGCATATGTTGAGTTCAGGAGCCCCTGCAGGAAAGCTTTCCATTTTTGTTTTACACCTCTGTCTGGTGCTAGCTCAGTCCGAGCCATTCCGCTCCGCCTCATTGTGTCGAGCAGTCCGGCTCCTGCAGCGAGTTTTTGTTAACCAACTTTAGTTTCAATTTCCTAGTTGAGCTTAGCTCCTATGCATTTTTTTCTTTGGCTTTTGGTTTTGTTTTCTCCCCTCGGTTGATGTAGTCATGGGGGATAATGACTGCATACCGAAATTTGGGGAAATATTCATGAGAGCTCCATTCCACTATGGTTCATTCTGATTTTGGCTGTTCTTTTTTGTGTTCAGGAGGAGGAGGAGACAAAGAGTGAGGTCATGACTACCAGCTCTCTTCAATGCATTCCTGCAGCAGAGCCAGAGGTGATGCAGGTCCTCATCTCCATTTTGATGAGCAGAGGTGAATTCCTAGTCCTCCAACCAAGACCTACATCCATGCCTCTCTTGCGATTTCAGATGAGCAGCTGCCCAGGGTTCAGGAAGATCAGCTGCCCTTAGTCTTGGATGAGCAGCAGCCCTCTGCTTCAGACCAGTTGCCATCCGCTCCAGACCAGTTGCCCTTCGTTCTGAATGAGCAGTCCTCTATTCCGGGCCAGTTGCCCTCCGTTCCGGACCAGGTGCCCCTGAGCCGCACAGTCCAGCGTCTGCGCCCACCAGAGACTGTCCACCGTCCGCGCCTGCCGGAGACTGCACAGCATCTGCGCCCGCCGGACACTGTCCACCGTCCGCGCCCTCTCAGGTCTCTCCATTGTCCGCGCCCGCTCAGGTCTCTCCTCAACAGTCTCATCTGTCAAGGCCTCTCCAGCGTTCACATTTGGCAAGGCCTCCCTTGCATTCGCGTCCGCGAAGGCCTCCCCTGCGTTCGCATCCACCAAAGCCAAGGTCCCAACTCTTTTAAAAGTTCGCATTTTTTTTTTTTTTTTTTTTGTTCCCAGTCAGTTGTGTCTAAAACCTTACAGAATAGGAAAATTGGATTTACATACAGAAAAGAAAAACAGAAGCTATCATTAACACTGAAATAAAAAAGAACAAGTTTAAAACAATCATGTACTGTGAGGTGAATGGATCTTCAGTAGTTGAACTGATGAGAAATACTGTTGGTCAGGTCTATGCCTTAATGAATTCCAGCTGTTATTGAAGCCAAAGGTGGTGCAACAAATTACTAAAGGTGCAGTGTTTATTTTAAATATTATCCAATAATATTTTTGTTTGAATTAAATGATTCCATATATATATTTCCTCCTCTTGTTCTAAAAAATAGCAATTTTTTTTATGCCAGAAGTTTGGACATTTGAAAATTGTTTATTACCTGATTATATCATGCTTGTTCTTGGGAATCCACAAATACACTGTTGCTGGTGCTGATTTCTTGTAAAAACCTCAGAACAACAGATCATACAATATAAAAAGGATACTATTACCGATATCACTTTGGTGTTTATTCCATTGCTGAAGACTGGAATGATTATACTATGATTTGATTCAGTTTACATAAATTTGAGAAAATCCCTTTGAACCTAGTTAAAAAAATTTTATCTGCCTCTGGACTGCAGACCAAAGTTTAACAAAAACAATGGTTCTATGGTTAGGAACAAGTCTGTGAGATGAACAATAGTGCAAGCTCATGTTCAAGTAATTTATTTATCCAGCACTTTTTACAATAGTACATCATCCTAAAACAGCTTTACAGTGTTGTAAGCCTTTAAACCCCCAAAGAGCAAGCCAAAGCGACAGTGGCAAGAAAAACTGCCTATTATGTTGTTATTATAAGGAAAGAAACCTTGGGTGGACCAAGGAGGAGGACTCATCCTCCTTGAGCGGACGGGCAGCATCAAGTGTTGGACAGTCATGTACAGATTGTGTGGTGCTCAGGTGTCTGAAAAATTGAAATTGTAACAATTGGAAAACTATATAAATCCATTAAGGGCATTCTGCAGGACTGCCAGTCCAATATAAATCCAGGTTCTAAAATAGTTCATCAATTGAGTTAAATTAAGTACTGGTAAAAAGCCATTTTATAGGTGTTACCATCTGTGCACCGTAAAAGAACCAAGTTCAGGGTAGATGATGTGGTGGAAAAGTGGTAATTTAATGCAGAAGACATTGGGCAACATAGACACGCTTACTGTATTGACAAAACTATAACTAAACTAATGTTCTGACAATGACATCAGGAAAGGCAGGGAATATATAAAATAAAGGAAACCACATGATGGGAAAATACGCAGGGCGCAGACATTTGAAAGCAGGATAGATGGTAGAGCTGGCCGAGTTGGCTTTGTTGTTAGCCTAGCACTAACTCCAGCCCAATGTAGTGCTTGCAGTGCCCCCATCAGTAGCAGTCGGCTTCAGGTAAGATCGTGGTCTGGGGGCCTGGTTGTCATAGCAGACCAAAGCCGCATAGCGTTTCTTGTAGATCATCGCTTAGTGTGTTTTCTGGTTGTTTCTGTTGTTGTAACAGTGTCTGAAAGTTAAATGCATGAACAATAAAAGTTGTTCATGTTGTTGTTGTTAAAAAAAACACCATATGTATCTGGAGCGTCCGCTGCGATCTACTGCCTAGCCGCCATTTTGGATCCATCTAATAATAATATTAGCTTTTAATATTAGCTTTCAATGTAAAAAGTTCTAGTAAAAGGTCTACTATTTTAGAAATTTTAGAAATATTATTTTGTTTGTGCTTTAATCAAAATACATTTGACATGAACATTTGTTTTCTATTTTTAACATCCTCTTTTTAATGCAGCCCTTAAGCTTACTTACTGAGAAAACATCATTAGGAAAAGTTGCATATCTGTTTGTTGTCTGCATAAAGTTTTTCTAATTATTAGTTGCAAAGAGAGTATATATAGTACTCACCCTTGTGAAACACCATAGCTTACTTTTGCACATTCAAATAAATATTATCTTCAAAGGTAAACTAATACTGATCTGTTGGGAGTAAAACCATTGGAGTACAGATCTAGTAATGACTACCAGTGTTTTAAGTCTAGACACTGCAGGTGGTATTCTGCATTATGTAAATATTAGTTCATAAAACCTTCCAAAGTTTAGTATTCCAGTGGGAATGTTGCTTGGCCCAGTATTTTATACTTCGGATGTAGATGAAAATGATCAGATCTAGTCATGGCACCCATGAATGTTAGTACGCTGTAGCTGAATGAAGTTGGAGGACAGGAGAGTTTTGAACTAAGTAGTGCTTTTTTGGCATAATTAACTTTAACCATCTTTATTTACTGGTATTTTAACACATAGATGGTGTTTATGCTTACCTGATGTGTTTTTCTGACTCAGCCACCTTTTAACATACACACGTGGACAACATTTTTGGTACCCCTTGGTTAATGACAGAAAAACCCACAATGGTAACAGAAATAACTTTAATCTGATAAAAGTAATAATAAATAAAAATTCTATGAAAATGTACAAATGAAAGTCAGACATTGCTTTTCAACCATGCTTTAGCAGAATTATTAAAAAAAAATAAACTCATGAAACAGGCCTGGACAGAAATGATGGTACCCCTAAAAATAATGTGACCAAATGGACATGTTAAATCAAGGTGTGTTCACTAATTAGTATCACAGGTGTCTACAATATTGTAATCAGTCAGTGGGCCTATATATAGGGCTACAGGTAGTCACTGTGCTGTTTGGTGACAAGGTGTGTACCACACTCAACATGAACCAGAGGAAGCAAAGAAAAGAGTTGTCTCAGGACATTAGAAAGAAAATAATAGACAAGCATGTTAAAGGTAAAGGTTATAAGACCATCTCCAAGCAGCTTGATGTTCCTGTGACTACAGCTGCACATGTGATTCAGAAATTTAAGATCCATGGGACTGTAGCCAACCTCCATGGACGTGGAAGCAGGAGGAAAATTGATGACAAATCAAAGAGATGGATAACACAAAAGAGTCAAGAAAAACATCTAAAGAGATTCAAGGTGAACTTCAAGCTCAAGGAACATCAGTCTCGGATCGAACTATCCGTCAATGTTTGAGCCAAAGTGGACTTCATGGGAGACGACCAAGGAGGACACCATTGTTGAAAACAAAACATAAAAAAGCCAGACTGGAATTTGCCAAACTTCATGTTGACAAGCCACAAAGCTTCTGGGAGAATGTCCTATGGACAGATGAGACAAAAATGGAACTTTTTGGCAAGGCACATCAGCTCTATGTTCACAGATGGAAAAATGAAGCATATCAAGAAAAGAACACTGTCCCTACTGTGAAACATGGAGGAGGCTCTGTTATGTTCTGGGGCTGCTTTGCTGCATCTGGCACAGGGTGTCTTGAATCTGTGCAGGGTATAATGAAATCTCAAGACTATCAAAGGATTCTAGAAAGAAATGTGCCGCCCAGTGTCAGAAAGCTTGGTCTCAGTCGTATGTCGTGGGTCTTACAACAGGATAATGACCCAAAACACAATAAAAACAGTCAAGAATGGCTAAGAGGAAAACACTGGACTATTCTGAAGTGGCCTTCTATGAGCCCTGACCTAAATCCTATTGAGCATCTTTGGAAGGAGCTGAAACATGCCGTCTGGAAAGGCACCCTTCAAACCTGAGACAACAGGAGCAATTTGCACATGAAGAGTGGGCCAATATACCTGCTGAGAGGTACAAAAGTCTCACTGACAGATACAGGAATCATTTGATTGCAGTGATTGCCTCAAAAGGTTGTGCAACAAAATATTAAGTTAAGGGTACCATCATTTCTGTCCAGGTCTGTTTCATGAGTTTATTTTTTAAAAATAATTCTGTTAAAGCATGGTTGAAAAGCAATGTCTGACTTTCATTTGTACATTTTCATAGATTTTTTATTTATTATTACTTTTATCAGATTAAAGATATTTCTGTTACCATTTTGGGTTTTTCTGTCATTAACCAAGGGGTACCAACAATTTGTCCACATGTGTATCAATTATGCCCTTGTGACACACTTACTCAAAACTTGTTACAGGCCAGGCAGTGTCAGACATGTTTCTATGGAATTAAAAATATCTGTTATATGTCTTTGTTAGGTGGCACGATGGCTTAGTAGTTAGCACGTTCGCCTATCAGCACTAGGGATTCCCGGTTCGAATCCCCATCTGGGTGGAGTTTCCATGTTCTCCCCGTGTCCGCGTGGGTTTCCTCCGGGTTCTCCGGTTTCCTCCCACAGTCCAAAAACATGGATCAAGTCAATTGAGTTCTCCAAATTGCCCCATATAGAGCGTGTATGTGTGAGTGAGTGTGTGCCCAGCGATGGATTGGCGCCCTGTCCTGGGTCTATCTGCCCAGCGCCCGAGACGTTCTCCCCTGGATGGGCATGGGGAACAGCACCGCGACCCTAATAGAGGATAAAGTGGGAGATAATGAATGAATGAATGTCTTTGTTAAGTGTAGGATAAAAGAAAGCTGCACCTATCGAATTAAGCAACAAAGAAAAGGCACTAAATTTAGACACCAATTTATTTTTAATTTATTTGTAGTGATTTACATTTACATAGTTATATAACTAAGGACAACAATTTCATCAGGATGGAGTTTTTTTTATTGTTAGAGAAGATTTAAATCATGCTTGCAGACTGTCCTTCAAAAAGTTCTGCTTTTCCTGCTTGTCCTGCTTAAGAAAAAAAAACCTGTATTGGGTTTATTCAAAAATTGCAGGGGCATACAACGTAGCTTGTTTCCCCATCTGGAACAGTGTGATCACCCATTATTGTTCTTACTCCCCAAGTATGTACCACTCATCAAACGTGTTAAAACAGCAACAAAGACCATTAAATTGGGGCCAGATGGAGCTATCTTCTATATACAGAATTAGTTTCATAACACAGATTGGCACATTTTCATCACAATGTGGTGAATGGATGCAGACTTGGACTCATACAGCTCATCTGTCATGAACTATATTAGCACATGTATTGATGATGTCACTACTGTCAAGCTTGTGAAGGTCTTTCCTAATTTATAAGCTCTGGATGAATGCAATGGATTAATTTCTGGCATGGGACACTGCTCTCAGATGTGGTGATACTGAGGCCTACGGCAAACCTGAAAAATGGTTTTAAGTACACCAAACATACCTACAAATTATTAAATTAACAAATATAACTTCCACAAATCTGACTCACATCACATGTGGAAAGGCATCCTGACCCTTACCAACAGACAGCCTTTCTTACAGAAAAATAATAACATCAAACATCAGTATAGGCTACTTAAAATTGAACCCCCTTACACATTTTGCAATGTGTGCTTAGTATTGGACAGAGTAAACTCATAAAAAGCTTCTGGCCCTGATGGCATTCCCAGCTAGGTCCTTATAGCAGGTGCTAAACCGTTAACCTAGGTCTTCACTAACATTTGGAACCAATCTCTGGCCCAGGCTACTGTTTCCAAATACTGGAAGAATCATTCTTGTGCCAGTGCCTAGTACTGCATTGCACTTGCATAACTTCAGTATAGTAGCACTTATCCTAATTGTGATGAAATCACTAAATCTATCTGCATACCTCTCAAACCAATCGACAGAGGATATAATTTCTGTTGGCCTATATTTCAGTTGCGATCATCGTCCCGTTGCAGTTTTGCTTAAGCTTTAGGTGTTCGATAGATAACCTCACATTTGACGCTTTTTGTCGACTTAATGACTCTAGGTATGCAGGTCATGTGATTACAAAACAAGCCATTTGTTCTATTTTCCTTTTACCTGCATGGCCTGACCATGAGGCACATTTTCTGAGACATTTACTCTTTGGAAATATCTGGATTGTCTTTTACCTCTGTATAACCGTTTTCAATATAGAATAATAGAAATTTAGTTTGTAATTAATCTTATAATCCTTTTGAAATGAGCATACACAATTGTTTTTCTCAGAAGCATTAACTGCTGTTATTTCCTTATTAGCATCTGTTAATAAATTATCAAATGTTCCTGACCAGTAAACAAATATTTTCCATGCCCAGCTTTATTTTTGTTAAATAATTTGTTGTTGTACACCTATGGTTGTATTTACCTAATTCTAAGATAATACATCATTGATTTCCTGCATACTCAGGAATTCCCTGACCTGCCAATGTATGGCACCTTTTTACATGCAAAGCACAAAAGGTCTTGGTTTTCACCTAACACCTGGACATCTTCTCCGCACTTGTCACATGTTTACCTGATGTCCCACACCACCTTATCAAGAATAAAAAGGAAGTCTCTGCGATCCAAACGTGACGGATCATCAAGTAGAGGTAATTAATGACAGAGGTTCTGCCTTTATAAGCTTGGGCAAGATATGCAGCGAGGAGAGAGATTTTAATCTGTAAAATAATTTCATTTTTTTGTCGATAAATCCTGTCACTGGCTTTTATTGTGTCCAGTCATTTCTTAAAGTGAAAAGTATGGATACTGACAAATAAAATACAGGTAATGCAGGATATGGACATCCTAATTTAAAGCATGTTTTTTTTTACTGTTCCAAAGAAGTAAGATTGGTGTACCCTCATTTACATTACAGATGAACATTTGGAAGAAAACCAAATTTTGAACAAAAAAACCCAAAAATATCTAAGAAAAAAAGTGTTTTAATGCGCAAACACAATAAGAACTAAAAAAAAAGACTTTGGCAGATCCAAACCATGGCTTTATTAATAAAAATTAAGCATTTGCTTGACATGCTCAGAGACACAATCAGCCATGATTTTTTACCATTCCTGTGCTCAAAAGCTGACACACTTTCTCTCTCTTCTTCTTCCAGACACATGGACAATTAAAACAGCCAAGTTCAAAATGGGATTCATTACCTCAACAACTACCCATTCATTCACAAATCTGCACTCGTTCGCAGCTTTGCTGCCAGTCAGGTTTGTGATTTTCATTGTCTTGATTTATTTTCTGATTAATTTTTATTTTATATTCCATTATACATATGTTTACATTGTATACCATTTATATCTGCATTATCTGGCCACATTGGCTTCCTCCTCCATATTATAATTGTGCTTTCTCTGCTTTATGCTCTGTAATGCTTTATTGCTGTTTATTGCATGTATATTTGTTCTGTGCACTCGTTTCAGTTCATCCTATTTAATGCACATGTATGGACTGGACACTGTTGCACAGCTGTATTCTGTACCTTTCTATGTGCATCTGTTTTGATGCTCCATTTCTGTATTTGCTTCATACATTTCTGTATTTGCTTCCCCTGTAGCTTTTAATGTTGATTGTTTGATTAACTTTCTTCTCAAGTTTCTCCTAAAATTGCTTAGGAGAAATAGTATTATGTGATTATGTGTAACGACTGTGTAGTCGACTGTTGTGTCTGCATTGACTTCTGCACTGTGATCTTATTAATCCATCTGGAAGAATAATTTACTCTGCAAATTTGACTTTTTGCTTTTGTATTTAGTATAATTAAAACAGTATAAACAAATAATTAAAACAATTAAATATTATTAATTGTAGACAAAGTTCAGCTCTGGAGTAAAGAGTCACACTGCCATCCATCTCTTACACGCAAATTATTAGCTCCTTGTTAGTAGAAGGAGAGAGTAACATTTACTTTTATGTCGATTGCTTGCTATGAGCAAAAATACAGATTGAATGAGGATCAGGTTTGATTATACTACAAACCTGTGTAGCTGTTTTTTGCTTAACTACTTGACACTCATTTGTAAGTCACTTTGGATTAAACTGTCTACTATATAACTAAATGTAAATGTAACTAAGAAGCACATGTTTTTAAAAAATTTAGCAAAACAACAAACAAAACAAAAATTTTATACACTGCTCAAACAGAAGTTATTTTTTTTTTCTAACCATGAGTAGATTACTCAGTTTGAACCTTGCAGACTAAATGAGTTATAACAGTGGGGATGCTAGATTGTCTTAAAAACAGTACAGCAAAAATGAACATTTGAAGAATTAAAGGTAAAAGGTTTAAATCAAGATTTGGTTAAATTTTAACAACAAAAGGTGAATATAGCTGTTTCAGGACTGGAACAGCTCTTGAAATTTGGATATAGAAATGGTTAGTTATTTTTGAGCCTTTTCTCTTTGGTAAGTCAATTATTTTGGCAAATAAATAAAGCTTTATAGAGATAGATATCTGCTAAATGAGGAGTCATTAGCAAGAGGAGTCATGTGTGAGACCACTGAGGTCTTCTGAGTGTGCAGTGTTGCTGTGGGAGGAAAAGCAGAGCCGGCGTGGGTCATTAGAAGTAATTAATGCACCTGACATGGTGTTGCCTGATGAACATGTGCAGCCTTTATAAGCAGTTACATCGCATGCAGTGGGCAGAGAGATTCCATAGACCGACAAGAATGGGACTTATAAATTCCCCATAAACGGACAGACCCACACTTCTATGGGTTATAATTATTTTGTTTATAGGCATTTTCTCTCTAGTATGCTAAAAATATCTTGTGGTTACATACTGTCGGAATCCTGCCCTAAATGTTGTTTTAATAGGTTGTTCTAACACTGCTTACATCAGAAGGTTTATAAGTAATCAACAAATGTTTGGACACCTGTAGGAATTGTGTCAACTTTAGTAAACAATTATGTGTTCTTAATTATTAATCATTAGATTTAGATTTATTTGTTTATTTACTTTTGCAGCATTTCAGGTTGCTTTCTGGACTTCAACTGTAACTATACAGTTACAGTTACAACAATAACTATAAATTTTGATGTTGTTAAAAAAACTTTGCAACCTTATTGTTGCATATATACTGATGGTATTTGTTGCAGATTTATTTCCAAACATCTGAAAGTTACAGTTGGGGCCATTATCTAGAAGTAAAACTTATTATCTTATTAAATAAATCAGAAAAATCAGATGTGTGTTGGGGGGGACATTAATGAATCTTTACTACAGTGGTCATATAGTTATCAGTGTACCTGTGTGAACAATCAATGTTTTGACCTTGTGACAGAGATGTGGAATACAAGATGCAGCACATATTAATGTTTATTCGAATAATGGAGTTATTAAGGCGATAAACCCAGGGTAAACAAACTGAGGAAGCAGATCACACAAGCCTGTCAGATCAGGTAAATGAGAGAACGCAAGTTCCTTCTGTGTGAGAACTAGGTCAAAGGCTAAGAGACATTTGCAGAACAAGAGTGGTAAACTGAATTGGCTGCAGACTGAGTAGAGTTCAGGGAAGCTAGTAGAATACCAACAAAGATCCTTTGCAAGAACGAAGTCAAAACCCGAAGAATACATAAAGAAGGAAGAGGACAAAATGATCCAGCACCTGAAACTAACAAGTAGGAGAAGTGGACCCAGTCCAATTAGGCAAAGTGAAAAGTTAGGCTCTAGTGATGATAGTCGGTGATTCCACCTCACAGAGGATCTAATTCTTACTTACTTTACTGATTAAATAATATAGTTTGTTACTGTATATTAACAAAGCTTCTATCTAGGGCTGCAACAAAGAATTGATAAAATCGATAAAAATCGATTATGTAAAGTGTCGTTATCGATTCGTCACAATGTCGTAACTGCTTACTTCACCTGCAGTTTGCCCCTGCCCCTGCCCCTGCGGGTTGAACAGAATGAGGAGGAATCTGCAAGTTGATAAATTGTACAAATGAAACACAGCCAACGCAGAAAAAAAGCTTCCGTATAAATCATCAAAACTGAGGGAGCTTCACGCTTCAAACAAATAAAGAACGTGGAACATGCAAGCTCTGCGAAAATGAATTGACATGCACGGAGCATCACGGTGATGATACACCACCTGAAACTAAACATGCTAGAGTCACCGATGAGGATGAAGGTGCTTAATAGCAGAGTAAATCACTACAATATCCCGAGTTTCTTTAGTTTTGAAGTTAATCAACGTAACGGTGCACTCACTATGAGACCGGCATAGCACGCTTCATGCTGTTTTTGGTTGTTAACTGAATAATGACTGTGATAGAGAATGTGTGTTACTTTTTTATTTTCATTTAATTAGCTTAAGCAGTGTTTAAATGTTCTTTATAAATACATACAACTTGTACACAATGGTGGAAATTAATGATCATGCTTCACGTTTTAATTTTTTGACAAAATATGAGTGAAGACACTGCACTCTATAGGAGTGAGATAGGATGAGTTGCATTTAGAGGGGAATTTGGTAATATATTTCAGCTACACAAATTTGTGTAATTTAGTATTTTTTTCACACTATGCTACATATTGTGCCAGTGTGTTTGAGGTTTGTGTTTAATTGCTCTTTGGGCTAATTTGATGGCTTAAACTCATACTGAAAATAAAACCAGACATTTATTGACCTGCTTAATAATTCTACAGTGTAACTGGTTTTCTTCATAACTACTGACTTGTGATATTCTCATTTGTAAGTCTCTTTGGATAAAAGTGTCTGCTAAAAAGCTAAATATAAATGTAAAGACATGTTTTTTTTTATTTATCCGATTCATCTAAAAAATAATCAACCGATTAATCGATTATCAAAATAATCATAAGTTGCAGCCCTACTTCTAATAGTGTTAAACCTTGATAACTCCTTAATTAGACCCAGTTCATCTGTAAATAACCTCTGTGTCATTATTGATTCAGTTTTCTCTTTTACAAAGCACATTAGCAATATTACAAGAATTCCATTTTTTCACCTTCATAACATTTCGAATCTACGAAATATCCTTTCCCTCCAAGATGCAGAAAAACTATTTTATGCTTTTATTACCTCTGTTGGGGTTTTGTGTCACGTGGTGTTGTTTATGTCTGGTCTCCACGCCCCCGTAATTCCACGCACCTGGTGTTCCCATCACCACGCCCTACATAAGCACCTCACCCCCGTTCCCCCACGCCAGATAGTTTTGTGCCCACGCTCGTCTCAAGCCTAGACTCTTCTAGCCCCACGCCTCGATCACGCCTTGCCCTACCTCGCCTCGCCTTGCCCCGCCCCGCCACGCCTTGCCTTGTCTCGTCTGTTCTTCTTTGGATCCTCTGTTGTGTTTGCCCCGTTCTCGTCTGTTGTGTTTTGTGTGTGCAGCGCTCCAGCCGGACCAAGCCGCCTACCGCTAGGGCGCCCGGATTGGGACGCGTCCCCGAGCGTGACGTCAGACCCCGGACGTGCGCTCCGTCTCCACGGCACGCCGCCGCGCTGCACAAACGATTATCCACGCTGCCTCTTATCATATACCTTACTATCTGCAATAAACCCAGTTTCTGCATTGTACCCTCTGCTTCAGACTGGTCTCTCCGAGTAGCGGATCCAACCGCGTATCGGCCACCCGGCCTTAACATCACTATCTGGCCAACATGGATCCCTCGGAGCGGCACACCTCTGGGGCGGAGCCAGCACCACCTTCATCCGCCGAACAAACTTCTTCCCGTCTCGACGCACTCTACAGCCGCCAGGGAGAACTGGCAGACATGGTTAGCAGTCTGGCGATCCAGGTTCAGTCGATGCTCGCCGCCCTGCCTGTGCCCTCCTTCACGTCTGGGTCACGGAGGATGCCCGCGTCGCCGAGCCTCGACCACCAGGTACCTGAACCGCCGCTCGCATCGGTAGCCCGCGCCGACGGGGCCGCGGTGCACCCCGAACCTTACGATGGCAATCTGCAGAACTGCAGAGGATTCATCTTCCAGTGCGAACTGTATTATGGAATCCGCCCATCATGTTTCCCTACTGACGCCCACAAGATCGCCTTCGTTATCGGCCTGCTACGCGGGCGAGCACTGAAGTGGGCGGAGGCATCTCAGGGCACCCTCTCCCCCCTCGCCACCTCCTATGCCACGTTTATAGAACGTTTTCGCTCCGTTTTCGACCGTCCGGATCACACGGAAGAGGTAGAGAGCCGTCTGCTCTCTGTACACCAGGGAACCCGATCGGTAGCAGAGTTCGTTGTAGAATTCCAAACGCTCGCCTCGGAGTCGGGCTGGTGTGAGCACTCGCTGCGCGGCGTTTTCCGTCACGCTCTGCACGATCGGGTTCGGGATGAACTGGCAACCCGTGACAGGCCTGCCACGCTCCAAGGGCTCATAGACCTGGCTATCCGCCTGGACGTGCGCATGGGCGAGCGCCGGCGAGAGCGCCTTTGTCGGGGTTTCACCCGCCCCACCGGCTCATCGGGGGGGTCCGTCGCGCGCCGCCTCGCCGCGGATTCCGTGAACCCAAGCAGTTGGGACGCACCGCACTCACGCCAGAGACTCGTAGCAACCATTGGAACCAAGGGCTCTGTTTTTACTGTGGGAAGACAGACCACCAGGTGAAGGCATGTCCCGTGCGGCCCAAAAGATCCGACTCGGCAGTAGAACTTGGGGCCCTGTCGAGTCCGGTCCAAAGACCCCAAGCCCACAGGCTCAGTCTCCCCGCGGCGTTTCAACTTCGGGAGAAAAACCTGCCGGTCAACGTTCTTATAGATTCTGGGGCAGAGGAGAATCTAATAGACGTTGACTTTGCCTGCCAAGCTGGAATCCCGCTATCTCCATTGGCCTCCCCCCTCCACACCGTGGCTCTGGACGGACACCGTCTGTCCTCCATCACCCATCGCACCAACCCCATTCAGCTATGGATCGATGGGAACCATCATGAGGAGATCCGGTTCTCAGGGTTCCAATCCCCTGGGACACCGGTCATTCTGGGATACCCCGCCACAACCCGCATCTGGACTGGGTGAACTCTCGGATCCTCTCCTGGGGGGATGCTTGCCATTCCACCTGTCTCCACGCGGCAGTTCCCCCCCGCAGGACGACGCACCCCCGTCACACGGTTCCCGTCGACCTCTCCCAGGTACCCCACGACCTGGGCGAGGTCTTCAGTAAGGACAAAGCCTGTCAACTTCCACCCCACAGATCCTACGATTGCGCGATCGATCTCCTGCCTGGTGCACCTCTTCCGTCCAGCCGGCTGTATTCACTGTCTCGTCCTGAGAGGGAGGCCATGGAGAACTACGTCATGGAGTGCCTCGCCACTGGATTGATCCGGCCTTCGACATCCCCCGTTGGAGCCGGATTTTTCTTCGTCTCTAAGAAGGACGGTTCGTTGCGACCCTGTATTGACTATAGGGGGCTGAACAATTTTACGGTCCCCTACAACTACCCTCTGCCACTAACATCCACCATATTTGAGTCTTTACAGGGCGCGGCTGTGTTCACCAAGCTAGATCTGCGGAACGCCTACCATCTGATCCGCATCCGGCAAGGGGACGAATGGAAGACGGCCTTCAACACTCCCAGTGGACATTACGAGTACCGGGTAGTCCCCTTCAGACTCAAGAATGCCCCCGCCGTCTTCCAGGCCCTGGTGAACGACGTCCTGAGAGACTTCCTGGACCGCTTTGCCTTCATTTACCTGGACGATATTCTCATATTTTCCAGGAACCTCGTGGAGCACCGCCGCCATGTCCGTCTGGTCCTCAATCGACTCCTCCTGAACCGGCTATTTGTGAAGGCAGAGAAGTGCCAGTTCCACCAGGCATCCGTGTCCTTCCTGGGATTGATTATCTCCCCTGGCGCTATCCGACCGGACCCGGCGGACCGGAACCGTCCCCCACGTCCAGGACGGAACTCCAAAGGTTTCTGGGGTTCGCGAACTTCTACAGGCGCTTCGTCAGGGGTTACAGTAACATCACCACACCCCTGACGGCGCTCACATCCACCAAAGAGCGCTTTCGCTGGACCCCGGAGGCCCAGCAGGCCATGGATCACCTGAAAGACCTCTTCACGGCCGCTCCGGTCTTGGTACAGCCTGACCCCGCCAAACAGTTTGTCATGAAGGTCGACGCGTCGGGCGCAGGAGTCGGGGCCATCCTCTCCCAAAAGTCTACGGACGGCCGCCTTCACCCCTGCGCATTCTTCTCCAAGAAACTCTCGGCGGCTGAGAAGAATTATGACGTGGGGAACCGCGAGCTCTTGGGGGTCAAGCTCGCGCTGGAGGAGTGGCGCCATTGGCTAGAGGGAGCCGAGCAGCCATTCGTGGTCTGGACCGACCATAAGAACTTGGCCTACATTCAGTCAGCCAAGAGGCTGAACTCACGCCAGGCACGTTGGGCCTTGTTCTTTGGTCGGTTCAACTTCACCCTCGCCTACCGACCAGGAACCCGCAACACAAAGCCGGATGCCTTGTCCCGACTCTTCCCGGAGGAGGAGGAAGAGGTAAATGCGCCGCACGACACCATTCTGCCATCTAAATGCTTCATTGCAGGTGTCTCGTGGGAGGTGCGGCGCATCATCGAACGTGAGCTGGCGAAGGACCCGGATCCGGGGGACGGACCACGGGATCAGACCTTCGTACCCACCGCCGCTCGCACCACCGTTCTCAAGTGGGGTCACGAGTCACGCTGGGCTTGCCACCCTGGGGCCGCCTGGACGGAGGAAGTACTCCGACGGTGGTTTTGGTGGCCCACGCTAAGCGCCGACGTGAAACAGTTTACCCTCGCCTGCACAGTCTGCACACGGAACAAGGCATCTCACCAACCACCCCACAGCCTGCTCCTGCCGCTCTCCATACCTGGGCGCCCCTGGTCCCACATCGCCTTGGATTTCGTCACGGGCCTGCCGGAGTCCAAGGGTAACACTGTGGTTCTTACAATTATTGATAGATTCTTGAAAATGATCCGCCTTGTGGCCCTGTCTAGGCTTCCATCAGCACTGGAGACTGCTAAGCTAGTGTTCGACCAAGTGTTCAGGACCTTCGGCCTCCCCGTGGACATCGTATCGGACCGGGGGCCGCAATTCATCTCTCAGGTATGGAGAGCCTTTTTCAATCATTTTGGGACCTCCATCTCCCTGACCTCCGGGGGGCATCCACAGGCCAACGGCCAGGCTGAGAGGGCAAATCAAGTAGTGGAGACCACCTTACGCTGTGTGTGCGCACGACATCCGGAGCGTTGGAGCGACCACCTAACCTGGGCCGAATACGCCATCAACACCAGGCGCAGCTCCGCCACGGGAAAATCCCCTTTTGAGGTCGCACTGGGCTACCAACCCCCCCTCTTTCCAGAAGAACAGCAGGAAATTAGCGTCCCCTCCGTGTCCCAACACCTCCGTCGATGCCGCAGGACCTGGAAGAACACCCTTATCGCCCTTCGCCAAGCTCAAGCCACAGCCACCCGTTCTGCCAACCGCCACTGCCGCCAGGCCCCTGCCTACAAGATTGGACAGCTGGTCTGGCTCTCAACCAGGAACATACCCCTCAAGATGGAGTCCAAGAAACTGTCCCCCCGGTTCATCGGCCCTTACCCCATTTCCAAGATCATCAACCCAGCAGCCATCCGTCTCCAGCTTCCGCGCCACATGCGCATCCACCCCACCTTCCATGTCTCCCAAGTCAAGCCGGTCACCCACTCCCCTCTCAACCCTATTCCCCATGACGCACCAGCCCCCCGCCTCATCGACGGCCAGCCAGCATTTACAGTCCGCAGACTCTTGGACTCCAGTCGCCGGGGCAGAGGGGTACAGTTTCTGGTGGATTGGGAAGGGTACGGCCCAGAAGAGAGCCGCGCTGCACAAACAATTATCCACGCTGCCTCTTATCATATACCTTACTATCTGCAATAAACCCGGTTTCTGCATTGTACCCTCTGCTTCAGACTGGTCTCTCCGAGTAGCGGATCCAACCGCGTATCGGCCGCCCGGCCTTAACAACCTCAAGGTTAGATTATTGTAATTCACTTCTGACAGGATGTTCTAATAAACCATTACATAAATTACAACTTGTGCAAAATGCTGCAGCCAGAGTTTTAACTACAACCAGAAAGTTTGATCATATCAGTCCTGTGTTCAAGTTCAATTTCAAGTTATTTATTTATATAGCGCTTTTTACAACAGTATGTCATCACAAAGCAATTTTATAGAATGAAAACCCCCAAAGAGCAAGCTGAAGCGACAGTGGCAAGTAAAAACTCCCTGTTATGTTGTTATTTTAAGGAAGAAACCCTGTGAGGACAAAGACTCAATGGGGGACTCATCCTCCTTGAGCGGCCATGCAGCAACAATAGTGTTGGACAGTCATGTACAGATTGTGTTGAGATCAGGTGACCATATTTAACAAATGGAAAAACTCTAACAACTGGAAAACTATATGTAAGTCCATTAAGGGGGTCCTGCAGGACCGCCAGTCCAATTAATATCCAGGTTTCAACCAGTATTCGTCGTAGCCGCAGTGCTTCGGCAGAGCCATGGATGAAGGTCTGACTACTCCTCCAGGAAACCGGCAACACCTCAAAAGAAACAGACAAGAAGGACAGAGCTAATAATAAAGCACAGCATTTAAGTAATGAGTGATTGATTGACACTGTGTTATCAAACTTACAAACTGTGTGTTATCAAACTTACACTGGCTACCAGTGAAGTTTCATATTGAGTACAAAATTTTACTGATAACATATAAAATTCTACATAATCAGGCTCCACAGTATCTGAGTGAGCTGATTCAATTGTCCCCCTTTCCGATCCCCTTTGAACATGTCTCCTACAGCTTCTTGTCCATGTCTTTATGTTTGTATTTGCTTGTGTGCTAAAAGGTGTTTTTTTCGGGCCCTCAACCTGTGCTTATTAAAGCATAGGTTGGGAGCAGGTTGTTTTTTTACCTATTTCTAATGATAGTACCTAACGGCGAGGTGGGCGGCGCGAACTATCGCAGCGGCTCCCTCTGTCTCTGTCTACGGAGAGGAGGAACGTAATTTCGGTTCTCTGTATGTCCTGATATGCAGTGGAATTGACAATAAATCTCCTTGAATCCTTGAATCCTTGAATAAGCCAACATGTGAGCTCAGATCTCAAGGTGCTGGTTTACTTTTAGCTCCTAGAATAAATAAAATTACTGCTGGTGGGAGAGCGTTCTCCCACAAGGCTCCTCAACCTTGGAGTAGCCTTCCAGTTACTGTTCATGATTCTGAATCATTATTAATCTTTAAAAGTAGATTAAAAACACATTTATTTAATCTTGCGTTTAATTAACTCCCTGTAGCTAAAGGTGTAGATCTCAGGCTTGGCTGTGTTGGGTTGGTAATCTGGGATCAGTGTGTGCTGGCGTTTCACCTCGGGGGGCGCTGAAATTATGCTGTTCCAGGTAGCCCTTTCAACAATGTATAGTCAGTGATGCCAGAGTCACATGCTGCACCATGTCAATCAATTACTTATTACTTAAATGCTGTGCTTTAGCTCTAACTGCTAAATTCGGTAAAAAAATATTTTACCAGCATTCCACAATTCCAAACTTTTGCCATTTAAAAACAATAAAAAAGAAAACTTAATTTGTTAGAATTGTTATTTTTAGATCACGTAAAAGAAGAAATATCACTTCATTCTGAGGAAAACATGGAATTACTGTGTAATTTGAAGTTCTGAAACAAATACCTGCAAAAGAATAAACCATTAAATTCATTTCTATGTTAAAAAAAGAGCTCACACTTTGAAAAACCCACAAAGCTCACATAATTTATGTCTCAACATAAGAGATGATCAGCTATAACAAGGGCCCAAATACAAACAGAATGGAAAGATTGTAATAGGGAAGCATACCAATAAACCGTACTATCTACACATTTTGCATTGTCTTTAAGTGTGAAGCTACAGTATATATGTACATACAGTAAAAATATATATTTAATGTAACAGTTTTTTATTTAGCTGTAAATAGAAAATACATTTGAAGTGTTTATATTCATGAGACTGTATACGTTGTAAAATAGAAGTTACATTGAAGTTAGTGAAGTTTGAGAATAAATAAAATACTCATAATTTAAATCAAGTATCTGCTGTGACATTGTTGATGTTAAACTATCCAGTATCACAGGGCAAGTAGTATTTTAAAGCTGACAATATGACCACTGGTAACTCTGTTTTGTTAATTGGTCATCTCCTCTGAATACCTGAGTGCTATTGTGCTTATCACTATTTGGCAGCATCCATCCATCCATTATCCTCCGCTTTATCCTATATTAGGGTCGCAGGGGGGGCTTCCCATCCCCATCCAGGGGAGAACATTTCGTGCACTGGACAGATACACCCAGGACAGGGCGCCAATCTATCACTGGGCACACACTCACTTACACAGACACTATGGGGCAATTTGGAGAACTCAATTGACTTGATCCATGTTTTTTGGACTGGGGGAGGAAACCGGAGAACCTGGAGGAAACTCATGTGGACATGGGGAGATGGGGATTCGAAGCTATTTGGCAGCATATGCTTAATAATATTCATGTCTCTTTGGTTTTTCATGAAAAAGAGGCTTTAATTCAAAAGGGTTATGTAATAATGTTGGGTTATTCATTACAGACTTCTTGCTCGGTGTAGCGTGTTTCAAGTCCCCTGGCATCTCACATTGATTATGGTGTCCACTTGCAAAACAAATTTTAATTTTGCCTCAGTAAAAAAAAATATGTAAAAAGAAATAAATGTAGTTCAAACATTCAGACACGAGAGCAAACAGACAAGAGAGGATGAGCAAAAGGGGTGGGATCAACAGAGGTCTATATTCTGGTATAATGCATATCATAGTCTCATAATCAAATTATTTGTCATGGTTATTATCTGTTATTCAATCTCCGCAAGGGCGGCACGGTGGCTTAGTGGTTAGCACGTTCGCCTCTCAGCACTAGGGATTCCCGGTTCGAATCCCCATCTGGGTGGATTCTCCATGTTCTCCCAGTGTCCTCCGGGTTCTCCGGTTTCCTCCCACAGTCCAAAAACATGGATCAAGTCAATTGAATTCTCCAAATTGCCCCATATAGAGTGTGTTTGTGTGAGTGAGTGTGTACCCAGCAATGGATTGGCGCCCTGTCCTGGGTCTATCTGCCCAGCGCCCGAAACGTTCTCCCCTGGATGGGCATGGGGAACCCCACCGCAACCCTACTAGAGGATAAAGCGGGAGATAATGAATGAATGTCATTCTCCGCACTAATAAATAAAGCCTTTGCTGTCAGTGGCCTTAATTTCTTTATTCCTATGTTCATATAGGTTATTTATTAAAAGAAAAGTTGAGTTTATTACTCTAATCATTGATCATGGCCACAACCATCAGATACAGAACATTATGACTTGTATTTTAAATACAATGATTTAGTTTTTTTTTTTTCAAATGATTTTTGACACAGTGATAAGCCCATGTAAGACCCTGATCAGCAAGATTGTGCATGTTGTGCACATGTGATAAATTCATTGATGTGATAACAGTATGGTGACTTTAAAAAATGTAGTTAATTGTATAAGAAGGCTTTTTGCCACATACAAACTGACAAGCGTGGTTGCTTTTCTTCTCACTTTCTATGTGTAATACCAGTCAGAGTGTAACAATCAAGTGTTAGGTGCACACAACACTATGATTTTGTCTTATAAATGTGTTTAAGTTTGTTCCTACTTATAACTTCTTACTAATCCACTTCCTTTCATCAAAACAACTGCAGGATTAATCACTAATACATTGCTGAGGTGTTGATTCCAAGAATGAGGACTCTACACAAGCTTGTTAAAATATTTGGTAGAAAAGAAAGCATTATAGGCAGACAACAGCATAACATAATATAAAATTATTTACTTTCCTATCTACTGAATACATAACGTACTGAGTTGCCCTTTTGAAAACAGCTCTGGGCTTCCTCTCCACCACCACCACCCATTCCTTCCTTTTCAGGGCAATGGGACAATCTTCTAAGGCTTTGAGCAATTAAACCGTCCATCTGTCTTGAAGCCTTCATCTTCCCAGTGGTTTCACAGCCTTTTCTAATTGTAATTCTTATTAACAATTTTATGCTACAATGAATATACAATGCATGAATAGTATTTTTTTTTAATAAACAGCAAAAGATAATTAAACGATTAATCCATAAGATGCTAATTTGCATGAATATGTTGTTATACCATAAGGGCCAGTTTATAGTACAATTATAAAACAAAAGCCTTTCACACTGATGTAATCACATGAAACGACCTCCTTAGTCAAATACATAGATACTCCCACACATACATATATGTAAATAGTCCATGAGACCATGTTTCCCCAGAGAACAAAAAGCAAGCTTTTTCATGTGACATCTTGAGGTAAAGTGTGAATTAAGGAAGGATGGTAGCCAGATGGGACTGAAGGATCAGGTTACCTGTTAAAGCTGTGCATCTGCCCTAGCAGTCTATCTGACGTCTGTGACAGGTCGATGGATCTCTCTTCAGAAAAAGCTAATGCCATAGCAAGATAGAATGAAATGGGATTGGTGAGCTATGAAACCTCCTTTTCACAGCTTCCTCCCTTCTTGTTCTCAAGCCCAATTTCAAAATTTTAGGTCAGAATAAGGACAGGAATTTGGTTTTGCTGGCCCACTGTGGGAGGATACAGACGGCCAAAGGCAGAGCTCAATTACATAGAGGCCAGTGCCATGACATTCAGTCGATATAAACTAGATTTCAAGAAGTCCCTTACATAAGTTTTTGGAAATATTACACACTGCAGGCCTGTCTTTTGCCTATAAACAGGGTCTGGTGTACTATAACAGATTTCTTTTAACTATTGCCCTTGGGTGGAAAAGACATTATTATCTGCACTACTTTTTTAAACATAAGTGTCAGAATTGCCTTATGGCACTCTTTTTCTTGTATGCATATGTGCCTAAAGTGATAGAAAAAAATGTGACCATCAGAAGCATTTACATTTGATGAAAAGCCTTTCTTTTAACAGAAAGTGTCATTTCGTTCTTCACTGATCTTTACAACAAGGTGCAGAATAGGAAGTAGAACTGTCATGAAAGCATTTCTTCTGTCAAGAATACAACGATAAGATAAGAGCTGACTTCTTGGTCTATGTCCTCTTTTTGTAACTCAAAAAGAAATGGAGGCTAACCTGATTCCAGGCTGTTATTGGCTATATCCAATATTTCACTACTTATAAGTGATTTTAAAAGTGGATTGTGCCCTCAGACAGTCAGAAACATTCATGTCAGCTGCTTTAACAGCAAATAGATAGCCTGATGAATTATGCATAAGAAGGCAATTTTCTCTCAGTGAGTCATCAATCAGAAGATTGTTTAAGACTCCAGAATCGGCCAGCATTGTTACATTGAAAACTACCATTATTAGGAGAAATGGCTGTGATTTTAAATTCACCTTAGATACTAGTAGTGAATGTGCCTAATAGATCTGCATAACTAATATGTATGGAAAATGTATGATCACATCATTGTGTTATTAATTCAGTGTCTAAACCATGGCATCTCTCTCTCGCTCTGTGTGTATATATATATATATATATATATATATATATATATATATATATATATATATATATATATATATATATATACTTCTGATACTTCTGATATATATATATATATATATATATATATATATATATATATATATATATATATATATATATATATATATATATATATATTCATTCATTCATTATCTTCTGCTTTATCCTAAAAAAAAAAGTTAACAGAAGCTGATAGTTCCTACTTTAACATCAGTATACTATAGGCTTTTTTGTGTATTATGAAATAAACACGACCCTTATGAAAGGGTCGCGGGGGGTTCCCCATGCCCATCCAGGGGAGAACGTTTCGGGCGCTGGGCAGATAGACCCAGGACAGGGCGCCAATCCATCCCTGGGCTATATATATATATATATATATCATTCATTCATTATCTCCCGCTTTATCCTCTATTAGGGTCGCGGTGAGGTTCCCCATGCCCATCCAGGGGAGAACGTCTCGGGCGCTGGGCAGATACACCCAGGACAGGGCGCCAATCCATCGCCGGGTACACACTCACACACTCAAACACACTCTATATGGGGCAATTTAGAGAACTCAATTAACTTGATCCATGTTTTTGGACTGTGGGAGGAAACCAGAGAACCCGGAGGAAACCCATGCGGACACGGAGAGAACATGGAAACTCCACCCAGATGGGGATTCGAACCGGGAATCCCTAGCGCTGAGAGGCGAACGTGCTAACCACTAAGCCACCGTGCCGCCCCCATATATATATATATATATATATATATATATATATATATATATATATATATATATATATATATGAAATAAGTACATAATTAAATAAGTATAAAATAATTTAACACAAGAGGGAAATAAGATAGTAAATAGTGGTTGTAAGATGGTAAATAGTACAGCTTATCATAGTTCTTTGCAATTAACTGTGATGTCTTCATTAAATCAGAAGTTTTGGTATTCTGCTAGTCTAGAACATTCAAGTTCAAATGAATGTCAAATAATCAAGAACCTATAGCTGCTTGCCATTAGTCGGGGAAGTGTTACAAGACCAATCCCAATAAATTCACACAAAACCAGATCATGCAATGCTCAGAGAAACGGCAAGAAAAACCAGCAGCCACATTTTAACAAAAATATTTAAAACAGATTAATAATAATACATTTTGAAATGAACCAACCTAAATGCTGTGGAGGAGTTGTGCACAAATGGATGCAGAAATGAACAAATGAACTGATAGTATTTTATAAGGAATAGTAGACCAGAAAATAATTCCTCCAGAAAAAATCTATATAAATTACCCTGTATAAAAGTACACTGTCTAACATGCTACATTAAAATATTGTTTTTTCTTCAAGCATTAGTCTGAAAATAATTATACAATCAATAATTACATGACGTAACTAGTGAAAAGTGTCTCAACCAGCTATTGATTCATAAGTTGCATCTAATTTTTCACCGAGGTTATACCAACCTAATTCTTAGATCATCTACAAATCAGATGTTTTTTTTTAATTATGTCCTGATTAGTAAAAACAATTATTTAAAGAGGGCATCTGAGGAGAAGGACAAATGCAACATTAAATGCAACAGTGGGCAGTTAAGGAAAAAGTAGTTTGAATTTGAGTAAGTGCATACACATTTATATCTATCAATATTTGTTTTGTTTTTCATTTTTCCATCAAAAGTTTATTTTTCTAAGGAAATTAATTCAAATATTTGTACATTTTTGTTGCTAACAGGGATTTGCAGATGAAAAGACCCTTTACAGAGCAGCAATTTGATCCTTGATTGCATGTATTAACCCATGCAATTGAAATAATGAGAGATGATTGCTTTGCGCTATTAGTCATAAGTTCCTGATCTTTTTGTTAAATCCTGGCATCAGCTGTCAGTGTGCTTGTAGGAGATTTAGAGAAGATCCAGTGAGGATATAATTTGCATCACCTCAGACTGTATTCGCCTTATTTCATATTGTTTCTTGCTCTCTTTCTCTCCCTTCCTCTCTTTAAACTGATGCAGATTCCTAAATCTATACAAAGCCTAATGGAATGAACAAATGCTTATGTTGATTTGATATAAACAAGAGCACTAAGCAAAATATTCAACATTGTTTTATCTATGATGTCAGGCCTAAGCAGAACATAATATGGCAGTGGTCATTGGCATAAAACATGTAAACTATGCAGCACTATATACTGTATTATCCATCGAAGATATGCCTTTTGTCTGTTCTACCAATTTTTCATTGTACTAGAGGAAAAGCTGTGGATATCAAAGTAGCAATCGAAAAATAGAAGCAAGAGAAAACGGGGGAATAAGAAATTAGATCTGCAATTAATTACATTCATTATCTTAACGAATCAGAAATTGTCAAGCTGTTTACTACACATTACAGTGCAGTCAGGTTTGATTTTGACACAAGAAAATGCAGCAGGTATTATAAACATTGGGTAATTATACTGAGACTAAACACTGGCAGTGTTTATATCGGGTATGCAAAACAGACTTCATTAATTAACTTGTTTTAGTGTTTCGATTGTGTTTTGTTTTAAAAAACACATACCAAGTTAAATTTTCATCTAACAAAGTAACAAATAGTCATGTCTAACTGTTGTTTAATTAAAAAAAATGAAAAGATATATTTTCATTTTGAATGTTTATTTCATAATACACAAAAAAGCCTATAGTATACTGATGTTAAAGTAGGAACTATCAGCTTCTGTTAACTTCTTTTGCTTTTTAGTTTGAGTGGTTTAAATTGATTGCTTAGATTTAATCTGCATATGCTAAATCAATAAAGCAATATATATATATATATATATATATATATATATATATATATATATATATATATATATATATATATATGTGTGTGTGTGTGTGTGTGTGTGTGTGTGTGTGTGTCGTCACGTGGTGTTGGTGTGTTGGGTGCCACGCCTCGTAATTGTGTCCACCTGGGTGTAATCACGTACTCTATTTTAGGCACACCGTCCCGTCTCCCGTCGCCAAAAGGTCTTGTGCTCACCATTGTGTTTCGCCTCGTCCTCTTTGGCCCCTGATCACGTCACGCCTCGTCACGCTACGCCTGTCTTGTTTTGTTTTGTGTTTGCACTGTACTTGTCCTGCCCTGTGTTTGTGTGTGCAGCCTCGCATACTGCTGTGGTACCATCTCCAAGCCACACTCCAATCTGGTGGAACCTGTGGTTTGGAACACGGCCCCGCTGACGTCGACACCGCCTTACTGCGACGTCACACCGCCAGCTCAGCGTTCTGTGTTTGCCGCCAGCGCGTCATACTACCACGCACTGTTCCCCTATTTGTTGTCAGAAATAAACTTTGTTGACTGTACCTCTGCCACAGACTGGTTGTTCCGAGTAGTGGATCCGTCGCGCTCTGGTCAATTGACCATCACACACACATATATATATATATATATATATATATATATATATATATATATATATATATATATATATATATATATATATATATATATATATATATATATATATATATATATATATATATATATATATATATCGCTTTTGCTCATCATTATTTTTCTCTACTGTTCTGGCTCCTCTAGTGTCCAGTTGGTTTTAGCATGTTCACAGTTGATGTGGGGATTTCCTAGAAGTAATGTTGTGTGTTCTCTGCTATTCCTGTTTTTTTCTGATTTTGTATAATTTGAGCTGGTACCTATGCTATTGCTGCCTTATTTCCATTTTTCCATATTTTTTACATTTGTTAAGCTGTGAGGCTTGACAAGGATTATAATTTTATGCTTTGCTTTGATGCATGTTTGCATTTTCTCTTTACATTGCTTTTCTCATTAGTTTGTATTTGCTTTTATTATTTTTTTTATTAAATATGAAATTGTATTTAAATTTAGCTTGTTATGCTCAGCTTTGGTTACTGCATATTGGTAGCTTTTTTTTAGGTGTTGTTTTTGTTTCTGTGATGCAGCAGTATCGTAATGGCATGGTTTGTGTCAATGCTTGCTCTAAAGAGAGAACTGGAGACGAGGATGCAGAACAAAATGCCAGTTTATTGATAAACAGGAATAGCAGCGATATGGAATGAGCATAAGGAGGTGAGAGGCAGGAGGAGCAAGGTTGTGGTCGGCAGATGGGACTGATGACCAGAAGGATGATGCGGACCTGGATAACAGACAAAGCAGAGCACACACCGAGCAAACGAACAACAATAGAGGAGAGGTAAGTAAGAAAGCTAGAAATGTTAGTAAGAGGTAGACATGTAGACGAACAACACAAACCACAGGTACGGACGCGCCAGAGGAGCGGGCTAGGGTAAGACCCAGTCTCAACCCCAGCCGGCCGGGAACCAAACACCTGTGCAAACAAACAAGAACTAAATCTGCTCCAAACAAAAGACGAGAGATAAACAGGGAAAGGAGTGAGAACCCTAAGGAAATGACAGACCAAAAACTGGAGCAACAATAATAGGACGGATCTAACTCACACAGATCTAAGAAAGAACTAAGCTAGTGAATCACATTCAAACTCACACTCACCCGACGCAGATAAACACGGAAGTGACTAAAGCTAAAGAGGATTGGTGAAAATATATCACGGAGATAAGCGCTCGGTATGGTGGTAAATGACAATACTTCGCACTCGAACAGCGAAACTGGAAGCCTTATAAAGCATAGCAAAGAACCTGGAGATAATGAACCACACCTGGTGCACGGAAAGCGCGCGCTGACTAGAAGGCGGGGGTAAGGGAGCGCGTCACTGCACTGGGATTCCTGACATAGCCCCCCCCCCGAAGAGGTCGTCATGGGGGCACCAACGAGAACAACAGTAAACTAGCTCGGGGAGGACAGGAGTGGGAAAGGGAGCTACGGGTGACTCTGCTCGAAGGGGTAGTCTCGTTGTGATGAGACAGGGATGGAGGAAGTAAGTCAGGGACCGGATGGGAAGGTGGACGAGGTACCTCTGGAGTGGGTTAGGAGCGGGGGCGACCCCTAGGCCTGCCAGAAAGGAAACGGGCCTGCCTACCTCTCCGGCCAGTCGTGTTGGTTCCTCTGGCAATAAGACCGGAGGAATTTACCCAGTTCCTGGTTGGCCCGTTCACACTGCCCATTGCTCTCAGGGTAGTACTCTGAAGTCAGACTGATGGAGGTACCCAACTTCTTGATAAAAGCCTCCCAGACGGCCGAGGTGAATTGAGGGCCTATATCTGAGACTATGTCCTCTGGGAGACCAAAGTGAAGAAAAACTTCGTGGAACAGGGTTTCTATTGTCTGGAACGCTGAGGGCAGTGCGGGCAAGGTGACAAATTTCACCCCTTTGGAGAAGCGGTCCACAATGGAAAGGATAATGGTGTTACCCTCAGAGACAGGAAGATCGGTCACGAAGTCAATGTGACTCTATGCTATGCTAAAGCTATGTGACTCCAAGGGCGATGTGGGACAGGTAGGGGCTTAAGTTTGCCTGCAGGTAGTTGACGGGGCACCTTAGAAGCCGAGCAGGTGGCGCAAGAGGCGATGTCCCTGCTAATCTCTCCCCGCATGGCAGGCCACCAGTACTTGTGCCTGAGCTTATCAATAGTGCGGTCGGCTCCTGGGTGACCCGAACTGGGGTTAGCGTGAGCCCACGAGATGAGTTGCTGAGGGAACTGAGGAGGAACGTACGTTTTGTTGGGAGGAGTTCTTAACCTACTGGGTGGACGCTCCGTGTTGTTGGCCTCTCGAATCTCCTTGTACAGCTCCAAGGAAATAGTTTGGATGAACACTCGTGGCGTCAAGATAGATTTAACTGTGGTTACAGTCCTCTGTACACTACCGTTCAAAAGTTTAGGGTCACATTGAAATGTCCTTATTTTTGAAGACAAAGCACTGTACTTTTCAATAAAGATAACTTTAAACTAGTCGTAACTTTAAACAAATACACTCTATACATTGCTAATGTGGTAAATGACTATTCTAGCTGCAAATGTCTGGTTTTTGGTGCAATATCTACATAGGTGTATAGAGGCCCATTTCCAGCAACTATCACTCCAGTGTTCTAATGGTACAATGTGTTTGCTCATTGGCTTAGAAGGCTAATTGATGATTAGAAAACCCTTGTGCAATCATGTTCACACACCTGAAAACATTCTAGCTCATTACAGAAGCTACAAAACTGACCTTCTTTTGAGCAGATTGAGTTTCTGGAGCATCACATTTGTGGGGTCAATTAAACGCTCAAAATGGCCAGAATAAGAGAACTTTCATCTGAAACTCGACAGTCTATTCTTGTTCTTAGAAATGAAGGCTATTCCATGCAAAAAATTGCTATGAAATTGAAGATTTCCTACAACGGTGTGTACTACTCCCTTCAGAGGACAGCACAAACAGGCTATAATCAGAGTAGAAAAAGAAGTGGGAGGCCGCGTTGCACAACTAAGCAAGAAGATAAGTACATTAGAGTCTCTAGTTTGAGAAACAGACGCCTCACAGGTACCCAACTGGCATCTTCATTAAATAGTACCTGCAAAACACCAGTGTCAACATCTGCAGTGAAGAGGCGGCTGCGGGATTTTGGGCTTCAGGGCAGAGTGGCAAAGAAAAAGCCATATCTGAGACTGGCCAATAAAAGAAAAAGATTAAGATGGGCAAAAGAACACAGACATGTATGCGGGAGAGGATATCTGCCTTGGCATTGTCCTTGCCTGGCCGGTATGTGACCGTGAAATCAATTCTATTAAAAAATAGAGACCACCGAGCTTGACGGGCATTAAGACGACGAACCGACTTGAGGAATTCGAGGTTACGGTGGTCCATGATGACTTGGACAGGAAAATTAGCACCCATGAGCCAATGTCGCCACTCCTCGAAAGCCAGTTTTATGGCGAGCAGCTCCCGGTCTCCCACGTGATAATTTTGTTCAGCAGGCATGAGTTTTCGAGAAAAGTATGCAATGGGATGCAGTCTAGGAGGCTCGCCTTGACGATGAGAGAGGATACATCTGACACCCAGAGAGGATGCGTCAACCTCGACTATAAACAAGGATTCGGGATCTGGATGAACGAACACCAGAGCAGTGGTGAAAGCTTTCTTGAGTCTCAAATGCTGCCTCTGCCTTTTCAGACCGCATGAGTCTCTTGGGCTTACCCTTTAATAGGCTGGTAAGGGGAAGTGCAATCTGACTGAACGAGCGTATAAATGTACGGAAAAAATTTGTGAACCCTAGGAAGCTTTGCAGTTCCTTGACGGTCTTCGGATTCTTCCACTCAAGCACCGCCTTGACCTTGGTGGGGTCCATCTGGATCCCATGGTCGTTAATGATGTAATCAAGGAAAGCAATATCCCTTTGGTCAAACTTCTCCACTTTCACATAAAGTCCATGTTCCAGCAATCGTCTTAAGACCCTCTTGGTGTTGTTGACATGGGAATTGGGGTCAGGCGAATAGATGATGTCATCAAGGTAAACAACAGTGCATTTTCCCAGAAATTCTCTTCACATCATTTACCAGATACTGAAAAACGGATGAAGCATTATACAGTCCAACAGGCATGACCAGGTATTCGTAGTGTTCAGCCGTGGTGCTAAAAGCGGTCTTCCACCCATCCCCCTCCTTGATACTCACCAAATTGTACGCATTGCGGAGATCCAGCTTGGTGAATATCTTGGCATTTCGTAATTATTCCAGTGCTGACGGGACAAGTGGGATGGGGTAGGTGTATCTTTTGGAGATCTCATTGAGTTCCCAGTAGTCAATGCATGGGCGAAGTGTGCCATCTTTCTTTGGGACAAATAAGAAACTGGAACTGACCGGAGACTTGGAGGGACGAATGAACCCTTGCACAAGAGCCTCGCTGATGTATTCCTCCATAATGGCCGTTTTCTTGACGGATAGCGGGTAGGGTGTAGCACGGGGGAACTTGGAGCCTGAGAGGAGGTCAATGGCACAGTCGTACTCCCGGTGAGGAGGCAGGTGACATGCGTGGACCTTGCTGAACACTGTGGCGAGTTCATGGTATTCTGGAGGGACGTTGACCGGAAGGACCTCAGGGGGGGCTTCAGACCTACCTATTGATAAACAGGAATAGCAGCGATATGGAATGAGCGTAAGGAGGCGAGAGGCAGGAGGAGCAAGATGGTGATCGGCAGATGGGACTGATTACCAGGAGGATGATGTGGACCTGGATAACAGACAAAGCAGAGCACACACCTAGCAAACAAACCACAAAATAAAACAGGTATTTAGATAGAAATGGAAATATTGGAGATTAAAATGTTACACTAACCACTAAAGGAGAAGGAGAAAGGGCCGGACTAACTAAGGAGAAAGAGTCGAACAAAATAACAAACTCTAACACAGGTAAAGGATAGATAGAAACGCGAAGAGAGAAATACAGAAGAAACAGAGATTCTAGATAGGGCAGAGAGGTAGAGAGAGGTGGTGAACTGAACGAGGCGGCAGCCAGAGAGAACCTAGAACGCGCTGAGGGAGAGAGTTCAATAGAACGAACAAGGGAGAGGGAGATAGAGAGAGCGTTAGTAGTGGGAGAGCGTGAGAGCGTTAATGCACCAATAGAGGAGAGGTAAGTAAGAAAGCTAGAAATGTTAGT
Organism: Corydoras sp. C115; assembly: GCA_019802505.1. Classification (NCBI taxonomy): domain Eukaryota; kingdom Metazoa; phylum Chordata; class Actinopteri; order Siluriformes; family Callichthyidae; genus Corydoras; species Corydoras sp. C115. Next base: position 1,311,585 of record JAFMOC010000141.1, read on the forward strand.
AAGAGGTAGACATGTAGACGAACAACACAAACCACAGGTACGGACGCGCCAGAGGAGCGGGCTAGGGTGAGACCCAGACTCAACCCCAGCCAGCCGGGAACCAAACACCTGTGCAAACAAATAAGAACTAAATCTGCTCCAAACAAAAGATGATAAATAAACAGGGAAAGGAGTGAGAACCCTAAGGATAATGACAGACCAAAAATTGGAGCAACAATAATAGGACACGGACAACTCACACATGCACCTAAACACAAACTACACACTCAATTAAGGAAGAAGGGAAAGGAGGGGGAGGAACGAGTAAGCGGGAGGACACCGGAAAGCACACAGATCTAAAAATGAACTAAGCTAGTGAATCACACTCAAACTCACACTCACTCGACGCAGATAAACATGGAAGTGACTAAGGCTAAAGAGGATTGGAGAAAAGATATCACGGAGATAAGCGCTCGGTATGACGGTAAACGACAATACTCCGCACTCGAACAGCGAAACTGGAAGCCTTATAAAGCATAGCAAAGAACCCGGAAATAAAGAACCACACCTGGTGCACGGAAAGTGTACTACAGTGTTTGTTTTTTTTTTTACTTTTTGTATAATGTTGTAAAAGGTGCACACTCTATGTTAGTGTATTTTGTCTTTTATTTATTTTACAGATTGCCCGCAGAAGGAATGCAGCAGAAAGCTATGTCCGATTGTTGGTTAATTTTTCCTGATCATTGGTTATTTGTTTGTTCTACTTGTTTTTTATTCTTGTCTCTAGAGTTGTAATGACAGAGATGTTACAAAAGCTCAATAACTTTGATGTGCATCTAAGGGCAGATGATGAGCAATTAAGATAACAAGAAGTAACTCTTCTACATTATTTAAGTGTGGCTCCTTTTGCGGACTCCTGCTATGCCATTTACAGCCCAAATGTAAAAAAAAAAAAGACTGATTATTGTTATAGTGATAAAGAAGACACATTTTAATAGTGTCCCATATTAAATTATAGATCATGAATGGGGAAAAGTGGGTGAAAGAAGTGCATGCCTACAACTGTAATGGATCTGGATTTTTTTTTTGTTGATTAGTTAACATGAGGCAATGGAAAATATTTAATATCAGAAAAATGTCCTTATTTAATAATGGAAATACAGTCAAATGTATTACATTTTAACTTTAACTATATGAATATTCTGAGTCTAATATTACATATAGAATATTTTTTAAAACATTTTTAACATCCTGTTTTATCAAAGCAACAGGGGATATTATTGGAATATTCCTTGGCCTTAATTGAACTTTTGTGAAAAATAATTCATTATATCCAAAGTAATGGTTTATTTGAACCAGTTTACAAACAAACTGATTCAAAGAGAACCCAACCTGTCAGTACACTGTCACCATACAATCACAATGCTAAATCACATCTGCTAAATGACTAAATGTAAATGTAATGTATACAATCAAAATGGTTGATATTCGAGTGAGGCCATTAGGGCATTACAGGAGGTGTAAGGAGTTATAGCCATTTAACCATTTTTCCTCTACAGTATGATTATATGCAATATGATGTTTGAGATGGGTCAAGTTTTGTCTCTTGTACTTCATCACAGCAGCTGAAATTACTAAATTTTTTAAGAATTGTAAAATATTATCAAGAACAGCAGTCACAGAGTATTGCCTTGTTAATTGGAAAACAAAGACATTGTGATGTTATGAGGATAAGGACTGGATTTCCCAAACAGGAATGGGCATTATTCACACACTGCAATAAGTAAGCATTCAATTACCACTGTTGGATCTCTCATACCACTGCATTCCTTTCTTTGCTGGGATGGTTCTCCCCACTGCATGTGCTGTCACTGAATATAAAGACTTATGTTAAAATAAAACAACAAATTAAAGTGGGTCTATTTTTCCTACTCTGCTTACATAAAGAGGAATATGTCCTCCACATTTAACCCATAATTGCAGTGAAACACATAAACATACACACACTGGTGAAGGGAGCACATGTGCCTGGAGCAGTGGGCAGTCGTGAAAAAAAGTATTTATATTACATTTTTTAACATAATGGATTTAAGTATAGTACTACATACAAATTTAAATCCATGTTTTAGATTAACTTCTAAATCAAAACTAAATCAAACTTCAAACTGCATCACTATTGTAGTGTTTTAAAATTGTTTCATAAGTTCAAGTTCAAGTAACTTATTTATAAAGCGCTTTTTACAACAGTACATTGTCACAAAGCAGCTTTACAAAACGAAAAGCATTTAAACCCTCAAAGAGCAAGCCGAAGCGACAGTGGCAAGAAAAAACTCCCTGTTATGTTGTTATTTAAGGAAGAAACCTTGGGAGGACCAAGTGGGGAGCTCATCCTCCTTGAGCGGCCATGCAGCAAATAGTGTTTCAGAATCACGAACAGTAACTGGAAGGCTATTCCAAAGTTGAGGAGCCTTGTGGAAGAACGCTTTTCCACCAGCAGTAATTTTATTTATTCTAGGAGCTAAGAGTAAAACAGCACCTTGAGATCTGGACTCACGTGTTGGCTTATACAATTGAATCAGCTAACTCAGATACTGTGGAGCCTGATTATGTAGAATTTTATATGTTACTCAATACGAAACTTAAACGGTAGACAGTGCAAGTTTGATAACAAAGGAGTGATATGATCAAACTTTCTGTTCCAATCCGCCAGCACACAGTGAGTAGGGAGCACAGGGGAGGCGGCAGCAGGAGTACGGTGAGCTGTCAACACAGAGCACAAACAGCACGAGTACCGGGGAAACAACACAACACAGAACACACAAGGCTAGGCAGTGCTAGAAGCGGCAACTGCTGTGGCACTAAACTAGATACGAGGAAATGGTGTGACGAAACTGACTAGGCGTGAGAGGTAAGACCAACTGGCAGGGAGAGACGGGAACGGGTGACTTAAATAGGACACCGTGATGGGACCCAGGTGCACAGGATTAAGGGGCATGGAGACCAGACACACCCACACACAGTGACGAGACCTAACAACTTTCTGGTTTTAGTTCAAACTCTAGCTGCAGCATTTTGCACAAGTTGTAATTTATGTAATGAATATTATTTGTTATTAGAACATCTTGTCAGAAGTGAATTACAATAATCTAACCTTGAGGTAATAAAAGCATGAATTAATTTTTCTGCCTTTTGGAGGGAGAGGATATTTCGTAGCTTCGAAATGTTACGAAGATGAAAAAATGCAATTCTAATAATATTGCTAATGTGCTTTGTTAAGGAGAGATCTGAATCAATAATGACACCGAAATTATTTACAGATGAACTGGAACTAATTGAGAGGTTTAACATATTGTTAGAAGGTTTGTTAATTTTGTCCTTGGGTCCAAATATTAGAAACTCCATTTTATCAGAATTTAGCAGTGGGAAGTTGTTTGACATCCATATTTTATTGTTTTGGATGCAGTCCTCGAGCTTACTGACTGAAGGAACATCATTAGCGTTAGCTGAAATGTATGACTGTGTGTGTTGTCTGTTCCCAGTGCTGTTTACCCTGTGTGTCTGGAATAAACTCGTTTTGCACCTCATCTCCATTTACAGACTGAATTCATCTCCGAGTAGCAGATCCTCCCCGCCCCGTTCATTTGACTGGTTACATTACTAACTGGCCACAATCACTCGCCGCGGAGTCGGACTGGTGTGAGCGCTCGCTTCACGGCGTGTCTCATCACGTCCTGAAAGAGTGGATGCGTGACGAGCTAGCAACGCGCGACAGACCTAACACCTTGCAGGAACTCATCAACCTTGCCATACGCTTAGACGGACGTTATAATGAGCATCGCCGCGAGCGTCTATCCCGGGACCCTGTTCGCACCATCACCCTGTCAAGATTGCTGCCAGCTCCTCCGATGGCTGTTCCCCTGCCCGAACAGTCGGCTGGACCAGAACCTATGCAGCTGGACCGTACCACGCTAGCGCCCGAAGTCCGCAGCACATGCAGGGACCAGGGACTTTGTTTTTACTGCAGCAGAAGAGATCACCAAGTGAGGGAGTGCCTGGTCTGCCCAAAGAGAGTCGACTCGGCAGTAGGACTTGGGTTCCTGTCGAGCCCTACTCTAAAACCCTAAGTCCATTGACTCAGCCTTCCTGCAGTATTCTCCCTCAGGGAAAGGAAAATAACCGTCAACGTTCTAATAGATTCTGGGGCAGATGAGAATCTAATAGATGTTGACTTTGCTAATCAATATAGCTTTGTGATCTCTCCATTAGCCTCCCCTCTCCATACTTTGGCGTTGGATGGCAGGCGACTCTCCCCCATCACTCATCGCACCTCGCCCATCTGTTTGATGTTGAAGGGAAACCACCAGGAGAGGATCTGCTTTGCCGTCTTTCAGTCTCCTGAAGCCCCGGTCATTTTGGGATATCCCTGGCTGCGCAAACACAACCCCCACATCGACTTGGTCAATGCCCAGGTCCTCACGTGGGGGGTCTCATTCCACTCCTCCTGTTTACATGCTGCAGCCTCCCACAGCAACACACCAGACTCGGGCAATCCTACCCCCATCGAACTGTCTACAGTATCTGGCGAGTACCATGACCTGGGGGAAGTGTTTAGCAAGGACAAGGCTTGCCAGCTTCCTCCCCACAGAGCCTATGCTGTGACTGTGCCATCGACCTCCTGCCAGGGGCTCCACTTCCGTCCAGCCAACTCTACCCGTTGTCACATCCAGAGAGGGAAGCAATGTGAGGTACGTGTCGGAGTGTCTCGCCATGGGATTAATCCGGTCCTCGACATCCCCCGTAGGGGCCGGTTTCTTCTTCGTGTTCAAGAAGGACGGTTCCCTACGGCCCTGTATTGACTATAGGGGACTGAACACCATCACAGTCCCCTACAAATACCCTCTGCCACTAACATCTTTCGTATTTGAGTCTCTGCATAGGGCAACCATCTTCACCAAGCTAGATCTGTGGAACGCCTACCACTTGGTCATCATTAGGGAAGGGGACAAGTGGAAGATGGCGTTCAACACCCCAAGCGGCCACTACGAATACCACGTGGTCCCCTTCGGCCTCAAGAACACCCCGGCCATGTTCCAAGCTTTGGTGAATGATGTGTTGCGGGACTTCCTGGATCGTTTTGTTTTCGTCTACCTGGACGATATCCTGATTTTCTCCAAGTCCACCAACGAGCACATCTGACACGTCCGTCTCGTCCTTAACCACCTCCTCCAGAACAGACTGTTTGTAAAGGCGGAAAAATGCTTCTTTCACCAGGAGATTGTGTCCTTCCTGGGGTTCATCCTGTCCCCAGGGGCTGTGCGACCCGACCCCGAGAAGATCCGTGTCATCGCCGACTGGCCTACCCCCACGTCTTGGACCGAGCTTCAGAGATTCCTAGGGTTCACCAATTTCTACAGGTGCTTCATTAAGAACTACAGCAGCATCACCTCACCACTCACGTCCCTCACTTCCACTAAGGATAAGTTCCGCTGGACTCAGGAGGCTCAGCACGCCATGGACTAAACAGTTCATTGTGGAAGTCGATGCATCGGGTGCTGGAGAGGGGGCCATCCTCTACCAGAAGTCGGAGGAGGGTTGCCTTCACCCCTTTGCTTTCTTCTCCAGGAAACTCTCGGTGGCCGTCATAGAGAATTATGACGTGGGGAACCGTGAGCTGCAGTCGAGTTTGCGCTGGAGTAGTGGCGCCACTGGCTGGAAGAGGCTGAGCAGCCGTTTGTGGTTTGGACCGACCACAAGATCCTGGCCTACATCTAGTCTGCCAAGAGACTGAACTCCTGTCAGGCACGTTGGGCCTTGTTCTTTGGTCGGTTCAATTTCACTCTGTCATACCAACCTGGCACCTGGAACGCCAAACCCGACGCGCTGTCACGGCTCTTCCCCGAAAAGGAGGTAACTTCGGAGGAGGTAACTTCCCTATCCTGTCTCCCCAGTGTATCGTTGCAGGTGACTCCTGGGAGGTCCACCGAGTTGTGGAATGGGAACTGGCCAGGGATCCTGACCCAGGGCAGGATCCACCCAACCTGACCTTTGTGCCCGCCGCCGCCCGCCCCATCGTTCTCAAATGTGGCCACGAATTCCACTGGGCTTGCCATCCTGGGGTTTTACAGCCTGAGGAGATCATCAGGCGTCGCTTCTCCTTGTGGCCCTCCTTGTCGACGGACGTTTGGCAGTTCATCTCCGCCTGTTCCGTGTGTGCCCGCAACAAGGCCTCGCATCAGACACCCGCTGGACTGCTCCTGCCACTTTCCATACCTGGGCATCCCTGGTCACACATCGCACTGGATTTCGTCACGGGTCTGCCGAACTCCAGAGGTAACACTGTCATCGCTACCATCGTGTCATCGCTACCATTCTCTAAGTCAGTACGTCTGATAGCGCTGTCCAAGCTCCCCTCTGCTCTAGAGACTGCCAAGCTATGTTTCGAGTATGTCTTCAGGGTCTTCGGCATTCCCGTGGACATCGTCTCGGACCGGGGACCCCAGTTCATCTCCCAGGTATGGAAAGCCTTTCATAGTTGTTTTGGTACCAGTGTTTACCTGACCTCAGATGGCCACCCCCAGTCCAACGGCCAGGCTGAGAGAGCAAACCAAGTGGTGGAGACCACCCTGCGCTGCGTTTCCACCCAGCACCCAGACCGCTGGAGTGACCACCTAGCCTGGCTGGAGTATGCAATTAACAGTTTTGGCACCGGTAGGTCTCCCTTTCAGACCTCCCCTATTTCCTGAGGAGCAGGCAGGGATCAGCTTCCCATCGAAGAACACCATGCTAGCACTTCGCCAAGCCCAAGCCACGTCCACCCTCTTGGCCAACCGTCGGCGCCGCCAGGCCCCTGTCTACAAGGTGGGTCAACTGGTCTGGCTGTCCACGAAAGACATCCCACTAAAGACTGAGTCTAGAAAACTAAGCCCCCACTTCATAGGACCATCACCAGGGTCATTAACCCAGCAGCTGTCTGCCTCCACTTGCCCCGACATATGCGCATCCACCCCACCTTCCATGTCTCCCACGTCAAGCCCATCATCCACTCCCCGCTCAACCCCACCCCCCGTCACACCCCAGCCCCACGCCTCATCGACGGCCAACCGGCCTACACAGTCTGTTGTCTGCTGGACTCCCGACGTCGTGGCAGAGGAGTCCAGTTCCTAGTCGACTGGAAGGGGTACGACCCAGAGGAGCGCTCCTGGGTGCCTCGGGCTGCTATTCTGGACCCCTCCCTCATCGACGATTTCCACCGACGGTTCCCAGACAAGCCGTTTAGGGTGCCGGGAGGCACCCGTTGAGGGGGGGTAATGTTATGTTTTTGTCACGTGGTGTGGGTCGGTCTGGTTGTTTACGCCCCTGTAATCATGCACACCTGGGTTTTATCACGGTTCCTTATTTAAGCCCCGCACTCCCTTCCTTCCCCGCCAGTTAGTCTTGAGCCAAGCCTGTGCTACGCCCCGACTACACTAGCTCTCGCCTCACCTCACCTTGCCTTGCCTCGTTTTGTGTGTGCTCGTTTCTTGTCTGTGCTTTGTTTATTTGTGTGCAGCTCACCGCCTGCCACCACTACCTCGTCCAAGCTACCTACACGCCAGCTACACCGGATTGGGACACGACGCCGGCTGACGTCAGGCTTTGCCCCACGCCACGTCTCTACGTCATCACGCTCACTTCCTCGTGTTACCTCCAGTGTGTCGTCAGTTCCCAGTGCTGTTTACCCTGTGTGTCTGAAATAAACTCGTTTTGCACCTCATCTCCATTTACAGACTGAATTCGTCTCCGAGTAGCGGATCCACCCCGCCCCATTCGTTTGACCAGTTACATTGAGATATGCAGTTTTTTAAATAAGTAGTTAGTCAAAAGCACAAAGTCTCTAAAAAAGAGAACAAGGTGGCACTTGTAGAATCATGAAGGTAACTAGAAAACAGAGAAAATGGCAATATTTCATTTAAGTAAGCATGCTACTCAAAATAGGTTTCACTAAGAGAGAAACACAAAGATATTATATACATACACAGTATATGAAGTGCCATAGAAAATGGTAGAACAAATAGGTAAGATAATAAATAACAAAGGGAAACTGATTTATGTCTCTCGATTGGACTGGAAACTTCTCTAGTAGCTGTAAGAGGTGGCTGGGGTTAGGGAAGGTTGGTGCACTATTAGATAATGGATGGATGGTGTGCAAGTGTGAGTACTCAGGAGAATGTGAAACTGGTAGACGTCAATGACCTGGAGTAGGTGTGACAGAAATGCAAGTTTCACACAAAAATTCTTAGTGATTAAAATGTTTACACACTAATAGAAAGTATATTTGTTAATTTAAACGTATTAACCAGTTAACAATAAATTTTGTATGTACAAAATATTTTTTTTTATTTTTATTATAATACTATTAATATTCAAAAACTGAGATGCTGCATTTTTAAAGTGAGTAGTCAAAAATTGCAAAAAAAAAAAAAAACATAAAACATCAGCACTGTCACACAATCCTTCCACCGATTACAAGATGATGTAAGTATAGTGTTTATATGCAGAAAACACTGGGAAGACAAACACACACACAAGCAGACAAGACTGACTTAATATGTTCAACAAAGACATAAGGGAAGAGGATTGGGCTTATATACATAGTGGGGGGGAGACGGCGATAAAAAAAAGTGCAAGTTCTACACTATTGCCAAAAGTATTCGCTCACCTGCATTGACTCACATATGAGCTTTCACATATTAGGCTTCAATATGATGCTGGTCCACCATTTGCAGCTGTAACAGCTTCAACTCTTATGGAAAGGCTGTCCACAAGGTTTAGGAGTGTGTTTATGGGAATTTTTGATCATTCTTCCAGAAGCGCATTTGTGAGGTCACACACTGATGTTGGATGGGAAGGCTTTGCTCTCAGTCTCCGCACTAATTCACCTCATTCATTCATTCGTTCATTCAGTATCTCCCGCTTTATCCTCTATTAGGGTCGCAGTGGGGTTCCCCATGCCCATCCAGGGGAGAAAGTCTCGGGCGCTGGGCAGATAGACTCAGGACAGGGACGCCAATCCATCGCTGGGCACACACTCACTCACACAGACACTCTCTATTTGGGGAAATTTTTGAGAATTCAATTGACTTGATCCAAGTTTTTGGACTGTGGGAGGAAACCGGAGAACCCGGAGAAACCTACGCAGACACGGGGAGAACATGCAAACTCCACCCAGATGGGGATTCGAACCGGGAATCCCTAGCGCTGAGAGGCTAACGTGCTAACCACTAAGCCACCGTGCCGCCCATTCATTCATTCATTCATTCATGTAATTCATCCACACCAGACTCTGTCATCCATGTCTTTATGGACCTTGTTCACTGTTCTTGAGCTAATCTGAAGGCCACATAAAATTTGGAGTTCAGTAGTGAGTGACTGTGCAGAAAGTTGGCGACCTCTTTGCACTACGTGCGTCATCTAGTGACCCCGCTTTGTCAGTTGCCTACCTCTTACAAAAGTGATTTGTAAGTCACTTTGGATAAAAGCATCTGCTAAATTACTAAATGTGTTCAACTATGTCAATAATAATTACTTGATGAAAATATGTTTTAAACTTATTTCTCACACTTAGTACATTAAAAAAGATGGTAAAAAGCAAATGTTAAAGTGCAAAGAGTGTTTGCAATATCATCATAACTCCTACTACATTCAGCCTGTAGTCAAATATTTCTGATCATGCAAACCTAGCCAATTGCGTTTTTATTCTTGCCTCAGTCAACCAGTTAGATACCAAAGTCTTGTGGCTCAGTCAGCCAATCAAGATGTAAGTACAGCATGCTGAGCAGAGCAGTTACTTTTTGATATATGGCAGCTAAAGGGCTTGTTCGAGTTATTCAAAGAATAGCAGATGAGGTGAATTAGATTTGTAATGGCATTTTAACGTTCAAACTTAATCAGTGTGAAATTTTAATTTAGCATGTTGAATTTTCAGCCGTATCAGGTGCGTATCAGGCAAAAAACACTGAGGAACTTGTCAACAACGGAAATGTACAAGTGGAAGTAATCACCTATTTATTTACATTTTTAACTTACGTTTACCAATAGTACATCTCATGTGATTAATTCAACACACAATAATATTTTTCTTTTGCATTACTGCATTACAACCTACATGCTCAGATTTATTAAAATGTGAAAAGCTATTTCTGCAGTACAGAGATTACATATGCATTTGAAGCCTGAAAGTTTACATCATATAAAATTTACTTCATTCCATGAACTGTAGACAATGTGTTTTTAAACAAAAATCTATATTTAAATTATATCTTTAATTGGTCTTAATGAAATCCCCCTAAACTTTCACCTACACGCTACTCCAGTTCAACATTGACTGTCTTAATTACTTTATTTCACATATTTCTTATATATAAGTATAGTATCTAACATTTGGTTATTATTATTCATTCATTCATTCATTATCTCCCGCTTTATCCTCTATTAGGGTCGCGGTGGGGTTTCCCATGCCCATCCAGGGGAGAACATCTCGGGCGCTGGGCAGATAGACCCAGGACAGGGCACCAATCCATCGCTGGGCACACACTCACTCACACAGACACACTCTATATGGGGCAATTTTGAGAATTCAATTGACTTGATCCATGTTTTTGGACTGTGGGAGGAAACCGGAGAACCCGGAGGAAACCCACACAGACACGGGGAGAACATGGAAACTCGACCCAGATGCGCTGAGAGGCGAACGTGCTAACCACTAAGCCACCGTGCTGCCGGTTATTATTATTATTATTATTATTATTAATAATAATAATAATAATAATAATTATTATTATTATCCTAATCATACTTATATTTTAACTATATCTAACTAAATGACTTAATTACATTTATTTATAAGTGTTTTTTTTTTCAAATCTGCATAATGACTAAATGTAAATTTATTTAAAATAATTTATAATTGATTTAAGTAATTGTCAAGATTTAAGAGTTGTGACAAGTTAAAATGAAAGTATTTATCTTTGTGGCCCAGTTCTGCTGTCACGGTAGTCTACCTCGGGCTGAAACGGTTGCGCATAGGAAGCGCAGACCGCCGCGTTACACGCGCTGAAGGGAGCCAGGCACGCAGGTAGCAGATAACGGGTTTATTAAAGGTGCAGTGCACCACAAAACATGAGGTACGAAAAAGACTAAAGTGACATAAAACAATCAACCAGCACCAAAGACAAGAAACAATGGACATAAATACAAAAAGACACCCGATCACGTGCACAAGACAAACCAATTACAACACCGAGTTAATTAACGAAACTAATGAACTAATGAACGTAAATTAACTGAAACAGGCACCTGTTACATCTGCCACTTTCCCTTCAATTAGATTTATTTGTTGACATTGCAGAGAATTATGCAACAAACCTTAAGGTGCAAATACAGGACATCGAAAAAACATCAACACAGTTTTGAGAACAACAATAATAAAATAAATAAATAAATAGTACTTAAGAATGAAACATGAAGTGCAAGATAAAAATCAATATTTAAAATTTTGTAGAATAGTGTAATGTAATATAGCAGCTTTGTTGTTGTGCAATGTAAAGTGTAAAAGATGTCAGTGACTTAAGCTTTTTAATGTAACATACAGTTTGTTGTTCCTATACAGTCAGTATCTGAGTATCAGTGTCAGTGTTGGGTGGTGTTCTTATTGCACTGGGATAGAAGCTGTTCTTATGTGTATTAGTTTGTGGTGTGATGGATCTGCAGCATTTACCAGAGGGTAGAAGATTGAATCAGATGATGTCCAGGGTGAACTGGGTCCTTCAGTATATTAGCTGTTCTACAGCTTCTCCTGTAGGTTGTTTTTTTCTTAATAGTTCTTAGGATTTGGAGTCGCTGCTGTGTCATTTTCACTACTGCAATGGTGTTGCTGGTGACGACCAGGTGAGGTCTTCAGTAATTTGTGTACCCAGGTTTTTGGAATTAGATACTCTTTTCACACAGATTCCATTAATCAGAATCAGAATATTTTAATGTAAAGCGGGTTTGGATTTAAAGCATTTTTCCTAAATTCTATGACTTCTCAGGTTTTTGAGGGGTTTAGGGTAAGATTATTATACGAGAACCACATGGCCAGTGTTTGGACTTCATCCCTGTAACAGGGATGATAATACTGTTGGTGAAATGTTTAGTACACAGTTATAAATGTACAGATTGTACATTTATTGTACAAGGGACTTAACACGCCTGTGTTTCACTGCAAAGGGTCTTAACGCAGTCCTGTGGAGCACCAGTGCCAAGTGTGATGGTAATGGAGAGAGAGCACCTTATAGTCTGAACGCAATTGGTCCGAAAGTCCATGCTCCAACAGTTTTCTGACAATCTTATGTTAGTGAGCTTAGTGACTAGCCTACATGGGATTAATGTATCGAATGCAGAACTAAAGTCAATAAAAAGCATTCTAACATAGTTCAACTGGCGTTTGATATTGTTAATGCTAAGGACAGTAGTGATAGTGTCTTCTGTCGATCTGTTATCCCTGTAGGCAAACTGGTGTTGGTCAAAGCTGAGTGATAAACTGCCTTTGATGTGCTGCAGGACCAGTTTCTCAAAGCACTTTGACGTACCTCAAAATGACAGCATTTCACACGGAGACCTGAGATTGAAACCCATTCACTTATGTGTTCCCTCCACCCCTAATTACAACAAATGCTCTCAGTGTTTAATTATTGGCTTGTTAAAGTCCTGGCATTATTTGCTCGTTGTTTCATCAGGTATATGTTTTTTAATATAGATTGACAAGACAACATTGTTTTACAGGTTTGTAAACACATATTTCATACACAGTAAGTCAGTAAGGGTCAGTAAGTGTCAATCAAAATCTAGTTTCATGCGGTCTTTGATCCTTAACCTCTTTGTCAGTCTTTTACTGGAATGATTAATCTTACAACTGAATATGCCACTGTTTGGAACCAAAAGCCTTTCACACAGAATCTTAGGCCTTATTATCTGTTGCACCTGGCAGCACCTTGAAGGCAAGATCATGTTTAAAGATCATAGACACGAGACAGCTTTCACACGTCTTATATTGATATTATTTTAGGAATGTAAACATGCTTAGGAACACTGAAATACAATTTTAAAAATATGGCCATTGATGTGAAGGGGGGGCTATGTCAGTAAAGCGTTTTTCGCTTCGAAGTTGATGACGATTTCTTTGGTTTTCTTTGTGTTCAGAGACAGGTTACTCTTTGAACACCAAGCTATCAAGTTAAGGACATCCTCCCTGTAGGCTGACTCTAAGATGAGTCAGCAAACTTGATGACAAAGTTGTTTCTGTCGGTAAGACTGCGCGCAGGGGTATACTTGCTTTGCACATAAGAGAGGGGGAAACCAATTTTGTCTAGTTTGATGACGTGTGTCCGGGAAGAACTGAAATCCACAAATAACATCCAAACATAACTTTGGTGCGACTCTATGTTGCTCAGCACAGTATGGAGAACTACAGCGATTGCATCCACTGTGGATCTGTTTCCACCCTCTCTCCTGTTGATAGAACTTTGCGAGTACAGTCTTAGTCTACAGTTGGCCTAATTAAAGGTGGCAGAAATTATGTGAACACTGTCAGGGTGTGTCCGCTGTTGTTCGTTTATGGTGTTATCGTTTATGGTGTTGATGCTAAAAATCTGTGTTTTCTAAGCACAGCCTGTTGCGTTTGCAGTATAAGGTCATTATTGTTGGAGTACATAGAGGTTGCATGGCTTATGATCACAACCTCTAGTCCAAGTCAATTCTGATTGATTATGCAGATAGATTTTTAAATAGAATTTTAAAAATATATTATAATTGGCCAGTTCTTCTCGCACTGGATCCCAGTTAATTTTGATCTTGGACCACAGTTTTCTTTTATTCATTCATTCATTATCTCCCGCTTTATCCTCTACTAGGGTCGCGGTGGGGTTCCCCATGCCCATCCAGGGGAGAACGTCTCGGGCGCTGGGCAGATACACCCAGGACAGGGCGCCAATCCATCGCTGGGCACACACTCACTCACACAGACACACTCTGTATGGGTCAATTTAGAGAACTCAATTGACTTGATCCATGTGTTTGGACTGTGGGAGGAAACCGGAGAACCCGGAGGAAACCCACACGGACACGGGGAGAACATGGAAACTCCACCAAGATGGGGATTCGAACCGGGAATCCCTAGTGCTGAGAGGCGAACGTGCTAACCACTAAGCCACCGTGCCGCCCTAGTTTTCTTTTAGTCCCTTTATATTATATTTACTGCTGGGGAAGATTGAACTTAAAGCCTTTCTGAGTGTTGTGAAATGTGCTTATAAATAAAATGTATTATTATTATTATTATTATCCATCCAGGCGGCACGGTGGCTTAGTGGTTAGCACGTTCGCCTCTCAGCGCCAGGACTGGGCGCCAATCTATCGTTGGGCACACACTCACTCACACAGACACGCACACATACACACTCTATATGGGGGAATTTGGAGAACTCAATTGACTTGATCCATGTTTTTGGACTGTGAGAGGAAACCGGAGAACCCGGAGGAAACCCAAAGCAGACATGGAGAGAACATGGAAACTCAACCCAGATGGGGATTCGAACCGGGAATCCCTAGCGCTGAGAGGCAAACGTGCTAAACACTAAGCCACTGTATTACCCTTATTATTATTATTAAATAATAATAATAATAATAATAGTAGTGAACATGCCCTGTCCTGGGTGTATCTGCCCAGCACCCGAAACTTTCTCCCCTGGATGGGCATGGGAAACCCCCCCCCGCGACCCTAGTATAGGATAAAGCGGAAGGTAATGGATGGAATATTAGTAGTGAAAGCTATATTAAATAAAAAACATTTTTTTCAGTATTTACTCTCAAATTCAATTAATTCCTATAGATGAGGAAATATTTCATTAAACCATAGTCCATTTGGTAATTTTGTTTAGTCAGTGTTGGCAGTTCCTCATTAGTAAAGAGTGTAGTGCTCCTTTTAACTAAGTAATCTGCCGTATATGCTCTTTTCTATCTAGTGCTATCAAGTAATATCCATAATCTATCAACCTAATCTAGACCCTGAGTGGATGAAAGCATTAAGCAATGGTTTAACCCAGCCAATCTAATTCATGCAAGCCTTATAAAAAAATAATCTTTACATGAAATTTAAAAAATAATCTTTACATGAAATGGTGAGAAAAGTTGACAGACCAGAAAGTAGGTTGACTAATCTTTTTCAGGAATTTTATTTGACCAAATCTGATACTCTAAATGAACATGTTCAAAAGAACGCCTGTAGGAAGAAAATAGCAACACAGGCTGGTTAATGGGGCCTCAAATACCAAAACAATTTATCCCCAGATTAAATGTCCTTAAAGGAAAAAATGCTTGTCCGTGATCTGTTTGTAATTCAATGCACCAAAACAATGTCAAGTGCTGACACAATACTTAAGAGTCATATTACTCCTCTATGACCAGCTTGTCTGACTCTAAAAAATACTCTTGTAGTAAATCCATTGTTTTAAGAGGCAAATACTGCATATTATTTACAAAACATTGTATTATAAATGCGTGATATTTTGCGAAAATTTGTTTCTTATATCTCTCTAAGCCAAAGTATTAATGTGTAGGCAGTGATAAGAACAGGAACTCATGTCTTCTAAAATGCAAATTAGAATTAGTTACATGTAAGAAAATAATTCCAGAACTATTAAATTAATGTCATCATAACCTTTACAAACTGTTGATTTTTGTTTTAATAAATTAATTTGTCTTGTGTTTTAGGTACAAACTTTAAAAAACAACATTTAAATGTAACACCACTATATGGTGGATTTTATAATATTTTAGCCACATGTTGGTAGGTGATACAATCATTTTGGCAACATGTCCCTAGGTGTTACGCTCGCCTACCTCGACCAAAAGCGGCTGCGCAGATGAAGCGCATAGCCGCAGTGCTCTAATGCACTGAAGGGAGCCAGGCACAACAGGTAGCAGACAAAAGGAAGATTATTTAAAGGTGTAGGGACACCATAAACATACAAACGCGAGCGAACATAAAACTAACGACATGCATTGAGGAAGGGGAAAACAGGAGATAAATACATACCGAGACCCGACCACGTGCACAAAGCAAACCAATGAAAATAAAGAGTTAATTAACTTAAATGACAAAACATGAACAAAAGTTAATTAACTCAAATGAGGAACAGGTGCCCTAGACACCTGTTACACTGAGTTTGCCCATACTTTTGGATCAATGTCCCTAGGTGTCCACCTACTTTCAAACACATGTCTGTAAGTGTCCCAATAGAAATCATTATTAGAAATCATGTACCTAGTGTCACGATAGTCTACCTCGGAATAAAGCAGCTGCACATAGGAAGCGCAGAGCCGCCGTGTTTAAACGCGCTGAAGGGAGCCAGGCACGCAGGTAGCAGAAGAACGAGTTAAATTAAAATTAAAATAAAAAATTTAATTGGGTCATTTATTGGACGCTTTTATCCAAAGCGACTTACAAGGTGAGCACAGGGTTCATCACAACATCCCTGGAGCAATGAGGTTTAAGGGTCTTGCTCAAGGACCCACACTGGTAACTTCAGTGGACCTGGGATTTGAACCCCCAACCTTAAGATTGATAGCCCAACACCCAAACCACTGAGCTAACCCGCCCCAGTTTATTTAAAGGTGCAGTAGTACCAAAAAACATGAGGTATGACCAGACTAGTGACATTAAACATCGACCAGCACCGAGGACAAGAAACAACGGAAATAAATACAAAACGACACCAGATCATGTGCACAAAACAAACCAATGACAAGACAGGGTTAATTAACTAACTGATGACAAATGAACATTAATTAACTCACTCTAACAAAAGGAAACACAGAACAGGTGACAGGTGCCCTAGGCACCTGTTACATTACCCCCGCCCCTGCGGTCGCGCAATGGGGAGACGCGACGAAGAAAAAAAAATAACAGTCCGGGGGGGGGGGTCCTCCCCCCTCATTGAGCCGGGCTTGGAAAGCGCTCTCAGGTGGGCACCCTCTGCAGGGCAGACGTGCCGAACGTCCTCTGGCTGCGAGGTCAGGTGGGCGCCCTCGGCGGATAAGGAGTGGGCCACGCCCTCTGGCTGCGTGGTGAGGCGGACGCCCCCAGGCTGCGTGGTCCGGCGGGCGCCCTCTGGCTGCGTGGTCCGTCGGACGCCCACGTCGGACGAGGAGTGGGCCACGCCCTCTTGCTGCATGGTCACCCCTGGCGGCGTGGCGAGGCGGGCACCCCCTGGCGGCGTAGCGAGGCGGGCGCCCCCTGGCTGGGTTGCACATCGCCAAGCCCACCAAGGGATGTCCACCTTGCCATGTCGGCAGAGGGTGTCCACCGCTTCTCATCTGTAGGGGGCATCTGCCATGTCGTGAAGCCAGGGGACGACGGCCTCGCTTCTTCCACAGGGGGCGTCCAGCTCACAATGCCACCAGAAGATGTCCACCTCGTCTTGTCCACAGGGGGCGTCTGCCTCGCCACGTCGCCAGAGGGCGCCCACCTTGTGTTGTCCACAGGGGACGTCTGCCACGTCACAGAGCCAGAGGACGTCCGCTTCGCCACACAGCCAGAGGGCGTGTTGTGGAAGGGGGTAATGTAACAGGTGCCTAGGGCATCTGTTCCTTACTTTCATGTTAATTAACTTGTGTTCGCGTTCAGCATTTTAGTTCATTAACTTGTGGTGTTCATTGGTTTGTTTTTGTGCATGTGGTCGGTGTTTGTGTATTTAGTTTCTGTGTTCTTCTTCCTCCGTGCACGTAGTTACTTTAATGTCTTCTTGTGTTGGTTACTTCTCTGTTTTTGGTGTTCCTACACCTTTAAATAAAACTCATTTTGCAGCTACCTGTTGTACCTGGCTCCCTTCAGCACGTTAGGGTGCTTCGGCTCTGCGCTTCCTATGCGCAGCCTTTCATCCCAAGGTAGGCAAGTGTGACACATGGACCAATGTACTGCTCTTTCACTTTTAACAAATGTATGTCAAAGCTCTGTGTTGTCTTTTACTAGATGTTTGATTTTTGCAATGTTGAAAAGACACATGCTTTCTGACTTTTACCTGTTCAGCAGAGGATAAGATTTTCTTTGGCAGCATCATTCTTCAGACCTACCTGATTTTCTGTTTCCTGGCTGGACAAATTAGAGCCTGCAGTAGGGTTTAAGGAGATTGGGCATTGTGAGTATCCAAACTTGTATGTACTGGAATGTCACATTGTTTTTGATAAAACAAATATGAAAAATCAAACTTGTATTTTTTTAAGTTTAAATTGATATGTGAGGATCTTTAATTTTAATTAAGTGCTTATACTAACTGACTTTTTTCTTGCATTTTAATTTAAATTTTCAAAATGTTCTTCTAAAAAAGCATATTTATAATTTTTTGTCTATAAATTAATTATTTAGATAGAATTATATTAAGAATACATTTTTCACTGAGCAAAAATTGGGGAAAAACAAATCATCTGAGGTGCAAGATGCTTATCTTCACCCTTCAGCACGAATAGTCTTAGTAATCTCAGTCTGAAGGCTACTACAAAAGAGACCACAATTCCTCTAATGACTGTTTGTTCATGTTTATACAAACTAGTATGACTCAAACTGCTAGCTTTTCCTTTTAATATTTTTGTCATCATTTTTGAAGACAGTTTAGCTACAATGCAAAGTTTGTGTCAAACAGCTGAGTAAATTGAAACATTGAATACATACTGCAGCAATGATATCTATCTGTTACAAGGAAGGTTATGGATTTTAAATGCAGTCAGTTGTAATGTTTGGGTATTTTCAACCTATTTTAGTCTAGTGACATTGGGGTATAAACTGTTGTCATTGTTGTAATAGGGGGAAGATTTGCCTCTATGCTTTTCAATGAAAACATTCTTTATCCAGAGCTCCACTGAAAAGAAAAAGTAAACAAACAAATGAGGGAACTGGATACTTTTGTGCATAGGTGATGATGGAAAATTCCCTTGCTTTGTGAGATGAAAGACTTTGATTGTTCAATAGTCAACATACCTGTAAGTCTCTCTCATTTTTGTCCATAACCTCCACTCCAACAATGCTGCTGTAAGTAAAGAAATGCCACCCATTATGTGGTCTTCAATGACAGTCCCTCCAGCAGACTGGGTAAATGTTATTAGCACCTTCTTAGGTAATTATATCCTCTCAGGTGTCATTTAAGGCCTTGACTTGGCATGTTTGCAAGGGTTGCTGTCACATTTGTCTGAAAGAACCCCTACACACAGTGACAAAAAATGAAGGCATAAATTTGAATGAAATGTTGACATTTCTGTGTAAGGTGTGCTCCAATCTGAGTTAAAGTATGTGGTCACACATTCAAGAACTAATCTGATTCCCTATCATGGCATTTCTCTCCTTATCACTAAAAAGGTTTTTAATAGCTTTTCGTTCACCAGCAGTTACACAATGTAAACAAGTGACTGATGGCTTATAATAAAGAATGTGAAGGTGTATTGTGGAGTCTACATCATGTAAAGATTTAGTGTCAAGCCTGAGGCTAGGTTCCTAATGCATGTCTCACCTTTCCTTGAAAACCTCAAAGTAGAGCTGCCTTTAAAAGTCACAATAAAGCTCATGGGTAGAGCTTTCAACATTGCAAAAAGTTCATTCAACACACACACACACACACACACACACACGCACACACACACACACACACACACACACACACACACACACACACACACACACACACACACACAGGTGTAATCAGGTAGACATATTAAATGACTTTATATATTAAATGTCTAGATATATTAAAAGACCTTCATGTCTTGTTTCAGACACATAAGTGCGTAGATTTCAGTTGAGAATGGTAAAAGAGGTACATAACATAACTAGTAATTATCTCGAATACTGTCTAAATTGTAATAATGTTGCTTACCTTACACATAGTACATTTGAACTATAATTAGATACATATTTATTTACTTTCATGTACTAAGATTTCAATCTGAGTGGAAAATTGGAGTGATAACTATTATTAATTGCAGTTCAAGTAATTTGAAGCGCTTTTTACAGCAGTCCTATAAATCAACCCCATAAAACCATGTGAACTGCCTTTATTTAATATCCAACATGGCAGATAAAGTTCATAAGGCATCTCTTTTCTTAGGTTTTTTAAAGTGAACTATAAATGCTGACAAATGTAAAAACCACTAGAGCTTGAGTCTAATCTGCACTACCTAGACCACTAACGATACAAGAACCTGTGTCTATGGCAACTATATTTAATGTTGCAAGATTACATCTTACTAGAAAAGGTAACTGCAATTACCTTGGTAAATTAACAAAAAAATCTGTATATGTAGGCCATCAAAAGCTGCAATGCCACCCATTTCGTATTTAGCAGCCACAGTATTCTAGCAAATGTGTGTTGACTCTGCCTCATGTTAATATAAATAAGTGCTAATAATAGTGTCTGTGTCTATAGCCAGTTTGCTGAGTGCAGGGGTGCACAGGCAGTTTGTGACAGAATCCAAGGACACCTAGAGATGTATAAAGTTAGCACATTCATTCTCCTTGGATATTCACAGACCATTCAATGTCAGGTTTATCTATTTAAAGAGCTGCATCTGGACTTCAACTACATCTATGCTGTGAGCTTCACTACTTCAACTACAAGGGGCTTCAAAGCTTAAAAAATGGCTTAAAAACGTCTCTACAGCAACTTTGACTAGTTCACCAACTGCATCCCTAACACTAGCTCAACCACTGCATTTCACTTGTTGATTTCAAAGTGATCTTGACTTGTGCATTTATGAGCCTAAATACTATAAAGACACAATGCTTTGCGTCTTCTGCAGCACACTAATCATGCCCACTTAAGACACTATAGCACTAATATTAATATTAACTAATTAAACTTTTGTTTAATATATATAATATATAGGGTGGCACGGTGGCTTAGTGGTTAGCACGTTCGCCTCTCAGCGCTAGGGATTCCCGGTTCGAATCCCCATCTGGGTGGAGTTTCCATGTTCTCCCTGTGTCCGCGTGGGTTTCCTCCGGATTCACCGGTTTCCTCCCACCGTCCAAAAACATGGATCAAGTCAATTGAATTCTCCAAATTGCGCCATATAGAGTGTGTTTGTGTGAGTGAGTGTGTGCCCAGCGATGGATTGGCGCCCTGTCCTGGGTCTATCTGCCCAGTGCCCGAAACGTTCCTCCCTGGATGGGCATGGGGAACCCCACCGCGACCCTAATAGAGGATAAAGCGGGAGATAATGAATGAATGAATGAATGATATATAATATATCACACTGGTGCAAAACACCCAGGAAGTGAGACCAGGCCAGGATTCTTAGAGTTATTGGCTAGTTTAAATGCAGATGGTTTTTTTGTTATCAAATTATTAAATTAAGCTTGTTGGCTAGGTCTTGGTTGGTGTGTGGCATGCTGTGCATTTCATTTAGTAAACCAAAACCTGCTTTTCGCCCTTTTCGAGGTCCAATTTAAATTAATTGGGATGAACCTTGTTGGGCCTATAGGTCGATCACTTTTATATTAGTTATGTAACACTATATTTTGAAGCAGTGCTGCTTCATTTCAAGATCATCTCTCATATTGGAATTCCCAGGGAAATCCTATGTCATGAGCACTGTGCAAGCTATATGCCTTATTGAGGATTAAATTGATTCATACTAGCACCCTGCTTTTTTTTAATCTTCTTCACCCTGTTTAGATAACACCAGCCAGTGACCCTAGATTTGGGTTGTTTAGGGCCCACACAACATTCCATGTATTGATGGACATCTTTTGCCCCACATGACATATGGCCTGGCCTGGGAACAAGCGGTTGGGTGAGAGTACATGATGAGGCAGAGTCTGTAAATTGGGGGCAGGAATGAGAGGGAGATCAGTTAAGGAAAACACCTGCCATTCATTAAAGTGTGTAATTATCTTATCTCTGTGTGTAGTTAAAAAAGGCTGAAAGCAGGCAGGAGGCAGAGTGGTAACTATGCTACCCTGGGTATATGTGTGTTGGTTGTTTGTGGACTGCTGTGAACTGTTAAAAATATTTGGAGAAAATAAAAGCCATATTTTGTTACAATCTGTCTGCTTTTAGGCAGATTGTTTGGGAAAACAATAGTCCTAAGCTACACTTAACCCTAAATATCTAGAGTCATTACAGGCTTTGTTTCGCCATCCAGAGCAAGATTTATCATGTTGTGAGCTCATTTTAGATGTTCATTACGACATCCCACTACAGAAGAATATAAGCCTTAAACCTTTGCTGCATAAAGCAGATTAAATACAATGTCACTTGTTTCTCTTGTTTCTTCTTTTATTATGCATGCTGAGCTCTTATGTTGTGAAATGTTATTTTTAATGAACTGATTATTACGGCTATCCACTTGTGTCACCTAATCCCTGTACATTTATCTAGATCATACACATTAGGGCCACCATGCTTCTCACCACCTTTCTCACCTGAACCACCCACTGAGCCCATGCAAATTGACACCACTCATCTGGCTGCAAGATAGTACCAACACTGTGTTAAAGCAGGGTTGTGCTTATACTGTGATGCCAATGCCTACACGCTATCTGGATGTCTGAATTGTCCACCCAGTTTCTGCACATTTACTGCTGGAAGTAATTTTGACACATGAATCACTTATTCATTCATCATTCATCATTCATTATTCACCTGTCTGTGTACACTTAAATACTATTTATTTCATTTTTCTGTTCAGTACTGATTCATTTAGGTGTCCAGGGTAATTTTACTTGTAGTTGCACAAACTTTGTTAATGAGCTATTACTTTAACACAGAGGGTTAGGATATTTGAACAGTTCTTTTGTCATTTCATCACTTATACATTCATAGAGTTAGGCTTATCTGACCTGCTTACTTATTGGTAACATGTGCAAAGGGTCTTACAAAGTGTCCTTAAAGATCATGTATGTGTCAAAACCAAAAAGTGAGATTTTAAATGCACCACCATCTACTTTTTCGTCACCTCTGCCATGACGGACACTTAGAGATCTAGTTTAGGTTTTAGCAGTTCTAAATTGGCAGACTCTTTGCAGATTTTGGATCACTGTTTTACATGCCTCTTCTATCCATCCAATTATGAGAAAAATAGTTTTAAAAAACCTACAAAATGTTCTACACGTTAAATGCTTTCCATCAGTAAAATGGTAACTACCTGTTTACATTGTTGATGACACATATGTTGTGCACATATGCAACAAATGTTGATGACACATATGTTGATCACCCGAAGATGGGGCACCGCAAGCGGTGTTCAAGAAAACAAAAACGCGGCAAGCGGGCTGGAGTTCGCGCTAGGCTAACAACTAAGCAAACTCGACCAGCTCTACCGTCCATTCTGCTCTCAAACGTCTTCTCCCTGGAAAATAAACTGGACTGCATCCGACTTCAGAGAACTACACGACAAGCCGACAGAAACTCAACCATGTGTGGTAAGACTCGCGGCGGCGGACTGTGTGTTTACATCAACACAGAATGGTGCAAGAACTCTGTACTAATCTCCAGCTACTGTTCACCGTTAGTGGAGTTCATGATCGTCCGATGCAGACCGTTTTATTTACCGCGAGAATTCACTACAGTACTGATCATCGGTGTTTACATCCCACCCACCGCTAACGCTAAAGATGCGCTGTGTGAACTGTACTGCGCTATCAGCGGACTTCAAAACACGCACCCCGATGGACTGTTTATTGTTGCTGGAGATTTCAACCATGTGAATCTCAAGACAGTTCTCCCTAAATTCCACCAACATGTGAACTTTGCTACGAGAGGAGCGAAAGCGCTGGATCTTGTTTACACAAACATCTCCAGCGCATACCGGGCTGAACCCTGCACCCACCTCGGATACTCAGATCACATCTCTGTTATGTTAATTCCAGCATACAGACCGGTCGTGAGACGCTCAAAACCGGTTTTAAAGCAGGTGAGAACCTGGCCTGCAGGAGCCATCTCTGCACTTCAGGACTGCTTTGAGTGTACGGACTGGAACATGTTTAGGGAGGCTGCAACCCACGGCGACAATATCGACCTGGAGGTGTACACGTCGTCGGTGACCTGCTACATCAGCAAGTGTACAGACGACATGACTGTCTCCAAGAACATCACCACACATCCCAACCAAAAGTCATGGATGACCACAGAGGTGTGTGCTTTGCTGAGGGATCGTGACTCTGCTTTTAAGGCAGAGGACAAGGTGGCACTTAGAACACCGAGGGCCAAACTGTCCAAGGCCATCAGAGAGGCAAAGCACGCACACGGTCGGAACATCCACAGCCACTTCCAGAACAGCGGAGACACACGGTGCATGTGGCAGGGCATCCAGACCATCACCAACTACAGGACCTACACCACCAACTACACCACCTGCCTGCGACGGTGACGTCTCCCTTCCAGATGCGCTGAACGACTTCTACGCTTGGTGTGAGACACAGAACGGTTCGACAGCATGGAAGACCACCCCTCCTCTCAACTACCAGGTATTGTGCTTCATAGCTGACGAGAGGAAAACTCTACGCAGAGTCAACCCTCGAAAAGCTGCTGGACCAGACAACATTCCTGGCAGAGTGCTCAGGGAATGTGCAAACCAGCTGACAGATGTATTCACCGACATCTTCAACACCTCCCTGAACTATGCCATCGTCCCGACATGTCTCAAGGCTCCAGCCATCATCCCCGTGCCGAAGAAGTCTCCAGTGTCCTGCCTCAACGACTACCGCCCCGTTGCACTGACTCCCGTCATCATGAAGTGCTTCGAGAGGCTTGTCATGAGGCACATCAAGACCCTGCTGCCACCTACACTGGATCCACTGCAGTTTGCATACCGGCCAAACCGCTCAACAGATGACGCCATATCCACAACCCACCACCTGGCATTCACCCACCTAGAAAATAAAGACACTTATGTTCGAATGCTGTTCATCGACGTCAGCTCAGCATTCAACACAATCATCCCTCAACACCAGATCGGGAAACTGGATCTACTGGGCCTCAATACCTCTCTCTGCAACTGGAGCTTGGACTTTCTGACCGTGAGACCGCAGTCAGTCAGGATTGGACACAGCTCGAACCACATCATAAAGTTCGCAGACGACACAACCGTGGTGGATCTCATCAGCAAGAACGATGAGACAGCGTACAACGGCTTACGGACTGGAGCAGAACCAACAACCTGTCTCTGAACTTAGACAAGACCAAAAAGATGGTTGTTGACTTCAGGAGGATAAGGCGTGATCACTCTCCACTGAACATCGACGGCTCTGCTGTGGAGATCGTCAAGAACACCAAGTTCCTTGGAGTTCACCTGGCAGAGGATCTCAACTGGTCTCTCAACACCAGCACCATCGCCAAGAAGGCCCAGCAGCGTCTCTACGCTGCATCCGCAAGGCAACAAACATTGTGGATGACAACACTCACCCCTCACACACACTCTTTGAACTCCTGCCTTCTGGAAAAAGGTACCGGAGCATCCGGGTCAACACCTCCAGACTGCGTAACAGTTTCTTTCCTCAGGCCATCAGACTCTTAAACAATTTCACCAGCACTGTTACCTCTCCACTAAATGTTAACTGTTCACAATCATTACTTGAATGTTTACTGTTCATTACTTGAATGTTTATTGTTCATTACTTGAATGTTTATTGTTTTACTGTACTGTGTATCGTCCTGTATTTATTGTAATTTTTTTCCCCTTGTGTTTGCACATGTGCACTTTGTGTTTTGTGTGGTGGCTGTGTAACGGGTGCCTAGGGCACCCGTCCCTCGGCCGTTGTGTGTGGGTGTTTTTGGTTTCTGTGTTTTATGTTCCTGTGTTGTTAATTAGCTGTCTCGTGTTAGTAATTTGGGTTAATTAGCGTCACGGGTTCATTGGGTGGTTTTATGCACGTGGTGGGTATTTAGTTCCGGGGTTTTATGTCTTCCGTGCGCGTCTTTGTGTGTTTACTGTCACCTTGTCCTTTATGTACCTGTTTGTGTGGTGTTTTTGCACCGTGAATAAATATTCCTGTTTGTGTTCTACCTGCGTGCCTGGCTCCCTTCTGCGCGTTAGAGCGCCGCGGCTCTGCGCTATATTTGCGCAGCCGCGTTCAATTCCCAGGTGGGCAGCGTGACAGAAAAGACGCGCCAACGTTTTGGGAGTCCAGAGCCCAGGTAGGCTATTTTTAAATTTTTCTTTGGGGGGGCCGTATAGCCTCGTACTCGCGGCGCGCTCCGCCGTTTCCGCGAGTGCGTTGTTATGCGGAGCCCGCCCTCCCGGAGCCGGGGGAACGGCTCAAACAGTGTCATGGCGGAGTGGAGTGACTCCGATGAGGAATGGTTGTGGAGGTACGGGTTTGAGGCGCTCTGCGCAGAGGAAAATCTGGACATTGTCCAGATTTCCGATGACGAGGCGGGCGAACCTTACCTGTATGGGCACATTCTGCCCGTACACACCCTCCGCAACACTGAGGAGTTCTGGACGGAGGGTCCAGTCCGGTTTGTTAAACCCCCGGTGGCGAGACACAGACGCAGAGCGCGGCGACGGCGTGGGCTGAAGCCGCAGCAGGCGCACAGCGCAGCCGCGGAGCGCGAAGCGTGGACTGCGGGGCAGTCACGTGACGCGACCGCGCCGGTCCGTGCCGCGTCTGGGTCGCGCTGCGAGGGGGCGGTACCGGAGCCGCCGTCTGAGTGCGCGAATGTGTTGTGTCCCCCTTCCTCCTATGTGTTGTGTCCCCCGTCCTCCTATTTGTCGTCTGACCAGTCTGTCATCCCCATGTCCGACATGTTTGTCTCTTTGTGTTTGGGCGTTGCGGTGGGGGTCTACATGTTTTGTGTTCAGGATGGAGAGCCGGAGGTGCCGGCCGAGGTCATGCCAGCGCGCGTGCCCGCCGAGGTCCGCGCAGCCTGCGTGCCCGCCGAGGTCCGCCCAGCGTGCGTGCCCGTCGAGGTCTGCCCAGCGTGCGTGCCCGCCGAGGTCCACGCAGCCTGCGTGCCCGCCGAGGTCCGCCCAGCGTGCGTGCCCGCCGAGGTCCATCCTGCCTGCGTGCCCGCCGAGGTCCAGCCAGCGCGCGCGCCCATCCCGCGGCCCAGGGGTGTCACGCCGCCCATCCCGCGGCCCAGGGGCGTCACGCCGCCCATCCCGAAGCCCAGGGGGCGTCACGCCGCCCATCCCGAGCAGCAGGGGCCGCACGCCGCCCAGCCCGAGCAGCAGGGGCCGCACGCCGCCCAGCCCGAGCAGCAGGGGCCGCACGCCGCCCAGCCCGAGCAGCACGGGCCGCACGCCGCCCAGCCCGAGGTCCAGGGGCCGCACGCCGCCCAGCCCGAGCAGCAGGGGCCGCACGCCGCACGCCCCGCCGCCAGGGGGCGTCCGCCTCGCCAAGCCGCCACGGGGCGCCCGCCTCGCCACGCCGCCAGGGGGCGTCCGCCTCGCCATGCCGCACGCCCCGCCGCCAGGAGCCGCCCGCCTCGCCACGCCGCCAGGGGGCGTCCGCCTCGCCACGCCGCCAGGGGGCGCCTGCCTCGCCACGCCGCCAGGGGGCGTCCGCCTCGCCACGCCGCCAGGGGGCGCCCGCCTCGCCACGCCGCCAGGGGGGGCGCCCGCCTCGCCACGCCGCCAGGGGGCGTCAGCCTCGCCACGCCGCCAGGGGGCGTCCGCCTCGCCACGCCGCCAGGGGGCGTCCTCCGGACCACGCCGCCAGGGGGCGTCCTCCGGACCACGCCGCCCGTGGGCGTCCACCTGACCCTGCAGCAAGAGGGCGTGGCCCAGTCCTGATCCGCCACGGGCGGCCACCTGACCTCGCAGCCGGAGGCCGTCCGCAGCTCCGCGTCCGTGGAAGGCGCCTTCCACACCGCGCCCGCAGAGGGCGTCCACCCCGACACAGGACCCATGGACGTGTCACACGCCTCCCCCGCAGAGGGCGTCCACCGGAGGGTGCCTATCGAGCCCGACTTAGGAGGGGCGGACGACCCCTCCCACCCCCCCAGGACTGTTTTTTTTGGGGTGTCTTGGTCGCGTCCCCGCGTTACGCGACCGTAAGGGCGGGGGTAGTGTAACGGGTGCCTAGGGCACCCGTCCCTCGGCCGTTGTGTGTGGGTGTTTTTGGTTTCTGTGTTTTATGTTCCTGTGTTGTTAATTAGCTGTCTCGTGTTAGTAATTTGGGTTAATTAGCGTCACGGGTTCATTGGGTGGTTTTATGCACGTGGTGGGTATTCAGTTCCGGGGTTTTATGTCTTCCGTGCGCGTCTTTGTGTGTTTACTGTCACCTTGTCCTTTATGTACCTGTTTGTGTGGTGTTTTTGCACCGTGAATAAATATTCCTGTTTGTGTTCTACCTGCGTGCCTGGCTCCCTTCTGCGCGTTAGAGCGCCGCGGCTCTGCGCTATATTTGCGCAGCCGCGTTCAATTCCCAGGTGGGCAGCGTGACAGGCTGTTATATGTAGCACCTTGTTCCTGGGGAACGCTGTCTCGTTCCACATATATTGCACTGTGCTTTATATTGTGACAAATAAAATACTTGAATATTTGCATACATAGATTTTAATGATTTTTCCACTCAAACAAATACAACAGCATTCATTCACATCAGTTGCCATTGCTTTTTAATTAATTTTAAGTTTAAATTCACTTTAATCAGCTTTTTAATTTTTATTTTCTTGCATTGTTGCCTAGTTTGGGATCTCTAAACACATTTTGTCTGATCATGGACTCTAGATTACTTCTGTTCTCTGGCACTTATTCATGAAACAATTAAACGCAATTGAATAATGAAAGGGAAACAATTAGGAGCTGAACAAATTTGCTAAATTTATTCTGTAAATAGCATTTACATTGCATGGCAAATGAGAGAACACCATATCATGAATCATTCTGCTTGTTCAAAACATCCTCTGACCCTAGGAATGAGGTAGGGTTTACTTGTAAGAGGTAGAAAACAGCATTAAGCACTAATGTACAATCAAAATATTTCGCATACTTAGATTTAAAAAGTGAGATACACCAACCAATTCAGCACCTCCTCTTGCAGACACACGCACACACAGGATGAGGAAATCCTATCTCCCACCTCCTAACCACACCATAGTTTACAAAAGAGCATCCTGAGCAGCTGTATCACTGCCAGTTTGGGAAATTGCACTGTTATGTATCACAAGTCCTGCAGATGATTGTAAAGACAGCTGAGAAAGTTTATACTCCTTAACCTCCTACAGTCTGAAGGAATCAAAACATTATGGCGATTACATTCAGACTGTGGTGCTTTCTTGCAACAGACTTAGCTCCTCCATACTCAAGACTCTGGTCTGAACACATACTGAAATGTTAAAAATGTTTAGGAATAATAAATTTTTTCTTTTTTTTTTATATTACACTTTTTGACACTTTGCGTGCATATGTACATACTCCTGTTTTAGCCCAGTAATACAAAGTATTGTGAGAAATCCTGTGTCTGCGTCTGTCTCTCCGTCACGCTCTGCCACTCGTTCCCTTAGCCCCGCCTTCTAGTTCCGCTTTCGCTCCGTCACCAGGTGAGGCTAATTTGTTTGATGGGTCGTTTACCTTATTTAAGCTCTGTCTTCACACGGGACGAACGCAAAGTATTGTCCCTGCTTGCATACATACCGAGCGATTTTTTGGCTTCTATTCTAGATCTGTCTCTCAGCTTTTTGTCCTGTGGTGTATCTGGTCTCGGTGAGTGTGCGTCTGTTTGTGTTAGCTGTTTGTTAGCATCTGCGCTCTCACCTCTGTGTTTAGGTTAGTCTCTGTCATTGCATGAGTGAACGTCTGTGTTTTTCTGTGATCGCTCCCTGTGGTTTGTCTAATCCTCTTTCTGTTTTCAGTGTTCATCCTGTCCCTAGAGTCCTGCGTCCCGGGAGCGATCGTTATCTCTGTCCGTCCGCTCAGGTGGTTCGGCTTCGGCCGGTTGGGGCGGAGTTTGCGCTCACCCTAGCCCGCTCCGATGGCGCGTCACCACCTGAGGGCGTCCGTGTCTCAGTGTTCACCCAGCATACTAATAATTCCGATCTGTTTACTAACACGCTCTCTCTCGGTGAACTAACATGGTTTTCTTCCCTGTGTATTAACCCTCTCGCTGTCCCCCTGTCCCTTGTCTGTTGCAGTTCCTTCCCGAGCCGCTCGTCGTCCCGTGTAGTTCACCGTACCTCTCTGAACACTTTCTCCACGCTTTCTTCTTTCAGGTTTTTGGATAACACTCTCGTTGACACACCTGTTCTTTCTATCGTAGGGTTTGTTATTTTGTCTACTCTAGACAACCTCACTAGTCCTTTCCATTTTTCTTCACGCATAGCCAGTGTAGGGTTCTCTTACTACAGCGTTAGTATTAGTGTGTACTTTGTTTTATTTGGTTATTGGTTTTGCTCTGTGTTGTGCTCTGCCCAGTCCTCCGTCCAGGTTCATCACCCCGGCCTGGGTCCAGTTGACAACACTCCCCTCGACCACGCCTCCTCCTGCACCACCCTACCTCTGCCTTGCTTATTAATAAACCTACTTTGTTCTGCATCCACGTCTCCAGACCTATCCTTACAGCCACTTTGTGACAATTATGTAATATTTTCATCCATTATTCAGCTTAAACTGTCATGTTTATTGCACTGCACTCTGCCTATATATATATATTACATTCATTCCCTTTATTATAATAATGTTTATCGTATTGATACTGCTACTGGCTGCTAAATTTCCTTCAGCTTAAATAAAGTATTCTATCTATTTATCTATCTAACTCCCACACATTTGTTTACATTAGCACATGGATTGAAGGAGGTGCAAGATGAAACAAAGTCATCCAGAAATATCACCATATCAACATATCTTTTCTCTGCTCAGCCTCCCGGTCCCCTTTGGATAGGCACACAGGAGTGGCAGGTGATCCAGCACTCTGGCAGGCAGTGACCATCTGCTTGTTCTAGCCTAACATTGACCTTCTGATGCACCAAAAGGGTCTGGTCTTTTGTCAGTTTGCGCAATATTCTTCTTGTCCTGTGTTTTGGCACCATGTTATATGCCAGGTCACCAAGAGAAGCAAAGAAATGATCTGCAAAACTGGAATACAGATATTAGAACACATGACGTTTGGCATATCATGTGGAACTGCAGACATGTATTAATGAACATGATCTTTCTCATGCTGCAAAAATTCATTTTTCAGATAGGAAACTCTTCTCTCCTCACCTCTCTTTAAAATAATGCAAACACACACACAAGCTGCAGATGGAAGCCATCACCTCCTCTAATTTCCTCTTATGCACAAATCCATGCTTGATATCAGCTCCACATCACAATGAATTAATGAATATATTTGCAGATGTATGAAAAACTGTCACACTCACACCCACTTCCACTGCTCCGCCTACCTCACCTCAAGACACACCCACTGATATACCTGATGCACCATCCACCAATCAGCACTCTCCCTCTCCTGAGGCACGTTCCACCAATCAGCGCTCTCTCTCTCCTCAGTACTGATCAGGTGAACCTCATTAGCAGACACTCTATTTAAGCCGGCGTCCCGGATCCACCTTTGCTGAGTTTTCTGGTTACGTTCGTATGCTATGGTGGTTCTGTTCCTGTGGTTCTGCCTGGTGGTGTTTTCTAGGACGGTTTACCTGTGTGCAGGTGAAGGATCACGGACTCCATTTCCCTCGAGTTCACCTTGCTGCATTCCTTACCGTCTAATCATCTGGTCTCCCGGGGATTCCGACGACCGGTGATGTCATTACCAACGCTTTACCTCTGTTTACTCATTCAAGACTGTTGACTGTATTGATTATTGCCTATGCAATAAAGACTCGTTTATTTGCTGAAAACTTCACACTTCCTGCGTTTCCTCCGGTAGCGTGACAAACATTTTGCCACAATACTTTTTTTTGTAATTTTTTTTATACTATGCTGATCAAGGACAGGACAAGGACGTTGTTCTTAATGTCATTAATTTATGGTATATGAGACGTGGAAAATGTTTTTTGTAAGTTTGCTATGTAAAGTCTACATTTCTTAGCAAAAAGTAAACTTCTGACTTAGCCATTCAGTAACCAAAAACATTTTTAATGTTAAATAAGATGTTCCTTCTACAACTTTAGTAAATACTATTAAATAATGCACTGAATCCATCAACCAAGAATAATTGGTAACCACATGACTGCAATTCTGTTACTAATGACACACAATTACTGAATCTAGATTTTGAATGTCAAAGGTTGACAACTCACAATTCAGATCCTGAAAAAAATCTGATTAACACAAATGTCATTGAATCAGGTCCTCTCGCATTCATTTTTACAGCATTAGCAGCTATGTTACATGCATGCATAGTATTATGTATTATGATTTTGACATGGCTTTAGAAACTAGTTTAGACCAGTCAATTGCCTACAACCTTATTGTGCTACAACTGCTTTACAACACTCAGAGGAAGCAACCGTGGCAGGAGCTAAGATAAATATTCAGCAAAAGTGTTTGGTGGAATGTTAAATCTTTTTTTTTAAATTTAAAACAACAAAAGTACTGTAAGTGCTAGCAAAAGAGATGTAGCTTTAGATGTTTCTTGAAAATGCAGAATTACAGACAGAAAACGGAAGATTGTTCCAGTATTTAGCAGTAGTGAAAGACATGGAGTGAGAAATTGCACCATAGGGAAGTGAAAGCATCAGGCGGTTATCACTAGAGCACAGTGAACTAGCTAGGGTATACCTTCAGGGAATAGAGAATAGAGTTAACAGTTGCAGCTTATTGAGCATGACTGGCAGTGATGTTACATGGGTTCCCTTGGATTGTTTGAATACAATATGAGCTACAGAGTTTTGGATCAGTCGAAAAGACTTGAAAAGCATTGCAATAGTCCAGCTAGAAAATATTTTATTAATTAAAAATAAATAAATAAATGAAACTGTAAACAGAACACTAGTAACACAAATATTAAGGGAAATGATTCCTAGATGGGAGTTGTGTGGTGGCTTAGTGGTTTGCACGTTTGCCTCGCACCACCGGGAAAACAGATACAAATCCAGGTTTGGATTTCCATGTTCCAGATCTGAGTTTCCATGTTCTCCACATTTCTGCATGAGTTTTCTCCTACAGTACAAAAACATGAATTTAATTAATTGGCTGTTCTATGTGTGTGGGTGTGTGCACAGTGATGAATTGTCATCCTGTTGTGGGTGTCTTTTCAGCGCCCAAAATACCCTCCCACCCAGCGACCCTAGTCGCTATTACAGGATTAAGCAGAAGATAATGAGATTAAATCCTTGATTGGGAATTCCAGCAAAAATCATGTTTTTTGTCCCTACTGTATTGCCGAAGCGGAGAATCTGACGTTTGGCCCCCATGACAATGTAACGGCACGGGAGGCGTACAGAGACGTAAAGGCTAGTGGAGAACTGCACAGATTACACGTAGGTGGCTTGGGACCCATTTAGGGATGCAGCGGTGGCATGGGACACGTTTAGAGATGGGTTAAGTGGGGGACCTGTTTAGGGACCTGTCAGGGACCGTTTAAGCACACGGGAGTGGTGCGGGGGCAAGGTCGTGAAGGTAACGTAGAGGCCGCTTATGGACACGAACGCGGCGTGGAGGTCGTTAAAGGATACAAAAGTGGCGCAGAGGCTGGTTAAGGATGTGATGGTGGCGCAGAAGCCGATTAAGGATGCGTGGAGACCGTTTAAAAATGCGAAGGTGGCGTGGAGATTGTTTAGTGGCACGAAGGCGGCAAGGATGCCATTCAGTGGTGCGAAGGCAGCACAGAGGTAATTTAGTGACATGTGGGTGGTGCGAAAGCCATATGGGGTTGCAAGGGCAGCGTGATGGCCGTTTAGGGTTGCGAGGGCAGCGTGGAAGCCGTTTAGCAGTTGCAAACGTAGTAGAGAGTTTAGCAGTCGCAAACGCAGTAGAGAGTTTAGCAGGCATGAACCCAGGAGAGTCCTTAAAGTGCACGAACGCTGGACATTCTTTGGCTGACACGAACGCTGGACAGGATTTGCCAGGCATGAATGTTGAACAGTTTTTGGTGGATACAAACGCTGGATAGGCTTTTGTAGGCACGAACGCTGGACAATCATGGGTGGTGGGTGGACTGCGGGGGCTGTTTAAGGATGAAAAGGCGGCGTGGAGGTCGTTTTTTTTGGTTGACGCAAAGAGGCAGAGCAGAAGGGTTTAAACTGAGCTAGCTCCAGGTTACATAGTGCAGGAGCTGAAACTCTTTTTTGAAATCTATTCTTTTATTAAACACATTCTAGCAACTATCCATTCATTCATTCATTCATTATCTTCCGCTTTATCCTATATTAGGGTTGCGGTGGGGTTCCCCATGCCCATCCAGGGGAGAACGTTTCGGGTGCTGGGCAGATACACCCAGAACAGTACGCCAATCTATCGCTGGGCACCATTCCAGCAAATAACACGAAAAAAAGGAGAAAACCTGATTTTAGTACACCCAAACCACCAAACACAGTATACAGCACAAATGTAAAACAATCACAGTAACCCACATTTCCCCAAACAGAACATCCATCCATCCATTATCTTCCGCTTTATCCTCTATTAGGGTCACGGGGGGTTCCTCATGCCCATCCAGGGGAGAACACTTCAGGCACTGGGCAGATACACCCAGGACAGTGTGCCAATCTATCACTGGGCACACACTCACAAACACAAACACACTCTATATGGGGCAATTTGGGTAATTTGTTTGACTTGATCTATGTTTTTGGACTGTGGGAAGAAATACGTACGCTGATACGTAATAAACGCTTTTTTTTCCTCAAACCTCCATCGCGATCTACCTGACACCCCTTCGCAATTGACCGGTCGATCCCTGGTCTATGCAAATGCAATAGACCATTTATAAAGTAATAATACAAATAATACTAGTTGTCAAACATTGGAGTATAAACAAAATACAGCATAATTGAACTAAACTCTCTTTTTAAAAAATCTAAAAATGCACTGTTCCAAATTATTATACACAACAGATTTTAAAACATTTTATAGGTTGAAATGAACTGCAAATGATAATTTGTTGAATTTACAGCAGTAAGAATTCCATACACTGAAATCAAAAGCTATTTCAATCAAAATACTCTTTAGGGCCATGTTACATGTTAAAATAGGACCCCTTTTTGATGTCACCTTCACAATTGTGGCATCTATTAAACTTGAGTTTTCAGAGAGGTCATCCTTAAATTTCTTTGCAGGATCACAGAATAGCCTTCCAGACCTGATGTTTTGATATGAACTGCCTCCCACCCTTTCATTCATTCATTATCTTCAGCTTTATCCTCTATTAGGGTCGTGGTGGGGTTCCCCATGCCCATCCAGGGGAGGACGTTTCGGGCGCTGGGCAGACACACCAAGGACAGGGCGCCAACCTATCGCTGGCCTCCCACCCTGATATATATTTTTATTGAGGGTACTCCAAGGTTTGAGTTCTGTGAAGATGTTGGTCACCACATGAGTTTCTATTCTCTATTTATGCCCATAGCAGCCAATGACACGATAAGATTGCCATGCATAAAGATGATTTTCCTCCGGCAGAAAAAAACTTTATACTTTGCCAAGGTAATTTTCATCCACCAACCATACACTAATCCAAATATCTGGACCATCCAGTATTGCACAACACTCAACAGTAAAGAAGATGTATGTATGAGAATTAGCCATGGCATTTTTCACTCTACTATACCAGCCCAGAATCCACACTTGTGTGTATGATGCTTGTCACCTCCACCTGCAACTAATAAGACAGCACCCCCCCCCCCCCCCACACACACACACATATATATATATATATATATATATATATATATATATATATATATACATACTTGTGTGTATATATGTGAGCGGTATCTTATTAGTGATGTGACAAGTATCATACAAACAAGGGTGGATCCTGGGATGGCTTGGTAGAGCATAGATGGAGAGAAACTCAAAGGGTGGCCAACATCTTCCCCTGACCTCAAACCCTTAGTGTATCCTCACTAAAAATATCTATGAGGATAAGAGGCATCTCACATCAATACATTATTTACATCATCATTTACATAATCTTGCCCAGAGATAGATTGGTGCCCTGTCCTGGGTGTATCTGCCTAGCGCCCAAAACGTTCTTCCCTGGATGGGCATGGGGAACCCCACCGTGACCCTAATATAGGATGAAGCGGAAGCTAATGAATGAATGAATGACTTTACATAATCTAAAACATCACAAACAAGAATAAACATGTTTATTCTTCAATGGAAATTTAAGAATAACCTCTCTAAAATGTCAAGTTTAATGAATGCATGAATTCTGAACGTGATATCAAAGGAGTCCTATGTTAACATATAACATGGCCCATTAAAGGGTTTTTGATTGAAATAGCTTTTGATTTCAGTGAATGTGAATGCTGTAAATTCAACAAATTATCATTTTCAGTTCATTTCAACCTATAAAATGTTTTAAAATTCTTTCATACAGTGGCACAATTTCATACAGTGCCTTTCTAGACTTTTTTTAATACTGTCATCATTAGGAGTTTCATTCAATAATAATTTGTTTATTTATTTATTTAAGTAATGGTTGATTACTTATATTAAACTGTCATTTGCATAGACCATTTACATATTTAAAAATATTAATTGCATAATAATTTGAAACGCAGTGTAAACCTTGACACTGTGGTGTCTGTAGAGCAGCAATGACTGGTTTATTGCCAGACCATGGTGCATATCCCTATTAAACATAAGAAGGCAATTTAGCTGTAGGTTAGTGCCCACCCCATCACCTGCTAATTCTAGTTACCAATTAGCCAGGATAACAGCTATAATTGACAAGCTAAAAGCTCATGGGAAGCCAAAAAGTAGTTGCATATTCGGCACTGGATGCAGTCATTGGCATTGGGACCGTCTTAGAGGGCTGATGGCTGACAGATCAGCATAGTGGTTTCAAGGAAGCCTCCAAACACAGTCCATAATCACACCCCACACTACCAATTCTATACCAGCTGGTGGTTGGAGTCCTTGTTATTTTGTCTATCTCATTTTAAACTGCCAAGTCCTGGTAGTTTATTGTAAAAAATATATATATTTTTTTATTTTATTTTGTGTTTTCATTGTAAATTGTAGCCACTAAGAAAACTGTAAGGTGGATTTTTTTTTTTAAATAAATGAGTTTAATTCTCCAAATCCCAGTTCTCCAAATCCCAAATCCCAATTATTTGTATTTGTTTTTATGAAACAAATGGTACTATCTGACTGTTTTTCTAACATTAGCATGACATTGTAATATTATTGTGCTGAAGTAAATGACAATTCTCAAAACATTTGTGTTAGTCAGGTTTCTAGAGTCTACATAGGGGTATATTTTTATATTCTGAAGCTGAGAATCTTCAGTAACCCAAGCATGCTAAGCAACCAGTAAATTGGCGGGTTAGTCACTAATTGGGAAAAAACAGATGGACAATTATTATTGTTATTATTTTTATAATTATTTTTGACTAAGTTTGTAACTATACTGCTAAACTATCATCAGGGCTCCAAAGTGAAGTATTTTTTTTTTCTCCAAGAGGTAGGGTTGCTTTCTTGGATGTCATTTGGAGTGGTACTTTTCCAGTCAAAGACATTCAAATTAAAGTGTATAGCTTTGAGATTGTCAACGACGTAATAAAACTCCGGAGATGGACAGCGACCCGAGGAAAAAGGTGACATTCCCTCACCAGAGTGCACTACAGAGGGAGTGTGAGTGACATTACCCCCCCCCCCCTCCGTTCCAGAGGAGGCAGAGAAGCCGAAGAGACAGCCCTATACCTATCTTGACGACGTGGACGGCCCCTGCCACGGGGTGCAGGCTTCTCAGGAAAAGTTCTATGGAAATATGTAATGAGATTAGGGTCCAAAATATCGGTAGCTGACACCCAGCTACGCTCCTCAGGGCCGAATCCCTCCCAATCTACCAAATACT
Organism: Corydoras sp. C115; assembly: GCA_019802505.1. Taxonomy (NCBI): domain Eukaryota; kingdom Metazoa; phylum Chordata; class Actinopteri; order Siluriformes; family Callichthyidae; genus Corydoras; species Corydoras sp. C115. The sequence goes on from JAFMOC010000141.1 coordinate 1,349,536, forward strand.
GAATAGTACAACCGCGATGACGCAAATCAAACAGGGAGGAGACAGAATAAACATTTGAAAGGGATGACGCCTGATCAACAGTTTGCTGATACTGAGGTGGCAATTGAAGATGGTAGGAGACTGGATTGACTTGACGCAAAATAGTAAATGGACCTAGAAATCGAGGAAGTAGCTTACGTGTACCGGAAATCCCGAGAACTAAGCCAAACCCTGTCTCCAGGAGAATATGCCTGCGCCTCACTTCTGTGATGGTCAGCAAATGTTTTATTGTGCTGTAAAGCCGTCTCCACCCGCTGGTGAACCTGCTCCCACACTCTTTCACTATGTTTAAACCATTCATCAATTATCGGAGAATTGGTGGGTTCAGGGTCCCATAACGCAAATTGTGGTTGATACCCTAAAACGCATTGAAAAGGTGTCAAACCTGTAGCTGAGTGCCGGAGGGAGTTCTGACCAATCTCAGCCCAGGGGAGATAACGAGCCCAATCAGTGGTATTGTTAAGCAAAAATACGAAGGAACTTAACGAGTTCCTGGTTCACTCTCTCGCATTGGCCGTTGCTTTCCGGGTGGTACCCAGAAGTTAAACTTACTGTAGTATACAATTTTTCGAAAAAAGATCTCCATACGGCAGATGTAAATTGAGGGCCACGGTCAGAGAGAATATCCTCCGGGATACCGTACACCGGAAAAATATTCCTAAAAAGGAGTTCGGCGGTCTGAAGAGCAGAAGGGAGAGAGGCCAATGGAAAAAAACGCACAGCCCATGAGAACCGATCAATAAGGGTAACTATGGTGGTAAAATCCTCGGAACAAGGCAAATCCGACACAAAATCTATCGCTAAATGAGACCAGGGATGGACAGGAACAGGTAAGGGTTGAAGTTTACCTGCAGGCAACGTCTTGGGTGTCTTACAAACCGCACAAACAGTACATGTACCAGTATTTGCGGCGAGTAATGTGTATAGTGCATTCGACGCCGGGATGACCAGAACATGACCATCCCATGACCGGGATGACCAGAACAGGGACGAATGAGCCCACTTAATGAGATGAGTGCGAAAAGACTCAGGCACATACAAAGACCCCTGTTGACATGTAGAAGGATCAGGCACAGATTGAAGGGAACTCACAATCTCATGAACAAAATCCCAATGTAACGAATTAACGAAATAGCGATCAGGAAGAATGGGAGAATCGTCAGGCATGTCCTCCTTACTGCAAGGGTGAAGGCGAGAGAGAGCATCAGCAGGAATATTGCTATGACCTGGCCGGAATGAAATGGTAAAGTTGAAGTTGTTAAAAAACAAGGACCATCTCGACTGACGAGCATTCAACCGCTTCACTCCCTTAAGGTATTCCAGGTTTTTATGGTCGGTGATCACAATAAAGGGATAATTAGCCCCTATTAGCCAATGACGCCATTCTTCCAATGCAATCTTAATGGCAAGAAGCTCCCGATCACCAATACTATAATTCCTCTCCGCCTAAGAAAGTTTATGAGACAAGAAAACCACTGGCCGACGAGCCGAATTGAGCCCCTTACCTTGGGACAAGACTGCTCCCACTCCTGTAGAAGAAGCATCGACCTCAACAAAAAACGGATGATCTGGGTCAGGATGAGCCAAGACTGGAGCGGAAGAAAACCTGGATTTAAGTTTATGAAATGCTTGATTAGCCTCCGAACTCCAAACACGAAGACGAGGTCCACCCTTAAGCAAATTAGTAAGTGGAGCAGACAGTGTACTGAAAGATTGAATTAATTTTCGATAGAAATTTGCAAATCCCAAAAATCGCTGCAATTCCTTGATAGTGGTAGGGACCGGCCAGTCCAAAATAGCTCTCATTTTCCTAGGGTCCATTTGTAAACCATCTGCAAACAAAACAAAGCCCAAAAAAGAAATACGCCCTTGATGGAACTCGCAGTTCTCTGCGTGGACAAACAAATTGTTGTCTAACAGACATTGGAGAACGGATGCCACATGCTGGCGATGAGTCTCTATATCAGCAGAAAAAATTTATATATCGTCGATATAAACTAAAACGAACTCCTCCAGAAATTCCCTAAGTACCTCATTCATGAAGGATTGAAAAATTGCAGAGAGCATTGCAGAGACCAAACGGCATAACCAAATATTCATACTGGCCCGTGGTGGTGACAAAAGCGGTCTTCCATTCGTCCCCCTCCCTAATGCGCACCAAATTGTAAGCATTGCGTAAATCTAATTTAGTAAAAATGGTAGCTAATTTAAGCCTCTCCAAAGCAGAAGGAACGCGGGGAAGAGGGTAGGCAATCTTGCGGGTTGCCTGGTTCAGTATTCTATAGTCAATACATGGCCTAAGGGAAGAATCCTTCTTTGGCACAAAAAAGAACCCCGAAGCCACAGGAGACTTAGAGGGCCGAATAATACCATTAGCGAGAGACTCAGCTATGTATTCACGCATGGCCCGGCTTTCAGCAGCAGTAAGAGGATACGGACTCACCCTAGGAAATTTGACACCCTCATTGAGATCTATGGCACAATCAGAATTACGATGAGGCGGTAGAGAATGGATATTGGAAGAGCCAAATACCTGCGCAAAATAGGCATACTCCAAAAGAATTCTCTCTGGTAGACAGGGAGGTGGCAGATTCTCTGAGCATAGCTGGCGAACAGGGTACCGAAGACAATGAAAAGAACAAAATGGCGACCAATGAATAATGTCCTGAGAAGCCCACGAGTTGACTGGGTCATGACGCTGAAGTAAAGGCAGCCCTAGAATAAGGGGAAAAGAGGGAGAGGAAATCAGAAGAAATACCAATGATTCGCTATGCCGCAAGAGCCGATAGAAAGAGTGCAAGAGGTAGTGGAGTGTGTAATGGATCCCGGGTGTAGGGGACGACCATCTGCCGAGCTGACCCGAATGGCCCGTTGCAAGGTGATTGTGGGAATACCCCATTGTTCAGCCAGAGAAGAGTCCAAAAAATTACCCTCAGCCCAAGAATCCAAAAGCGCTGTGGTGTTTACTGACCGATTAGCAAATGAAATACAAACAGAAAACAACATGGGTTTACGTATAGTCCACCTAGAGGTGCGTACCACTACGGAGTCCTGAGCAGATGTGACTGCTCTAACGCGAGTGGTAGAAACACGATCCCGATTATAATGACAGGTGGGACAAGCAACCAGAAAGTAATTGTTGGCACCACAATACAGGCATAAACGTCCCTTAATGAATCGACTTCTCTCACTGGCTGAAAGGCGGATGGATTCCACCTGCATAAGCATCTCAGAGTCCGGTGAGGTCGAGCGTTGAGTAGTAGCCGCAATTGCGGGCCTTAAAGTGGTGCAGCGGGAAAGAGTGTTCTTGCGCATCTGCCAAAGCTGATCCAGCTTGATGGAGGCTGTGATGAGCTCAGACAGGGACATCTCAGCATCCCTGAATACCATTTCTGCCAAAATCTCTCTCCGCAGACCAGATCGATATGCCACGATAAGAGCCGGTTTGTTCCAACCACTGTGCGCCGCCAGAGTTTGAAACTCTAAGGCATAGTCCGCTACCGAACATGAGCCCTGCTGAAGCTCATATAGCAATTCACCAACAGAACGCCCCCGACGCGGGCGAAAAAACATGCTTTTAAACCGTTCAAGAAACAAAGAAAAATAGCGAGATTTGGCACCCCAGTCACCAGCGTGACCGCACAAGCGCGAAATTATGAACGAAATCTTCTGTTCATCGGTAGCGGGTGGGCGATTAGCGAAGTACATAGAACACTGCAGAAGAAATAACTCACAGACCTCGGAATTTCCATCAAATCGATCTGGTTCAGCTGCCGTAAGCGGAGACACCGCCGAACTGGAGGTGGCTGAAAACCCGGAAGCATCCGATGACGCAGTGGAGGTGGTAGTGCCGATGGGCTGAAGAAAACCGCATTCCAACCGGTCCTGACGCTCCAAGATGGATCCCATGGTCTTAGACAGTTTGAGCATTTCCTGCCGTAGTTCGCCAAGAAAGTGCCGTTGTTCCCGTAGTGCGAGCATCTAATCCGTGGATTGAGACGCGTCCATGTTCTTGCCGTTGTATCTGTCAATGACATAATAAAGGACTGCGCGAACACAGATCAAAGCGATGCTGTTTATTAGCACCAGGTGAGATTCTCCCAGAGAGCGGAACAACAAAAACAAAGAAACAACAAATAAACACTAACAAGTTTATAAACACTAAAACCGGAAAATCAAAACTCCGGAGATGGACAGCGACCCGAGGAAACAGGTGACATTCCCTCACCAGAGTGCACTACAGAGGGAGCGTGAGTGACAGAGATGATTGTCCCTACCTTTGATCATTGAAGACCAACATGATCATTTAAACTCAGGGACTAATGTAATAAAGTACATGCTTTGTAAGTTTGAAAACTACTTGACAGTTATGTCTTCCACCTGCTATAATACAGATTCTATGGTGCAGCAATAAATATTAACAATTTAGGTAAACATTAAATAAACCCTTATCTTAAAATAAAATTTAGTTTTGAACTTGTAAAAATGTAACAGTAATAATCAGAAGTAAAGTGACAAATGTAGCAGTGTACAATTAATGTACATGAATATATAAAATATAGGTATATTCTGTGGTTCCCTTTACATCTCTCAGGTGACTAGCTTGGATGGTTTTTCAGTGGATAGGCAAACTACTTCAACTGCTGACAAGAACCTCCAGCAAATTGTACTAACTGTACTAGATTTAATTTCCTATGACCTGTCTGAGCAGACTCAAATTACTGCCATCATTATCAGTAATAAACATGTTTTCTCTTGCCGCCTCCTGTGGGAAAGTAAAGGAATTTGTGCACAAGATTCACCTTACTGACCACAAGCTATTTTTCTCCCATTCAGAAAAGTGCCTCAGTACCAGAAGTTACACTACTTCCTAAATGCAACGGAAGAGCAAGACATTATCCTTAAGTTGACTGGTGAAAATGCATCTCCTATAGTGATGGTCTGGAAGACAATTGAAGAGTTCACATGCCTTAATAAATAGACACTAAAAAATGCACATCCTTTTTCTTACGAAGCTCAGTGGAAGTTCTCTGTCAATTGCAATGCATTGGACCTACCTACTTTCTGGGATCTATGGGTTTGAAATAGTCCATATGCTACAAATTCAGCCATTGACTAATTATGATATGAATTAATTGTTTTAACAATTGGTTGACTAAAATTATGCTCAAGCCCAAATCTGGACTGCTGTAAGCAACACATTGGGTGAAACTACCATTATATAATGGCATAAAGTATGTGTCAAGTTTTCAGAACATTGTTGTTGATGTCTTTCAGCTGAGGTGGGGGTTATTGAATCTTTGCATATCCCAGGGCATCACTGGTCATTTTGGTTAAGAAGATGGATGGCACCTGGCATTTTTAGATTACTGCAGGTTTAATGATGTTGGACTCCTACCAGATCTCTTTTGACGACACATTTGACAAGTTTTTGCTTGTCAATGAACTATGGCAGTTTCGCCGTTCAGTTTGGCCTGAGAGAAATTACTCGCTGTGGTGGTTGCACTCGCCCACTTTAGGCCCTATTTATATGGGACTGAGTTCACGTTATGCACACAACTTGACTGATTTTGTGAGAGGATCCGACACCAGGCAGCAGAGTGAGTCTGACGGTGGTTCCACAGTTGATGAGGTCTGCAGTGCTTAAGGCAGTGCATGGTTCTGTGGATTCCAGAGCTGTTTGTCCACTGCTGTGACACCTGCACAGCAATGAAGGGTCCCAAAGGGTCCAGCTAAAGCCCAACTCCAACCGATGCTGTTCGGCGTTGGATGTGATGGGCCCGTATCCGATTGCCGACTCCAGTAACAGATACCTTCTGGTGGCTTTGGACGACTTAACAAAGTGACCGGAGGTGTATGTGGTGCCTGACTAGAGTGCGGCCAAGACTGCTGAGAGGCTGGTGGATGAGTTCTTCTGCCGGTTGGGGGTTCCTGAAGTGCTGCACAGTGACCAGGGTTGGAACTATCGGAGGTGATGGGAGAAGTGTTCTGCTGCCTCTGCCTCCCCAGTGCGATGGTTTGTAGACGGTTTGTAGAACCTGCCTACATATCAGAGCTGGTCAGCCGCTTGCACGAGTCCACGAGCTGACGCAGGCTCATCAGAGTGAAGCAGGGGCAAAGCAGAAGCGGGCATTCAAGGAGCAGCTGGAGACAGTCTTTCAGCCACTTTTTTAACCTGTCTTGATTATCCTTGGGAAAAGCATGCACAGACTGTTTAAAAAACAAAAATAGAAAAAGTCATTAGATCCAGGTGGAGTTGGCCATGTTGTAAGACTGTTCACATCAGCTTGCACAAGTTTTCTTAAAGAACTTCAATATCACTGAAGCAAAGCACAATGCACTAAAGTTACCAATTTGGCCCCGTGAGCAAGGCCCTTAACCCTTATTGCTCCAGGGGGATTGTATCATTCTGACCCCAACTATCAAGTTCATGCAGTTCTGCATGTCCATTGTAAGGTCTCATAACCACATCAATTACATTCTCCGAGATTACAAAGAACACCAAGGTATCTTTTAATTAACAAAAGAAAAAATGTAACAAATTGGCTAATATTTCATGCGTGTACCATAAAGGAAAAATACTAAACAACAATAGTGTGCATGGCAGGACTGAACAGAGCCTGTCAGTCTATATACAAAACTATGCTGAAAGTCTGCAAATAGGTAGTAAAATAGAAGTATTTTAAACTTATTTCAAATATTGCATATATTCTGTAGGACAGCATAAGACCTTAAATGAGATAATTTAAAAAGAACACAGAACAAAATAGGTGAACACTTTCAGATACCTGCAAATTATTAGTGCTAATCAGGCACCTGATGCTAATTTCCTGAATTAACTGAAATTAATGTGCCGGCATTGTTTTAGGTTGGTCGCGTGTTCGGTTTGTGAGTCCATGGTTCGACTCTGAATAAACTCCTTTCACTTACCTGCGCCTCCTGGATCCTTTCTACGCTACTGTGCTTCATTTTTGCCCTTACGGACACGTGTCTCACAGAATGCCGGAACCAAAAGGAATCGGATCCAGGAACAAGTCGCGGTATTTTTTTTTTATCTCTTCCCCTCTCTCTCAGCATAGTCCTTCAGGCTGCAGCCATAGCGCTGCTTAATTTCGGTGCTAGCCCCGCCATTTAGCCTTTTTTCTTTTTCGTCCGCGCTCTCTTCCCCGCGAACCCTGTCAGAGCCAGGTGAACTCTGAGTCACTCGGTTCCAGGGTTCGGCGAGTCGATTCCGCGCGTTGAGCAGACGGGGGTAGGAGAGCTCGACTGTTTTTGTTCATTTGTATGTGGCAGTCTGTTAGTGTATTCGTCATTATGTCTAAACCTTGGTGGTGGTACGAGGAAATCGTATCCCGGGATGATTCGGAATCTGTGTATTCTGAGGAGATTCTCGACTCGTGTCTCCAAGGATGATTTCGATTCGTTTCTCTCTGGACACGTTCTTCCTCCCCACGTCTTTTTACAGTCCCCTGATTTATGGCCCAGTTCCCTAACACCCCTCAAATCCACTCTTCTTCCTCGTCCCTCCTCGGAGGAATCCCCCTGTTTTGTGTTCCTCCTTCCTACATCTGCATCCTCCACCTTCCCCATAGGTCCTCGATCCGCATCCCTTCCCTGTCCAGCGCCAGAGCCCGCTGTAGTCTCCCCAGCGCCAGAGCCCGCTGTAGTCCCCCCAGCGCCAGAGCCCGCTGTAGTCCCCCCAGCGCCAGAGCCCGCTGTAGTCCCCCCAGCGCCAGAGCCCGCTGTAGTCCCTCCAGCGCCAGAGCCCGCTGTAGTGCCTCCAGCGCCAGAGCACGCTGTAGTCCCTCCAGCGCCAGAGACCGCTGTAGTCCCTCTGAAAAGGCTCCCGCACCGTCTTTGTCCTCTGAAAAGGCCACGTCGCCTCCGCTCTCTGAAACGGCCACGTTGCCTCCGCGCCCTGAAAAGGCCACGTTGCCTCCGCACCTTGAAAAGGCCACGTCGCCTCCGTGCCCTGAAAAGGCCACGTTGCCTCCGCGCCCTGAAACGGCCCCCGCGCCGTCGCGTTCTAAGACGGCCCCCGCGCCATCGGGCCATGAAACGACTCCGTCGCCTCCTCACCCTGAAACGGCCCCCGCGCCGTCGCGTTCTAAGACGGCCCCCGCGCCATCACGCCCTCTAACGGCCCCGTTTGTGCCATCGCGCCCTCAAACGACCCCGTCTGCGCCATCAAACACTCAAACGGCCCCGTCTGCGCTGTCGCGCTTTCAAACGACCTACATCATACTCCGCGGGTGCTGACGGCTCTCCCGCAGGGCTGTTCTCCCTGCTCCCTGTCATCAGCTAATTTTTATTTTTTTTTTTTTTTTTTTTTTGGGGGGGGGGGGGGGGGGGGGGGGGGGGGTAATGTAAGGAGTGCTAGGCACTCCTCACCTGTTTTCATTTTCTTTTGATTATTTGAGTTCATTTGTTCTCGTTTAGTTAATGTCCACGTTGTTTTCATTGGTTACTTTCGGTTTTCATGTGGTTAGGGTTTTGGTTCATAGTCTTCCATTACCGTTTCGTCAGCGTGCCGGCATTGTTTTAAGTTGGTCCCATGTTCGGTTCGTGAGTCCATGGTTCGACTCTGAATAAACTCCTTTCACTTACCTGCGCCTCCAGAATCCTTTCTGCGCTACTGCGCTTCATTTTTGGCCTTACGGATACGCGTCTGACAGTAAGGATCTGTTTCGTCATATAGTGTCTCGATGTTTAAGAGCATTTGCCATTCAGACAGCCCATTCTACAGTAACCAGAACTCTCCTTAGCAGAAAGAATCATAAAGCTAGACTCACCTTTGCTGACATGTTATGTGGACAGAAGAGAATTGTTCAATAACTTATTTCAGTAATGAACGTTTAATTAATTTGAGTCTGATAAGAAACGTTTGTCGACAAACTGGGGACAGACTGATCCCAAAGTGTGTAAAGAAATCAGTGAAAGGTGGAGGAAGTTTATATGTTGAAATACTTTTAAAAACTCTTACTTTGCAAAAAACTCTTGTAGTGGAATAATTCAAATGTTGATCAAAGTAGATTACATTATTTCTGAAAATAAATTGTTCACTAATTTTGAATCTGGTGTAAAATTTCCCATTTTGCTATAGATAATTTAATTGCTTTGATAATTTTAATTTTTGTGTTGTGTTTTTGAATTATGAAATTAGATGCGACAGCTCCAGTCATTAGTGGAACAATCCCATATTATAGTGTTTTGATGGTGTAGATTGTTGCACTTTTTTCCAGGTATTTGTATTAAAACTTTTCAAATGTAGTTTTCAATGTACCAGTTAATATATTGTAATAATCTCTCCCTCTATATTTGTCTATTCAAGCTGGGCTGTAGAGGTAGCAGTTTAGGAGAGAGATTACTTTTTCTGTTCTGAGCCTGCTAGAATGCAATAATTTTTAAAACATCATAACATAAACCCTGTAGCGAAGAAGGTGTTCACTAACAAAGATGGTACAAGCATGAAGTGGCTTATATACTGTAGGATGTTCTGGAGTACATAGTTGTTCATAGGATTTACAGGGTTTGTGAGTATTTTCCAGTCAAATGAGATTGTCAAAAAGCGAGTAAACATATATACACACCATGTGGTATATTACAGTAAGTACTCTGTGCTTACTGTAATATAAGCATTGTTTACAAGTTATGTAAAGTTTATGTAAAGATTTATTACATTTACATTTAGTCATTTAGCAGATGCTTTTATCCAAAACGACTGACAAATGAGAACATTACAAGTCAGAAGTTATGCAGAAAACCAACTACACTGTAAAATCAACAAACCTAATTCTGCCTTATGGACAGAGTTGGGAAGATCTTTCCACCATTTTGCAGTGGTGAACACCACAGAGTGAGAATTAGCTCCTTGGTGAGGTGGAATCCAGGCGGCAATCATCACTGGAGCAAAGTGAACGAGTGTATTTTGAAAAGATAGAGTGAAGGTAGGAGGGGGAAGATCCAGAAATGGTTCTGTAGGCCAGAGTCAGTGACTTGTACTGAATGCGAGCAGCTACAGGGAGCCAATGGAAGGAAATGAGTAATGGAGTGACATGTGTTCGCATGGGCTGGTTAAACACAAGTTGGGCTGCAGAGTTTTGAATTAGTTGAAGAGGTCTGATTGTGAAAGCTGGGATACCAGCAAGTAGCGCATTACAATAATCAAGCCGGGATAGGACTAGGGCTTCAACTAGCAGTTGAGTAGCATGTTCAGTCAAGAAGGGTCTGATCTTCCTTATGTTGTAAAGAAGGAATCTGCAGGAACGGGTGGTTTTGATAACATGATCAGAGAGTTTGGAAGGTCGGGTCGTGATGGATTGAGGATTTAGCTGGGATAATGAGAAGCTCTGTTTTTTCTAAATTTGATTTGAGATGTCGGGCTTTCATCCAAACAGATATGTCGGTGAGGCAGGCAGATATCCGATTTGAGATTGTGGTGTCATTAGGGGCAAAAGACAGATGAAGCTGAGTGTCATCAGCATAGCAGTGGTAAAAGAAACCATGCACCTGGATGACTGTTTGAAGGTTCTTCCTGTGAGATAGGATCGAAACCATTCAAGTGTCGTATCAGAAAAGCCTAATAGTAGAATCTGTTGATTTACTGTATCAAAACCTGCAGAAAGCTCTAGCAGAATGAGGACAGAGGATTGAGATTTAGCTTTGGCAGATTTAAGTGAGTCAATTACAGAGAGCAATGCTGTCTCCGTGGAGTGAGCACACCTAAAACCGGACTGATTAGGATCAAGGAGATTATTCTAATTAAGAAATTTGGAGACCTGTGTAGATACCACCCGTTCAAGTGTTTTAGACAGGAAAGGTAAAAGTGAAACAGATCTGTAGCTCTCGACCAAATTTGGGTTGAGCGTAGGCTTTTTGGGGTTTGACTATGGCCTGTTTGAAACAATTTGGAAAAGTACCAGACGTGAGAGAGGAGTTAATGATGTGTGTGAGTGCTGGTGTGATGGAGGAGGCAATGTTTAATGTTTAATGACCGCACACTTCAGATTTTTGGGGACATAGCCTATTTTAAGTAGTTAATTTAGAATGTTTATTAAAGGCTCTGTAATATTTGCTAGGAGGTCTTTAAGCAGATTAGTAGGTATTGGGTCTAAAAGACAGGATGTCTTGATTGTTTAAATAATGAGACAAGCTCTTTAGATATGGGGTTAAAGGTATTTAACTCTTGTTCTACATTATTTTCTGTAACACTTGATTTTTCAGTAACTGGAAGTGTTGATTATTTATTACGCTACAGGATGCATAACATGATTTCATTTTTATCATTGAAGAAATTCATAAAATCATTGCTGCTGTATTGTGAGTGAATCTGTGAATCTGATTCAGTAGCACTCTGAATTAGTTGGTATTAAATTGTACTAAAGAGAAATATTTGGTTATTTTTGTTGTTCTCTATTAATTTGGGAATGGCTGCAAGTTCACAGGGGCATTGGAAAGCCTGAAGGGCATTACAAGATACTCGTCATGTCCCAATGTAGTAATAAATGCCGTCTTTCGCTCATCCCCCCCCCCCGTCGAATCCTCACTAAATTGTAAGTGTTGCGAGGATCAAGTTTAGTGAACACCTGAGTTCTGTGTAATTGCTCCAAATTGGAGTGTACCACAGGAAGTGGGTACTGGAAACATTTGGTAACCTTATTCAACCTTGGGAACAAAGAAAAAACCTGAAGCCACGGGCAAGTTGGATGGGCGGATAAAACCATTGCGAAATGCCTCAGAAATATACTCCTGCATGGCTTGCGTCTCCTTACGGGAGAGAGTAAGGACGAGCATGTGGCAACTTAGCCCCGGACATAACTCAATGACACAATCATAATGCTGATGTGGTGGCAAAGTATTATCACTATATAATTGAAAAAGACTCGGACAGATCTGAATATATGCTTGGTACCTGGGGAGGTAGTGGGAACTGATATACCAATTTGTTGATAGTGGGGATGCATTGTGGTGTAGGAAGCAATTCTGGAAACACCTGGGAGACCAGGACAGGATATGTGGCCGAATCCGCCAAATCATAGGGTCGTGCAAACCTAGGCAAACCTAGAATAAGAGGTACAGAGGGAGAGGAAATTACTAGTAGCTTAATGATCTCGACATGACATGCACTAGTATACAGAGATAATGGAAGGGTGCTGTGTGTGATAACAAACTATGAATGAGCGCTGCTGTCCACCCCCCGTATCTGGATCGCCTGATCAAGTCTCCATAACGGGATGCCAGTCCTCAGACAAAACGCTCAGTCAATGAAATCTCCTTCTGCCCCTGAATCTATCAGAGTAGATGCTAAGCAGAACAGTCCTTAATCCAAATTACAGTCTCCAACTGTGAGGAACGTAAACACATGCGTTAGAATGTCTCACCGAAAAAGACAGAAGATCGGTGGTTTTACCACTAGGTTGCATCGGCGGATGCACAGATCTCACGGTGCAGTCCCTTGCCAAATGCGAGTTGGCACCACAATAAAGACAGAGACCGAGCTGCGTGTGTCTACGCCTCTCCTGCTTAGAGAGGAGCGAGGTACCTAACTGCATTTGCTCCGGCTCATGGCGAACCTCCCAGGAGGCAGGAGAAGAGATCTCCGCTGTTAGAACTTGCTCCGAAGTCTTAGCCGGAACCAGGGTTGCCAGGTGTTGCTCCATTAGGATGGAAAAACAAATAAAATTGGACAGGGACGTACCAAAGTCTTGACCTCACGTTGAATCTACCTTCGAAGGCCCTCACGGAACATCTCCTTGAGAACCAAACCAATTCAACCACTGCCTGTGGCCAAGGTTCTGAAATCCATAGCATAAGAAAAGATCGATCTGTTACCTTGGCCCAGTCGTAGTAAATGGGGGCCACAAGACACTCCCTTCAGGGGATCTACAAACGTGGCTTTTAAGGACTCGATGAAGGTGGAATATGAGTGACACTATGGACGGCGTGGAGTGGATGAGCTAAGCAACGTCTGGGTGAGAATCCTGGAAAACGGGTAAGCATGAGCAGGAGAAATGTACGTCATAGGACCCAAGTCACTTAGCAAGCGAACAAGAGAAAACCTTTGAACTGGAGAAGGGTTTAACTAGGTGGCGCGGGTGTGAAAACAATGACAGTGTCAGGTGAGCCTAATAAGAGGGAGAAAAAGAATGATAAGTAGGTGAAATGGTAGGTCGAGATGGGAATGACAGCATGAGTGTAACAGGTTTAATGTTTATTTCAGGTAAATATAATAGGAATGATGCAGCAGTAGAGGGAATAATTATGTGTAGATCTTAGCCACTCCAACTCCTCGTCCACTAATACATGGTTCATGAGCATAACTATATCCAGGTGGAGAGGTATCATTTAATGCTAAGTTTCATTCCTAAAACAAAAAACCCTATGTTATGTGACATGAGCGCAGCACTCTCAGAAGAAGGATGGATGCCATCACATTTCAAAAGGCCAGGTCTTCCCTCAAAAGTAGACCAATTGTTAATAAAGGCAAAAAGGCTTTGACAAGTGAATTTAAACATAGCCACAAGCTGCAATCTTGGTGTCCAAGCTTTTTTTTATACATTTGTATATTCATATGTATGAGCATCAGTTTAGGGCAAAATCAAATACATTACTTTATTTTATAAATAAATAATGTTTTTCACACACCACATAAATACATACATACATACATACATACATACATACATACATACATACATACTTTCATGCAAACTGTTACACATACAGTTTATGTTTGTACATAGTATAGATAGTATTCAAGACAATATTTGTGTTATATACTATGTGCTAATGTACAAAAGTATAGCCATGGATGTGCAAAAATCTATGCAGGTATGTTGAAGAACATATGACTGTATGAGGACAAATCATTTGTGTGTGTGTGTGTGTGTGTGTGTGTGTGTTATAGTATTTGGACAGCAACTGTTTTGTGTAGCTAGAAAAAGAAATTGTGTTACAAATATGCTGCAAGTTGCCAAATTGTAACAAATGTTGACTGAGAAAACATATAAAAGTCTCAATGAATTCAAATTTTACACTTGAAATTATCAGATCAAATAGTGATGACCCATACCAATGTCTGGGTCCCATCAAAGTGTCTTGCTCAAGGACACACATTGGTAACTTCAGTGGACCTGGGATTTGAACCTACAACCTTTAGATTGTTAGCCCAACACCTTAACCACTGAGCTACCACACCTATGTGTAATAAATGGATGTGGGGACAGTGTACTAAAACATTGTGACATTGTGTACTTCATCACCATTCCATGACACTTTGAAGAACCTTCCAGTAAGATAGGATCAAAAAACTTTTAAGCGCATTTCAGAGATGCCTAGTTTGAATAAAGTGGACAAGAGTTAAAATGTTAGTGCTGGTTTAATGAAGGAAGCTATGGACTGTGGAGTTTGAAATGAAGCCGATGGGACAAGTAGTAGCTTTGCTGAAAATAATCTCAAGACTCTGTATTTAATTACTGTGTATTTAATTCAGTGTTCAGTCCTGTTAGGACTTTGTTTCATTGCAGAAACGTTGAGTCAATAATTATGAACCTGGCTTACTTATATATAATTTAAGGCTGTCTCAAACAGGCTGTCTGAAACTAAGGTATATAGGTGGGGCAGTATAAGCAAGCTCTTCGGCAGGTCCTGTCTCAGTTTCAACACATATTGATTTGCAGCAAGATGGTCTTGGGACTTTTTCCCCACCTTTAAGAGTTCCTAGTCGTACATATACTGTTATAGGATATGAACCTTATCTTCCCCTTCAGTTAGTTTTAATTATTGTTCTTTTGGATGATCCCAGATCTGTAATTCAACCTCAGAATTAATCAATTAACATTTGAATCACCCATATCAAAAAAAAAAAAAAATGTTGCAGAACTGTTGAGCAAAGGCAGTCCTTTTTGCTCTGGGCTCTAGACGACTCACTCTAGGATAACCTGTTGTAAGGCTGGGTACTCCAGCATGCTAAAAGGAGGAATCAATAAAGGATCAAACAAAAGGATTTTGGACAGGTATAGTTTCTACTACCCTGTAAAGATTAATGGGCTAAACTCAAAAAATACATGACAAGATTCAATGTACAGCAAAAATTCTCTTGGCAAACATGGTAGCAGCAGTTACAGAATGTTATTCGCAACAGCAATAAATCAGTCCCTCCAGTTATTGATTTATTAATATCCCTCCCTATTGTAAATGCAGAACTCTTTTTTACTTATGACATTGGGTTTAAGGGCAATAGACATTCGGTTTAGGTTCAACATTATTGGTTAGCTGACAGAAAGGCTTTGATATCATTGTGAAGTCCTTTACAAAACCCAGCAGTGTTGGCAAAGAGGATAATCTGTTCATTAATTACCTCCAGTGTTCTGGAGCTTTGCATATGTCATGTCTAAAATAGCAGTGGTCTTAATAAGCAGAGAATGTCAGAGGCAATATTTAGCATAACAGAAAACATTCTCGACACAGCATAATAATAATGGAACATGTGGTTTTTCTGTGTGATCTTCTGAGTTGGCCAGAAAGATAGTGAAAAACAATGCTCCAGAACTTTCAACTAATGTTATAAGATAATGATTGCAATTGGAAATAAATGCACAGATGATTTTTCGACTGGCAATGTGAAGATACAAGCCTGTTAGCAGATGCTTTCAGAGTCTGAGGAACATGTTGCAACACCTGTCCTCACTTCTTTCCCTATTCCAATGCCCTAGGGTATTTTGTTTTACCCAAACATCCTGGTGTGGCACTGGAGTCTGGTCTATTGCAGTACAGAATGAAAAGCACCATATGTCCAAGTAAGGAGTCTGGTCTGGCTTGGTGGTGTGGTGGAATGCCCAGGCATTTTTATAGCCATCACTCTGCAATGAATGTTATTGTTATGCTGTTACACAATCAGGTTTGTGCATAAATTGCCCAATGAATGCCAAAACTAAAAAAAGTGGGTTGGGTAGAGAAGTATAGTATGGTGGTGACAGTTTGTAAAACTAAATTGGGTGGTCATCAGTCCCTTGTTCTCATTAAGTGCCAAAATCAGGGCATTATGGTAAAGCTCTGGTATTTTGTGATGTGTATTTTGTGATTTCAAAAAACCTCCAAGCCCAGACTAGGATCACACTTTATGCCATCAACTTCATCCCAGTAAGAAATAACATTGCAGCTATTATCTATAATAAAACCTTGAATGTAACACTTAATAAAACATGTAAGCCAAAATCATTTAAGCTCCCGTAATCAATATATGCAATTAGTCTTTACTCAGGAATAATAGAATTTAACTTTTTTATTGCACATGTTGCAAGTACAAAGCAACAAAATGCAGTATAATGTATGAAAATTATTACTATATACCATCCCTCCAGACCCTCATACTTATTTCAATAAAGAATAGAAATAGAATTTCTATCATGAGTTGGGAGGAAGCTAGAAACCAATCCTTGATCTCCCCTTATATTCATTTTCTGCAACAAGGGTATTTGAACCTTGGTTGCAGACAAAAATATAAAGATCAATGGAGATCAAGATGGCGGCGCAAGCATATCACAGGGCCTTGTGTCTCTACCAAATTTTACAGTGTTTTCAAAAGAATTTTAACCATGCATATTCTGCACAGCTTTGCTTTAACATCTTCCACCCAACATGAACTTTTGGACATTGGTTTATGTTACTCCTATTTTTTTCACCAGTATTTGATTTGTCTTGATGGAGTTCTCCAGAAAACTGAACCCTGTGCAGTTTGGCAGAAGTGATCAGGGGTGGCATCAAGACCATAAACAAAGATGAGGAAAGAGTGGAGAGAGAGAAAAAAATAACCCACACGAGCTTTTGCTACCCAGCGTTTTTCTTGCCCGTGTGCAGTATTTGGTAAATAAATTAGGCAAGATATGACCTGAACTGTAATGTAAAGATTTTCACAGAAACATGGCTAAATGACAGCGTACTGGACATTGCTACAGAGCTAGCCAGTCGCTACACACACAGCAAATGACTCCTGTAAGACAAAAGTTGGCGTACCTGACAATGCTTGTGACAAAATTATTGGGAAACAATGTCCTATGATCAAATGTAGGCAATTTTATTTGCCAAGGGATTTCACCACTACCATTAAAACTGCAGTATATATTTCACTGGATTCCAATTACTGCTTACCAAAATGATGCTTTTATAGTTGCTGGTGATTTTAATCTTTTAATCTTGAAAACAGCACTTCCAATTTCACCAGCATGTTTCCTGCAATACAAGATGGCATAAAACTTTGTATCATGTTTACACAAAGTAGCTTACTGTAGCGACACCTCTTCAGAGAAATCCTGCCTGTTACTCTAGATTGTAACCGGCCGATGCAAAAAAAAGGTGCACCTATAACATCACCTACCAATTAGGTATGGTGATGAAACCTACAGCAGATTATGGAACACTGGATTTTGCTGGATGCTGCTTGCTGGATGTCTAAGTGGTGCTCAGAGAACAAAATTGGGCTACTTTTGAGGGAAGGCCTGGCCTTTAAAAATAGGATGGCATCCATCCTTCCTTGGAGGGTGCTGCGCTCATGTCACATAACTTAGCACATAGGGTTTTTTGTTTAAATAGGAATGAAAATTCACAACTCAGAGCCAAGTCTAAGAAGCAGACAGAATGGCCTAACGAACTGCCAGGAGTCGTCACCCACAATAACAAGGTCCCATCATATTAAGACAGTTATCAAGTATCACAGTGAGCAAAAAGCAAAAAAAGTCCAAAAGGTGTGCCAAAAAACTCATTCATATCAATACTAACTTAAGAAATAAGTGTAAGAAACACTTGGGTGTTTAATGTAGGTTTAAACTTTTGTCATTAAACACAGGGTCACTCTCATCAAAATCAGCTTAATTCAAGAAATAATTACTGATAACTTCCTAAATGTCCTCTGTATCACAGAAACATGGATTAGGACCAATTAATACTTAGCATTAAATTATGCCTCTCCACCTGGTTATAGTTAGTTATAGGATCATTATTTATTAACCAACAATTTAGAAATTATTATTGATCCAGTGATTAAACCATAATACCACATACAGTAGAGTGCACAATTATTGCATCTTCTGCTCATTCCTTTCATTACTACAACATTTACCTGAATTAAACATTAAACCAGCAGGACCAGGACCAGATGAACTTGAAAACAGAGCTGAATACCTTATACAGTTTTGCTCTACCTTTGAATACCTTATACAGTTTTAAGTGTTGCTCCACTTAAACTAAAAAAATTAAAGATAAAAAACTCGTTCCATGGTGATCAATCAGGCTATTGCCAAACTAGAGTGCTACTGAATCAGATTCATAGATTCACACTGTCACACTCGTCTACCGTGGGCGAAGCGCGGCTGCGCAAATGAAGCGCTTAGCCGCAGCGCTCTAACGCGCAAAAGGGAGCCAGGCACGCAGGTAGCAGGAATACAGAATTTATTGTGGTGTAGTGACACCAAACACAAACGGTAGTACATAGAACGAGTGAACATGAAAATTAAGACGCGCACGGACGACGAGGAACACCGGAAATAAATACATAGACACTTCCCATCACGTGCACCACAAAACCAATAACCAGAAGGAGTTAATTAACTAAACTAAAGACAAATGAACGTTAATTAACTCAAAAGAACGAAAGGAAATACAGAAAAGATGACAGGTGCCCTAGGCACCTGTTACATTACCCCCGCCCCTGCGGTCGCGCAACGGGGGGACGCGACGAAGAAAAAAAAAAAAACAGTCCGGAGGGGGGTCCCCCGCCCTCCTTGAGCCGGGCTTCGCAGGCGCCCTCCGGTGGACGCCCTCTGCGGGGGAGGCGTGCCGAACGCCCTCTGACTGCGTGGTCCGGTGGGCGCCCTCTGGCTGCGTGGTCCGATTAGCGCCTTGGGCGGACGAGGAGTGGGCCACACCCTCTGGCTGCGTGGTCCGGTGGACGCCCTCGGCGGACGAGGAGTGGGCCACGCCCTCTGGCTGCGTGGTCCGGTGGACGCCCTCGGCGGACGAGGAGTGGGCCACGCCCTCTGGCTGCGTGGCGAGGCGGACGCCCCTGCTGCTCGGGCTGGGCGGCGTGCGGCCCCTGGACTTCGGACTGGGCGGTGTGCGGCCCCTGGACTTCGGGCTGGGCGGCGTGTGGCCCCTGGACTTCGGGCTGGACTGTGTGTGGCCCCTGGACTTCGGGCTGGGCGGCATGCAGCCCCTGCTGCTCAGGCTGGGCTCCGGTACCGCACCCCTCGCAGCGCGATCCAGACACGGCCGGCGCGCTCTGCGTCTGGATCTCACCACGGGGGGTTTAACAAGCTGGACCGGAGCATCCGTCCAGAACTCCTCAGAGTTGAGGAGGGTGCGTATGGGCAGAATATGCCCATACAGGTATGAGTTGCCCGCCTCATCTTCGGACACCTCGACCAGGTCAAGGCCCTCCTCCGCACAAAGCGCCTCATAGCCATACCTCCACAACCACTCATTATAGGAGTCGCCATACTCCATCACATTGTTCGAGCCGCTCCCCCGGCTCCGGGACGGCGGGCTTCGCTTAACGGCGCACTCGCGGACACGTCGGAGCGCGCCGCGAGTATGAGGCTATACGGCCCCCCAAAGAAAAATTTAAGAAAAACCTACCTGGGCTCTGGACTCCCCAAATGATCGGCGCGTCTTTATGTCACATTCGTCTACCGCGGGATAAAGCGGCTGCGCATAGGAAGCGCAGAGCCGCAGCGCTCTAACGCGCAGAAGGGAGCCAGGCACGCAGGTAGCAGGAATACAGAATTTATTGTGGTGTAGTGACACCAAACACAAACGGTAGTATTAGAACGAGTGAACATGAAAATTAAGACGTGCACGGAACGACGAGGAACACCGGAAATAAATACATAGACACTTCCCATCACGTGCACCACAAAACCAATAACCAGAAGGAGTTAATTAACTCAAAAGAACGAAAGGAAATACAGAACAGGTGACAGGTGCCCTAGGCACCTCTTACACACACACAGTTCAGCAGCAATTATTTTATGAATTTCTTTACTTATAAAATTGAAAACATAAGACATAAATCATCTAATGCATCATAAAGTGATCAATCAACACAGTCACTGAAAAATCTAGCGTTACATAAAAATCATATAGTACAAGATTTAGATACCTTTAACCCCATATCTAAAAAAAGAGCTTTTCTCATTAATTACACAATCAAAGACAACATCCTGTCCATTAGAACCAATACCTACAAATCCTCTTAAAGACCTCCTACCAAATATTACTGAGCCTTTAATAAATATTATAAATTCATCACTAAAATAGACTCTGTCTCCAAAAATCTAAAGTGTGTGGTAATTAAACCATTACTTAAAATCCTAATTTGTATCCTTTAATACGCTCCAACTATAGACCAAAATTAAACCTCCATTTTGTCTCTAAAATCTTAGAAAAAATGTTTTCAACCAGCTAACTCATCATCTTCTAGCTAATAACATTCATGAAGTTTATCAGTCAGGCTTCAGGTCTCAACATAGCGCCGAGACATCCTTAATTAAAGTAGGTAATGACTTATTAATGTCCTCTAATAATAACAAAATCTCTTTTCTTGTTTATTAGATCTTAGTGCAGCCTTGGACACTATAGATCATAACAACTTACTTGATGTTCTTATAAATATTTACATAAACTACAACTTGTTTAAAATGCTGCAGCTAGAGTTTTAACTAGAACCAGAAAGGTTGATCATTTCAGTCCCATGTTATCAAACTTACACATGCTACCAGTTAAGTTTCATATTGAGTTCAAAATTTTATTGATTACATATAAAATTGTAATCAATCATCATCAGTCTACACAGTATCTCAATAAGCTGATTTAATTGTATAAGCCAACACTGGTTTGTACGGAGTCCCTAAAGTGACATGGAAGAAAAAAAATATAATTGTGAGATATCACAAAAGTTAATGTGTGTCACACCTGACGACCTGGAACTAAGCGCGGCTGCGCAAATAAAGCGTCCTCCGCCCCTCCTGAGTTGGGCTTGACAGGCGCCCTCCGGTGGACGCCCTCTGCGGGGGAGGCGTGTTAACCATCTTTTGGCTCTGTGTCGGGGTGGACGCCTTCTGCGGGCGCGGCGTGGAGAGCGCCGTCTGCGGACGCGGAGTTGCAGACGCCCTCTGGCTGCGAGGTCAGGTGGACGCCCGCGGCGGATCAGGACTGGGCCACGCCCTCCGACTGCGTGGTCCGGTGGACGCCGTCCGGTGGACGGTGTGCGGCCTGCAGCCCCTGCTGCTCGGGCTGGGTGGCGTGCAGCCCCTGCTGCTCGGGCTGGGCGGCGTGCAGCCCCTGCTGCTCGGGCTGGGCGGCGTGCAGCCCCTGCTGCTCGGGCTGGGCGGCGTGCGGCCCCTGCTGCTCGGGCTGGACTGCGTGCGGCCCCTTGACTTCGGGCTGGACTGCGTGCGGCCCCTTGACTTCGGGCCGGACGGCGTGCGGCGCAGGGACCACCACCGGTGTGCCGGCTCGTGGGTCCGTGGCAGGACTGCCCGCTGGCTGGACCTTGGCGGGAACGCACGCAGGAGGGGCCTCTGCGGATTCATATGCTGGCAGGACCTCGGCGGGTTCGCACGCTGGCAGGACCTCGGCAGGCACGCACGCTGGGCGGACCTCGGCGGGCACGCACACTGGGCGGACCTCGGTGGGCACGCATGCTCGGCCGGCGCGCACGCTGAGTGTACAGGCACCTCGGGATCCTCCTGCACACAGAACACATAAACCCCCACCGCAATGCCCAAACACAAAGACACAAACATATCTGACATAGGGACGACAGACTGATCACACGAGACATACGAGGAAGGGGGATACAACACACTCACACACTCGAGCGGCGGCTCCGGTACCGCCCCCTCGCAGCGCGACCCAGACACGGCGCGGACCGGCGCGGTCGCGCCACGTGACTGCCCCGCAGTGCACGCTTCGCGCTCCTCCGTGCTTGCCTCCGTGCCGGCGACACACTCTGCGTCCGGATCTCGCCACCGGGGGTTTCACAAACCGGACTGGACCCTCCGTCCAGAACTCCTCAGAATTGCGGAGGGTGCGTATGGGCAGAATATGCCCATACAGGTATGATTCGCCCGCCTCGTCATCGGAAATCTGAACCAGGTCCAGACCTTCCTCTGCGCAGAGCGCCTCGTACCCGTACCTCCACATCGTCGCCATACTCCGCCACACTGTTTGAGCCGCTCCCCCGGCTCCCGGACGGCGGGCTCCGCATAACGGCGCACTCGCGGATACGTCGGAGCGCGGCGCGAGTACGAGGCTATACGGTCCCCCCAAAGAAAAATGTAAAAAACACCTACCTGGGCTCTGGACTCCCCAAACGCGTGGCGCGTCTTTTTGTCACACCTGACGACCTGGAACTAAGCGCGGCTGCGCAAATAAAGCGCAGAGCCGCAGCGCTCTAACGCGCAGAAGGGAGCCAGGCACGCAGGTAGTACGAACATGGAATTTATTACGGTGCACAAACACCAAACACACAGGTACATAGAGACAGGTGCAACATAAAATCCGAAACGCGCACGGATGACAAAAAACCCCGGAACTAAATACCCTAACACATCCCCATCATGTGCACTGAAACAACCAATGAACCCGCGAAGCTAATTAACTAAAACACCCAGACGAGACAGCTAATTAACTAAACACAGGGACACAGAAACCCAAAAACAAAAGAACAGAACGGCCGAAGAACAGGTGCCCTGTATTTGAATTTGGTGCCTTGAATTTGGTGCCTTGAATTTGGTTGCTAATGAGTTCAATCAGGACCGCCAAGTCACAAAGTTTTTCGACGAGAGTGTCCGTTTGCATTAAGAAGGCGCTTCAGTTGTCTCTCATGTTGGAATTTATTAAACATAAAAAGACATGAATTGCATTATTCGTAAGTTTTTTGTTATACTTCATAATGCTCTTTATTTTTTGTAATGACATTTCTTAGATCTCGCAATAAATATAAATATAACTATTGCGAGATCTCGCATTATATATATTTTTACATGTCCCTTTAGGGGCTCCGTAGGTTTGCTTTTAGCTCCTAGAAAAAAATAAAATTACTGCTAGTGGAAGAGTGTTCTCCCACAAGGCTTCTCAACTTTGGAATAGCTTTCTAGTTACTGTTCGCTATTTAGAATCACTATCAATCTTTAAAAGTAGATTAAAAACACATTTATTTAATTTTGTGTATAATTAATTTCCTGTAGATAAAGGTGTAGTTAAAGGGTTGCCGATCTGGAATAGTCAGGACTGAATAAACACAAGAATCAATTGTCATTGTGCCTCAAGCCAACATGCCACATACCAAACCACAGACCCAGCTGCTGACCGGAACGTCAAGTTCACATGTGAGGAGGAGGGGGAGGAGCACCAGGCAGAGCATGCAACACTGAAGTTCTCCTACTTCCTTTTATAGGGACCGAGTGACCATTCCACAATTAGCAAAATCTCAGCTTAACCCTTTCCTGGCTGTTCTGATAGGCAGCCACTTATCACATTACACAACAACTTTTTTTTATTTCTCATGTCCAAGTACTCTCCATTAATCCAACGTGTGCAATCATAAGTAAGTACAATTTAAGTGTGGCCATCAGAGACAGACTCTGTATTTTACACTGTAGTAGGACCAATTTCAACACACAGACTGGTATATGTTTGCTTCACTGGCTACTTGTGGTTCTCACACAGATATCGACACATACACCTACTTTGTGCTGGATTATATCAAGACCAATATTGACAATGTTACCATACAGAAACAGATCACCATGTACCTGAATCAGAAACCATGGATAAACAAGGAGATGCAGGGACATCGTCTTCAAAGGAAGTGACGCTCTGGCCTATAGCATTTCCAGGGCAAACCTTAGGAGGGGCATCAATAAGGCCAAGCTCTGCTAGAAGCATAAAGTAGAGGATCACTTTTCCAGCCATGATCCTCGATGCATGTGGCAGGGCATCAAAGCCATCAGTGAATACCAGACTATCAACTGCATCCCAATTACAGCAAATATGTCTTTTCATAAGATAAATGACTTTTAACCTAGCTTTGACAATGACAGCAGGAAAACGACTATTGACATCAGACCTCCTGAAGTCCTCCAGCCACTTACACTTACCTCTACAAATGTATATACTGCACTGAATCGGATCAATACACATAAATTAAGGCTGATGGCCTAGATGACATTCCTGGACGTGTACTAGTGGCATGTGCAGAACAGCATACTGAAGTTTTCACAAAAATCTTTAACCTGTCCCTAATACAAGCTGCTGTTCCAACATGCTTTGAATCAACATCCATCGTACCTGTGCAGAAACACTCCAACCCGATGTGCCCAATTGACTACTGCTCGGTAGCACTCACACCCATCATAACAAAGTGCTTCAAGTAACACATGCGCAAAAATGCTGTTTGTTGTTTTCAGCTCAGCATTTAATTCTTCCCAAATTTGTTGATGTGATTGGCAGCATTCGTTCCCGCTTGCCAGAGGTAAGTCATGAAAATAAGCACTTGAAAGCTCAGCTGCTGTAAACGTCTCATGCTACATAAGATGATTATCTGCTTGCGGGTAGGTTGCAATTGCATCACTTTTATAAAAGTGTATATATGTTCTACATTTACATTTAGTCATTTAGCAGACACTTTTATCCAAAGCGACTTACAAATGAGAACATTACAAGTCAGAAGTTATGCAGAAAACCAACTATACTGTAAATTCATCAAACCTGATTGTTATTTGTTATTTGATGCTGCGCCCCCCCCCCCCCCCCCCCCTTTTTTTTTTTTTACAACAGGTATTTGTTAAAGAGATGCGTCTTCAGTAGTTTCTTAAAACTGCCTAGTGATTCTGCCTTACGGACAGAGTTGGGAAGATCGTTCCACCATTTTGCAGTGGTGAACGTCACAGAGTGAGAATTAGCTCCTCGGTGAGGTGGAATCGCCAGGCGGCAATCATCACTGGAGCGAAGTGAACAAGTCAGAGTGTATTTTGAAAAGATAGCGTTAAGGTATGAGGGGGAAGATCCAGAAATGGTTCTGTAGGCCAGAGTCAGTGACTGGTACTGAATGCGAGCAGCTACAGGGAGCTAATGGAGGGAAATGAGTAGTGGAGTGACATGAGTTCGCTTGGGCTTGTCAAGCTTGACAAGTCGGGCTGCAGAGTTTTGAATTAGTTGAAGAGGTCTGATTATTGTAATGCGCTTCTTGCCAGTATCCCAGCTTCCACAATCAA
The DNA here is from genome assembly GCA_019802505.1 of Corydoras sp. C115. Lineage (NCBI taxonomy): Eukaryota > Metazoa > Chordata > Actinopteri > Siluriformes > Callichthyidae > Corydoras > Corydoras sp. C115. The sequence goes on from JAFMOC010000141.1 coordinate 1,374,846, forward strand.
GCCGGGATAGGACTAGGGCTTGAACAAGCAGTTGAGTAGCATGTTCATTGAAGAAGGGTCTGATTTTCTTTATGCTGTAAAGAAGGAATCTTCTTTTCCTTCTTTAGGAAGGAAAGGAAGAAGGAAGTTCTAAGTTACTTTTAAAAAAGGGATTATTCATTATTATTATGCTGCAGAGTAAGCTTCACTATATGATCACACAAGTGTTTTACTGCAATAGTTATGCATTTGTAACTTGTTTATTATGAAAAAAATTGTGAGAACTCCAGGACTCAACCGGGAATCCCAACCATAGTCCGGTGCATCCCAGGTGCTAGGGCTCCAGACATCAGGGCTGCCACTGCTTTGTCTCATCATCAACTGTAACAGGGGGACCTAACCTTACATCTCTACCCACCCGAAGCTAAGTTTATTTCTTCATTTATATATAAACTTTTCAATGGCACTTTCCCATCTGGTTGCGTGTCCTCAGTGCAGTATGTATAGGCAGTCTTCCTCCATCACTACTGATAATTCAGCCTGTGAGAAGTGTAGCATGGTCCTTAGTCTGATGGAGAAGATTTCAGTGCTGCAATAGCGCATTCGGGTTTTAGAGCAGGGTCATGTTAGAGAAGATGTGTCAGGGACCAGTTTAGCCAGCCCGAATGCCACAGGATCAGGTCCTAAATCTCCTGCTTTAGAGCACTGGCAGAAGGGCGAGTGGGTGATGACCAGGCAACATAGATGTAGAACTGAGCTTCACTCTTCTAGGATCAATGTGTTCAATCGGTTTTCCCCACTCAGTGACTCAACCACTGAGAGACCGGTTGCTAAAAGTGCTCTGGTTATTTGCGACTCCAAGCTCAGACACATACGAATAGTTTCCCCCTTAGAGACCCCAGCAACCATAGTCCGGTGCATCCCGGGTGCTAGGGCTCCAGACATCAGGGCGAACTTCAAAGTGCTGGCTAATGCTAAATGCTCATTCTCTAGAATAGTTATCTACATCAGCACTAATGACGTTCACCTCAAGCAGTCAGAGATTACTAAGGCTAATGTTAAAGAGGTGTGTGAAATCCTTCCCGGGAGGGTGCTGCGCTCATGTCACATAACATAGCTGATAGGATTTTTTCTTCAGATAGGAATGAAAATTGACAACTCAGAGCCAAGGCAGAATGGCCTAACCAGCTGCCTGCGAACTGCCAGGAGTCGTCACCCACAATGACTAGGTCCTATACCATTAAGACAGTTGTCATGTATCGCAGTGAGCAAATAATAAAAAGAGACCAAAAAGTGTTCCAAAAAATCTTATTAATATCAAAACTATCGCAAGTAATGTAAGAAACACTTTTAAGTTAAAACTTGGATTATTAAACATTAGGTCACTTTCATATACACCCAGGAAAGGGCACCAATCTATCGCTGGGCACACATTCACTCACACAGACACGCACACATACACACTCTATATGGGGCAATTTGGAGAACTCAATTGACTTGATCCATGTTTTTGGACTGTGGGAGGAAACCGGAGAACCCAGAGGAAACCCACGCGGACACCGGGAGAACATGGAAACTCCACCCAGATGGGGATTCGAACCGGGAATCCCTAGCGCTGAGAGGCGAACGTGCTAACCACTAAGCCAGCAACATTAAAGTCACAAATAAATATATCTTATCTGAGGAAATAATTGTAATTGAATGTACTAATAATAAATTAATAAACATTATATAAGGTTTAAACTAAAGTTGTAATAAATTATATTAATTTAATCAGTCCCTTGAGTTGAATAATAAGCTAATACAGGAATGGCATCACCTCTCTAACAATCCTTTCCCTTAGTGTCGTCATACTTACATGTTCCTCAGAGTCTGGCAGCACTGCTGTGCCAGAGCCTTTGTGAAGGTGTAGAGCAGCAATCATACTGCATAGACTTTTTTCAATGATTAATTTGATCCTTAAATGGATTTTCCTGTGACACAGACCTTCCAAAGTTTCCATGGTGACTGAATCTGTGGCTCAGCATCACATCAGTAAAAGCCCTTCTGACTGACAGGCGGTGAATACTACCAAAAGAATGTGAGTGAGAAATATGCACATTAGAATATGCACATAGCATTTACCCTGTGACAGCTTCCTGAAGTGTTAAGCCACAATTTCCTTCCAGTACGGAAAGAAACTGGCAATGTTTTTAAAACATGCACCCTCCAAACTAGCCATCTGGATGACAAAAATGTTTAAATGAGATTTAAAGCTGGCAAAGTCCCTGTTAATATTTTGTGCCTTTGTAAAATAACTGAATTCATTGTCAACTAATTGTGGGACTCCACTGATATTCAGTCATAAGAAAATAATACTTTGTCATTGGGAAAGCACTTTCTGATTTAACAGTGTTGCCTCCTCAGCAATAATGTATAAAAAACTGTAACTTGATGTTAACAGTATTTTAAGACTTGAGAAAGTCTTGATAAAACATCATTATCATAGTCCATTAATAATGTTCCATTAGTTCCATCTTTAGCATGTGTGTATTTGAAGAATAGAATCAATTTAATGTCTTTGAGCATAATTATAATAACTGACATTTGACTATTATATATATATATATATATATATATATATATATATATATATATATATATATATATATATATATATATATATATATATTATATAGGTTAGAATCACAGAATACAATCACAGGTTAAGCTAAAAATTCTACAATAAACACCACATATCTGAATATTCTTTTTTTTTTTGATGATTGTACAAAGTTTAGAACATTTTTAATATTTAGACACACTTTTAAACATTATGACAGTGGTTATAGTATATAGTGTCATATGTTACTAATTATCTAAACAATTCATTATTAGTAAGTACAAAAATAATCATATTTTGCTACATTTGATTTGGATCTGTTGACTGTTTGCTTGGATTTTATATTATGCAAAAGCTTTTAATGGGTATTCAAGGTATATCCGGTTTCACATAATGCTCCCCCCATTTGTAAAGGCAAATTAGCCTTTTAGATAACTCTTAACTCATTACTCGTTTGCTACAGTAAACAAATTAATAAATACTGTAAATGAAAGCTGGCCGACACATTTCAGGGTGTTTGTTTATTTATTGGGCTTTGCTTTATTGGCATCTACTTGGGTAATTTAAAATGGCTACTTATTTTGTTGGTTTCTTTACAAAAATCCACCCACACATGAGTAAACTATCAGAGTTTTAATGCAGCAGTATACAATGTGAACACTTAGGGCTTGAACTGTGCTAAAACTATAGCTCTGTAAAATTTAATTCAGGTAAAGTAATGAGCTTTGTATTTAAGTTATTTTTATCGGTGCATGGCATGCTGGTAAAGTATATAGTATATGGGCATTCTGGACCCAAACATTTTTAAAAGGTTAATTTCAGCACAATAAATTAATGTTACATAGAGGAAGGCCAGTTATTATTAGGAAGGCCAGCTCTGTCCTGGGGGAACCCTTAGACCCGGTACAGGTGGTGGGAGACAAGAGGATGCAAAACAAGCTAGTAACTCTTATGGACAATGAATCCCACCCCATGTATAAGACTGTAAGTAGAATCTTCAGTGGGCAGCACCTTCAGTGACAGGCTGCGTCATCTGAAGTGTGTAAAGGAGCATTAACCCAGGTCCTCCATTCATCCTTCATTCCCACTGCAATAAGGATGTACAACTGCAGTAAGGATGTACAACCAGCATTGCTCTTAGTAACCACTCACTGCCAAACTAACAGTAACACTGTGCAATATATTCATCATTATGTGCAATACATTTTTGCTGAACCAGTTGTTTTTTTTCAATAACTACTTAATTTGATCATTATGGGCAATACATTATTGCTGTGCAACTCTGTGCAAGAGTTTTTTCTATTGTCTCTCCTCTGTATTATGTCATGTTAATAATTGAGTAGTTTATTTTATTTTATACATAGTGATTTCTATATCTATTACATTTTTCTTTTTTTTAAAGTCCTTATCTTGATAGGTATATTAGATGTATCTTTTAACTTTCCCAATTACTGTTACTTTTGCTGCAAAAAATGTGAATTTCCCCACAGAGGGACCAATAAAGGATTATCTTATCTTATTATCTATCTTATCTCATCTGCCAAAGCAGGTGGTAAAGATTATTGTCCTGGTTCAACTAATTCATTAAGGAATATGTATTTAAAATTACAAACACAAATTCACTAAAACTCATTTCTTTTATGTTTATACAATAAATAAGCTTTTGACTGTTATGGCACAAAAAAGTGAAAAATATTTCCATCTATAAAAAAAAAAAAAATGGGTTATAGGTGCAAACAGTTTTTGGCTGCACAGTGATAAGTGCATGTGAAAGATTTGGCAGGAATTCATGGCCTGCAACTATCTATTAATAATGCAGAATATGAAATTTGAAGATCATTTTAAAACACTTTGGTTCCATTTGTTAGTAAAAAAAAAAAAAACACAATCAAGAATGGTAGATCACTCTTAGATAAAATTGGATAGTGTGACTATTTGTAAAAGGTTATTAACAAATTATTTTCTTGCTCATTTCAAAAATAACAATATTTTAATTTTAAAATTAACAATGTTGCTGATTTAGAGAATCTTCCCTTTCACCTAAATTGTACCTAGAAGAAGTAAAAACTGTCATCATTTTAAACTGATCAAAGAATTTTGATACTGTACATACAAAAATGTCCTTTGTGAATCATACCACTTGATTACTGTTTTTATTTAATTTATTTTGTTTTTTTTATATTTGACAAGTGAACAGAATCAGGAACCTGAGGAGGCAAAATCCTAAACCTTCTGGGAAAACATCCCAGCATAAAAAATGCTAAGCAGTACACAATTGATAAGAGTACTGCAAATACGGCATCAGATAAACAACACTTTGCACCACACCAAATTACATCATGTTTTAACTAGGGGTGCAGAAAAAAATGTATTCTTCATAGAATCATGATTCATAGTCCTGGCGATTCTGAATCGATTCACAATTCCCATGAATAGATTTTATTTTTTGGCGCCCCCTCCGTTAATGCATATCGCATTGCGTATCCGCTCGGCCACCAGACAGCACTCTTGTTAAACAGCTCCCGTTGTAGTTCGCTAGCATGCTAGTTCATGCTAGTTCATGCTAGCGGGAAGCTTTGAGCAGAGGGAGAGCGGAATTCGACCTCCCGCTGTCATCGTTAAAAGCCAGTGTTTGGCATATTATTTATCATATTTAATGCCAGGAAGAGAGAGCTCGACATGAGCACAACTGTTTTACAAAAAGTGTAAATAAAATCGAGGTACTTTGTGAATACGACAAATGTGCAATCCCGTTTGGCGCGACATCATCCTGAGTTAAAAGAAGGTGAAAATATATTTAATATTTAAGGTTAAGTTTTGAAAATGTAGCGAATGTTGGCGCAATATAGATAAAAAGACTGAAGTATGTATTTTATTTTTAATGTTAAGTTTTAAAGTTTTGCAAAATCTAAATGAACTGTTACTGTAAAGTCTGTATTTTAGTTTCAATTAAAGGCTAATGCACAATGGTAAACTTTTGTATTAATATATTTAGAATTATTTGTTCATTGATAGATTTTTTTGAGTAAGAAAAAGCCAGGCAGCTAAGCTAACCTAATACTGGTAATTTTAATTTAGCGCAATCCTATTTTTTTGTATAAATATAAAATGATGCAAAATTATTTGATACAGGAAGGAACCTGACAGTATTGTTTTAAATAAATGTTCTATTTGTTTACATTGTCATCTCATCTTGTTAACCACATAATTTAAACACAGTTTAAAGACCATTTGAACTGAAAAAATATTTTTTCAAAAATTGTTTCTGAATCGAAAATCGATTCTGAGATCGACACTGTGAGATTCGCACCCCTAGTTTTAACTAAAAGTAACGTATTTAACTTAAAGCTGTCTCCGTGCAAATCTGTCCATTTTAGCTTTATCTTTTTTTAGTTCTTCAAATGGTCAATGTGCACATCTGCATTCTTATTTAGCTATAGCTTAGCATAGCCTACCATTCGGTTAGCAATAGCAGGAAGGTTGTGTGTCTTCAATTGAGTTCTACGTCACCAAGCCGGAGAGCAGCTTCCACTCTGCCAAACCTTCTGGACATTTCCCACTGAAGTGCCTGTTGAAAAATATTGGCTTGATTAAAGGTCAGACCTTTAAAAGAGCTGTGCGTAAACAAATGTCCATAAACACAAATTAAAATGTAACATTGCGTAGGCCAACATTGCTCAAGAACAATGTAGAATGTTACTTACATTATTGATCCTAAAGGTATATATATATATATATATATATATATATATATATATATATATATATATATATATATATATATATATATATATATACCTTAATTAAAAAAAAGAAAATTTACTTAAAAAAAAAAAAAAATTTGGTGTGGTGTGCATTACGCCCCCTGTACTCTGATAACCTTAAAAAATCCAATGTTACCAATTGCCTTCAGAAATTTTATTATTAAGAACAACATTATTAACAAAAAATAGAGACCACATGTGCGTCATTTATTCTTAGTATAATTACTGTTCTGAGAAGTCATTCAAGGATTGTTGAAGAACATTAGTGATTAATCAGCATCTTGAAAACACACCAGACACGTTGGAAATAAAGCGCACAGTTCAATTCATCATCTGTAATCATACCAAAACATGGCTATCCACCTAACCTGACAGCCCTGAAGAGCACTGATTAGAGAAGCAGCTAAGAGATCCACAACTCAGCTGGAATAATCTGTCAACAGGACAATTACGTCCGTACCTATCTGTTATCAAACATGATGTGAATTTTTTTATAATAATGAAAAGCACAATGAGAATAAAGTTGAATCTAATCTAATCTAATTAGTTATTTACTCAACAAATCTAGCCATAAGAAGTACTGTTTGCAGTTTGGACAAGCTATTTAGAGGAAATAGCAAATGTGGAAAAACAGTTGCTCTGGTTCGTAAAATGTGAAATGTGGTCTTACATTGTGTGGAATCAGAGGGGCTGAGTATAAATGCACAGTATGCTTTCCAGATTTTTATGTATTTTCATGTATCATTTTTTCACTGTATAATTACTTCAAGCTTTGTGTTGGTCTATCAAATGTAATCCCAATTAGGTCAATTTAAGTTTGTGGGTTCAAGTGTCACGCTCGCTTACCTCGGAACGAATGGCTGCACATAGGAAGAGCAGAGCCGAAGCGCCTAAATGCGCTGAAGGGAGCCAGGCGCAAACAGGTAGCGGTAAAAAGGGTTTATTAAAGATGTAGGCACACCGAAAAGAAAGAGGTAACACGACACAAGCTGACATGAAAAATGATGTGCACGGAGGAATGGGAACACCGGATATAAATACAAAAACACTCGACCACATGCACAAACACAAACCAATGAACAAAGAATGTTAATTAACTTAAATGGTGAATGATAACACAAGCTAATTAACATAAAATAAGGAACAGACGCCCTAGTTACAGTACCTATTACATCAAGACACTAAATTAAGATTATTTTAATAATATTCTGCTTAAGCAGAAAACGATATAAAATTGCAAATTCACATCCATCAGCTATCAACTGTAAAGATAAAGTTGGAAAAAACCTACCTGAACAAAGAGGTATGTTAGTATGCGGTGTGGTAAAACACATGGATCCAGGACTGTGGGAATGGTGCACCTATTGCCTAGGGATTAATCAATGTACAATTACTTCATGAAAGTAGTTGATTTTAATGTACACTAAAGTTGCATCTGCAGAAAGCTGCAGAATATAAATTAATGCTTATAGGCTCTTTCATGATCTTAATCTCAGACGCTTGACCGGGAAAATATATCAAACCTTATTGTGATAATTGTTTGTCTTAATAGCAATCCGATGTTTATGGTCATATCAAACTGATAAGGGTGAAAACCCCTTGAAGCATCACACTGCTATTACGATTGCACAACCATTAATAATATTAAATTAAATCAATGTGTGATGTGTAAAGTCCTGTCAGTAAGCAAACATTAGATTATTGCTTTGTCTATATTTTGCAAAAAACACATAGGCATTGTGCTAAACAACCTAGTGTGCATCACCCTTAAAATAGTTCAAATTAATATTGGTTCTGTTGTTTCTAATTTAATAATTACTAAGAGAGCTTTTAGATTTTTTAACATTTTAGCTGCACAGTTTCTGTTCCTCAGTCATTCTCTTGTTTCCATGCAATATTTACAGGCAACTGCCCAACATGACAAAAAATGCTTTTTTATTTTATTATAAAACTGATTGCTTTTTTTCGGTCACCATTGGTCAAATAAAGACTAGGCATTTTATGAAAGTACAAAATAATAAACCAAAATATATCAAAAATATTGAATTGTATTCAAATGTACATATTTTTTTGTATTTAAACATATCCAATGAAGGAGGATACTATTGATAAGCCATCACTGTTTTGTTGACTGACATTGTTGTTAATTGGTCAATAGGTGCTTTGAATTTAATTTTGGTATAAAGTTAATGAAAACCTTTAATTACGGTATTTGTTATTGTATTTGTTAACCAGTCTAAAAAGACATTTCTATTTTTATAATATTTTCTTGCATTGTCACTGCATCATTCTGTACCACTTGTAATTCTTTAAGTTTAGTCAGCTTATGCAACAAATTTTCATTATAATATTTTATCATACATTTTTTAAAAGTTGAATATATATATATATATTTTTTTTTTTTGTTTTGTTTTGTTTTGTTTTTTTGTTTTTTTGCCACCACACTTAAAATCAAAAGCCACCTCACCACACTTTTTTAATGACAAAAAGGTTTTTGTTTAACTATATTTTTTCTTTTTTAATGTAATATACTGCTTGACAAAAATATATATTGTGAAACATCTTTCCAACAGCCAGTGTTATGCATGTTCCGTTTGGTTCTAGTTTGAGTATTATTTTACCTTGACATTTTACCATGCAATTTACTATGAATCTTGCTAATGAGCACAGGACAATGAGAACAGGGATAACTATAGATAAAGGCAGTGCCTTGGGGCCATTTTCAGTAGATGCAGGAAGGGAGGAAGGGTGGTGGTCCCTCCTGGTTTCCTTTCACTATGAGTTCTCTATGTCCTTTCATCTAATTTTAGGTAGACAGGTTCAGGTCTTGGAAGCTCTGCTTCAGTGAATGACAAAGTCCTGTTACACAGAGATAAAACCAACAAAGCTGTTGTGACCCTGCCTGACCCCAGACAATGTAGGAAAGGAAATGGTCACATATTATCTGGACCAGACCTTTACTTATGGGGTCAAGCTCACTTAAGCTTCTTGTCCTGCTGATGTTAACTAGAATTAAGTTGTAATGAATAGATTTACAAACAAAACTAATTATTCTCATTGAGTTATTGGTTCACATCAGAGCCTGACCCTATTGCCCACACTTTTTCTAAAGAAAATAATTTGCAGGCTACAGGAAAGTGTAAATAAGGCCCCCCACCTTTACACTCTTCACTTCCAATTGTGTGAAAAAGTTGATAGAATACCTTTCAGCACACTTCAATTATAACCACATTTTACAAAAGGCTCAGGGAAGTCTGTTTAAATACAGAAAATTTAATTTCTTCATAAATACAAATGAGGTTCACATATGTAATTTTTTACACAAAATATTTGCAAGTATGTCACGTTTCAATTTAATTGATTATGCATAAAATTGTTGTTTAAATGCATAGTGAAAAATATATTTTGTTATTTATTATACAAACCAGATTTGATAATGATCACGTTTAATTATACTACAATGTAGCAGTTTTTTCCTTAAATACTGAATTGTGTTGTTCTTTTATTTGTAAGTTGATTTTGTTAAAAGCATCTTATGTCCATAAATAGCAAAAAGTTTATCAAAATATCATAATGAAAGCAATATAATATACTATAACTATAAAAATTTCATAACTCTGTGACATGCTAGCTTTACTACCACTTTTTTCCCACATACCCTTACCTTAGAGTGCATGCACAACCTATTAAAAAAATAATTGAAACAAAAGCCAAAGAAGGCCTGTCATCCAGTCAATCGAGCCTGTCAATCGTGCTAAGAAACTAGCGAGAGCCCCTGTACACTCTAGTCGCCCGAAACGAGCACCTACAATGGGGGTAACAGCCCTAAAACAGTGGGGAACAAGCAACTTAGAGTCCCCTGTGTCTGCATGATGGCCACCAAACTGCTCTTGGATGGTTGGGAGAAGTTGCTCTCGGAGGACATTCTGGTTTATTCATGGCTGTGTTTTTAGGCAAGACTGCAAGAGAGCCGATTTCCCTTGCCTGAGAGGCAACCCCACACATGAATGGTTTCAGGATGCTTTACAGTTGGCATGAGACAAGACTGGTGGTAGCGCTCACCTCGTCTTCTCTGAATAAGCTGTTTTCCAGATGTCCCAAACAACCGGAAAGCGGATTCATCAGAGAAAATGACTTTACCCCAGTCCTCAGCAGTCCACTCCCTGTACCTTTTGCAGAATATCAGTCTGTCCCTGATGTTTTTTCTGGAGAGAAGTGGCTTCTTTGCTGTCCTCCTTCAGACCAGGCCTTGCTCCAAGAGTCTCCGCCTCATAGCTGCCTGCTGCCATTCCTGAGCAAGCTCTGCACTGCTGGTAGCCCGATCCCGCAGCTGAAATACTTGCTGGTTGCTGGTCTTTCTTGGGCGCCCTGGATCCTTTTTGGAACCTCTCTCCTTGAAGTTCTTGATGATGCGATAGATTGTTGACTGAGGTGCAAACTTTTTACCTGCGATACTCTTCCCTGTTAGGCCATTTTTGTGCAGTGCAATGATGACTGCACGTGTAACCATGGTTAACAGAAGAGAAACAATGATGCCAAGCACCAGCCTCCTTTTAAAGTAGTGGTGTCATTCTTACTTAATCATGACAGATTGATCTCCAGCCCTGTCCTCATCAACACCCACACTTGTGTTAATGGAGCAATCACTGAAAATATGTTAGCTGGTCCTTTTAAGGCAGGGCTGCAATGAAGTTGAAATGTGTTTTGGGGGATAAAGTTAATTTTCTAGGAAAATATTGACTTTGCGCCCAGCGATGGATTGGCGCCCTGTCCTGGGTCTATCTGCCCAGCGCCCGAGATGTTCTCCCCTGGATGGGCATGGGGAACCCCACCGCAACCCTAATAGAGGATAAAGCGGGAGATTGCTGTTAAGCTGATCACTCAGTCTGGAGTATATGCAAATTTCCATTATAAAAACTGAAGCAGTAGACTTTGTAAAAATTTATATTTGGATCATTCTCAAAACTTTTGGCCATGACTGTACTCTCCATGCAGGGGGAAGACCTAAATGGCAAGCCGCCTCGTTCTGCTGCTGATAAATGTGAATTTCCCCATTGTGGGACAAATAAAGGTTTATCTTATCTTATCTTATCTTATCTTATCTTATCTTATCTTAATGCGTTTAAATATGCGGAACAGGCCTACATACTTAGGTAAGAATCACCAAATCCATGCCCGACAGCGCAGATCCTTGGAGCTGAGCCACACTTGATCGCCCGGGGCATAAGCTGGGGCCTGTACACGACAATGGTCCGCAAACCTTTTCATCTAGCAAATAGTGTCCTAAATGTGCCGACGCACCTGCACCCACAATTCCTCACTATGACGAAACCAATCGACCACCAATGGTGCCGAAGAGGGCTCGGGGTCCCAGGGGGCGTAAGGAGGTTGGTACCGAAATATGCATTAAAAAGGCATTATACCCGTAGCCGATTGCTGTAAAGAGTTCTGTGAAATGTCTACCCATGGTAGGTAGCGCGGCCAGTCAGAAGGATTATTGTGATAGAACATACAAAGGAATTCATTCAGTTCCTGATGCGCCCGTTTACACAGCCCATTTGTTTCTGGGTGTTGACCGGATGAGAGGCTCACTGAATCACCAATTTTTCAAAAAAATCCTCAATAAGTTAATTGCGGCCTGCAATCAGAAAAAAATGTCCTCAGGAATACCAAAACCAGTGAAAATATGAAAAATAATAGAAAAATAATTCTGGCGTAAAAATGCAGATGGAAAAATCTTAAGGGGTATGAATTTAACCACCCACAACCAAGGCCAAGCCGCGATGGGCAATGGGACCAGCTTACCAACAGACACAGATCGAGTAAGACATGACTAATTTGTGCGTGTCTTTGTGAAGGGTCTCAAACCAGTACGTCCTGTGAAGCATTTGGATTGTGCGTGCGAATCCTGGGTGCCAGTACACAAAGCGGTGTGAGTCCAGGTGATGAGTCGGCTACGGAAGGCGGAACACCCGTCTAGGAAGTGGTCGGGATGGCATGTGTTGAGTAAAGCTCTACGAATTTCAACATCCACATTCCAGTGTACTGCATTCACAAATTGTGTGGGAGGTAGGATGGGATGGAGAAGGTCGGGGTCTGGCGACAAGTCAAACCCCCAAAAGGAAAGTTTTCCTGAAAGATGACACATTTCACGGCCTTAACGAACAAATTGTGCTCCATCAAACGTTTCAACACCATACGCACATGACGGCAATGGGTATCACGATCACATGAATAGATGAGAATATCATCAATATAGACCAGGTTGAATTGCTCAAAAAAATTGCACAGAACATCATTAAAGAAAACCTGGAAAACAGCAGGGGCAATGGTGAGGCCGAAGGGCATTACCAAGTATTCATAATGCTCTGTGGTGGTTACAAACGCAGTCTTCCACTTCTCATTCTCCTTAATGTGCACCAGATTATAAGCATTTTGAAGATGGCGTTTTTGTCAATATGGTTCCAGTGCCGACGGTAACAGGGGCAACAGGTAACAGCAGCGAGCACCTCTGATAATCATTGCAGGGACGGAGTTCTGAATTATTTTTGGGAACAAAAAATCATGGTGGAGCTAGGTGAGAAGATGATGAAAAAGGAAATTAGTTCGACATGCAATGCACTAATTTGCATTTCTATGAATTCGGTGTAGTGCGTCACCACCCCTTGATTGACGGGGAAGAGATTGACCACAAGCTGCAGGAACACGAGGGTACAGCAGATACTATTGGCCAACACATATTGAATTTAAATAAATTTGTAAATAAAGCCCTTTCCTGAGAGTTCCTTAAGTCCTTTCTCCAGTCCTCCGGTCCTCATACCTACCCTGTTACACCCTTATAGCCAGAATAAAACATCACCAACAATAACCTCATAAAATATTATTTAGAAAAATAACATTCAACAAAAATGCTGATTAAATTAAAAAAAGTCAATTGGTTTGAAACTAATGCTGAAAGTCCAGTGTACTGCATTTCTGGCATAAGTTTTAATTTAAATGTCTGACAGAAGTACACTCTCTGACTACCCAATCAGAGCGAGTAATTACATTGAGTAATGTCATACTCAAAATTTGATTGCTTGGAGCAACAGGATGATTGACACTTATTTATTGCTACCAGGCCATCAGAAGATTATTAATGGCCTAGTCAGAATTATTTGAACCTGGCAACAAATGATGCTGAAATGTGATTGGTTAAATGCTTCAATAACTATATACACACTGGAAGTAGCACAACCAGGAAAACGCTATGAAAGGAAACAAACAGACCATTCGGAATTACTTAATAAGCATTCCTGGACAAATTAAAATTAATATCAGTTTGTGATTCAAATATTTTAAGTGCTCAGAAAGATGAGACATTGAGCCCTATATTACACTCTATGAAGGTGTCTTGTTGCTATCTTACACCCCGCCAATAGTGTAATTTAATGCCATCTGCCTGCATCATTTGAAAAGCAACATTACATGCACATATATGTATGCTAATTAAGTTGCCGCTCGCGGAATGAATGTGGCGTGTTCAGGTAAATTTCTTGCATATTGCTATCTTAGCAACTAAAAACACAACAGCGCCACTGACTGAAAACAACTAGATAGATATCAACAGTCAGACATTCATTGGTATCTTGCTATGAATTGTCAGCACAGGCACAAGCCCAATTTCACTGAACACTGAAAAAATAATGAACGCTATTAACTATCACTTCATTTCCACACAGAATGCACATGCATAGTCTACACTATACTATGTCAGTTAAATGCTGTAATAAAACTTTAGGCTGGTTCCTTAACTCCAGTGGGAAGTAGTCAGCCAAAGAACATATGGCTCCCCAACTTGAGATCAGAGGTGGGGGTTTGTAAAAGCAGGACATGTCCACCACCAGGGTTTTTAAAAGGAATCAGAGCCAAAAGATGCAAGCAGTATGGAATCATTTATTTGATGTCATAATCTTTTTTTTTTGTTGTTGTATAAAAAGAGGGACGGATGGCTCAGAAGAAGGAGCATAAATACCATTACCTGTCATCAAAAAAATATATATTACAATGAATGTTAGCAAACAGTGACTATATTATCATAAATTTAATTAAAATTACTTTAAATGAAGTCTGGTTTTCTAGTTTCTATGAACTCACAGGGATCCAATTTTATTAATGTGTTTCTTAAACAAGCTTCAATCTGACCTTGAATCTCAATTAAGTTGATGGAAAATATATATATATATATATATATATATATATATATATATATATATATATATTCATTAATTATCTCCCGCTTTACCCTCTATTAGGGTCGCGGTGGGGTTCCCCATGCCCATCCAGGGGAGAACGTTTTGGGCGCTGGGAATTCAATTGACTTGATCCATGTTTTTGGGCTGTGGGAGGAAACCGGAGAACCCGGAGGAAACCCTCGCGGACACGTGGAAAACATGAGGGGTGAAAACGTGGAAAACAGATGGGGATTCGAACTGGGAATCCTTAGAGCTGAGAGGCGAACGTGCTAAACACTAAGCCACCATGCCGCCTATATATATATATATATATATATATATATATATATATATATATATATATATATATATATATATATATACACTCACCGGCCACTTTATTAGGTACACCTGTCCAACTGCTCGTTAATACTTAATTTCTAATCAGCCAATCACATGGCGGCAACTCAGTGCATTTAGGCATGTAGACATGGTCAAGACAATCTCCTGCAGTTCAAACCGAGCATCAGTATGAGGAAGAAAGGTGATTTGAGTGCCTTTGAACGTGGCATGGTTGTTGGTGCCAGAAGGGCTGGTCTGAGTATTTCAGAAACTGCTGATCTACTGGGATTTTCACGCACAACCATCTCTAGGGTTTACAGAGAATGGTCCGAAAAAGAAAAAACATCCAGTGAGCAGCAGTTCTGTGGGCGGAAATGCCTTGTTGATGCCAGAGGTCAGAGGAGAATGGCCAGACTGGTTCCAGCTGATAGAAAGGCAACAGTGACTCAAATAGCCACCCGTTACAACCAAGGTAGGCATAAGAGCATCTCTGAACGCACAGTACGTCGAACTTTGAGGCAGATGGGCTACAGCAGCAGAAGACCACACCGGGTGCCACTCCTTTCAGCTAAGAACAGGAAACTGAGGCTACAATTTGCACAAGCTCATCGAAATTGGACAATAGAAGATTGGAAAAACGTTGGCTGGTCTGATGAGTCTCGATTTCTGCTGTGATATTCGGATGGTAGGGTCAGAATTTGGCGTCAACAACATGAAAGCATGGATCCATCCTGCCTTGTAGCAACGGTTCAGGCTGGTGGTGGTGGTGTCATGGTGTGGGGAATATTTTCTTGGCACTCCTTGGGCCCCTTGGTACCAATTGAGCATCGTTGCAACGCCACAGCCTACCTGAGTATTGTTGCTGACCATGTCCATCCCTTTATGACCACAATGTACCCAACATCTGATGGCTACTTTCAGCAGGATAATGCGCCATGTCATAAAGCTGGAATCATCTCAGACTGGTTTCTTGAACATGACAATGAGTTCACTGTACTCAAATGGCCTCCACATTCACCAGATCTCAATCCAATAGAGCATCTTTGGGATGTGATGGAACGGGGGATTCGCATCATGGATGTGCAGCCGACAAATCTGCGGCAACTGTGTGATGCCATCATGTCAATATGGACCAAACTCTCTGAGGAATGCTTCCAGCACCTTGTTGAATCTATGCCACGAAGAATTGAGGCAGTTCGGAAGGCAAAAGGGGGTCCAATCCGTTACTAGAATGGTGTACCTAATAAAGTGGCATAAAACCTGTCAGAAAGCTTTAAAAACAACAATATTATATAGGGGTTGAATAATTGTGACATGGCTATCTTAACAAAATATACTGTTACATACAAACACTATATCATGCATTTTATGTTCAGATTTTATGTATTACTCAACTCATCTTGTATATATATATATATATATATTGTATTGTATATTTGTGTGTGTATATATATATATATATATATATATATATATATATATATATATATATATATATATATATATATATCTTGTATGTATATATATAACCAAAATAATTACATAAAGCTATAGAAAAAGAATTGCTAAATCACCAATGTCAACCAAGCATTTAAAAAAAAACTGGTCATTCATATGTTCATGTGAGAAATCCAGGTTCTGCTTCTGTCTCTCCGTCACGCTCTGTCACTCGCTCTCTTAGCCCCGCCTTCTAGTTCCGCTTTCGCTACGTCACCAGGTGAGGCTAATTTGTTTGATGGGTCCTTTACCTTATTTAAACTCTGTTTTCACACTGGACGAACGCGAAGTATTGTCCCTGGTCTTCAAACATACCGAGCAATTTTTTGGCTACTGTTCTTGATCTGTCCTATCTGCGTTTCGTCCTGTGATGTATAAGGTCTCGGTGAGTGTGCGTCTGTTTGTGTTAGCTTTTGTTAGCATCACTGCTCTCACCTCTGTGTTTAGGCTAGTCTGTGTTGTTGCATGAGTGAACGTCTGTGTGACTCTGTGATCGCTCCCAGTGTCTTGTTTAATCCTCTTTCTGTTTCCAGTGTTCACCCTGTCCCTAGAGTCCTGCGTCCCGGGAGCGATCGTTGTCTCTCTCCGTCCGCTCAGGTGGTTCGGCTTCGGCCGGTTGGGGTGGAGTTCGCTCTCACCCTAGCTCGCTCCGCTGGCGTGTCATCACCTGAGGGCGTCCGTGTCTCAGTGTTCACCCAGCATACTAACGTTTCCAATCTGTTTACTAATCCTCTCTCTCTCGGTGAACTAAAATTGTTTTCTCCCCTGTGCATTAACCACCTCGCTGTCTCCCCATCCCTTATATGTTTCAGTTTCGTTCTGAGCCGCTCGTCGTCCCGTTCAGTTCACCGTACCTCTTTGAGCACTTTCAGCACGTATTCTTCCTTCAGGTTTTTGTCTAGCACTCTCTTTGACACGCCTGTCCTTTCTATCTTGGGGTTTGTTATTTTGTCTACTCTAGACAACCTCACTAGACCTTTCCGCTTTTCATCACGCATAGCCAGTGTAGGGTTCTCTTTCTACAGCGTTACTATTATACCTGTGTGCCTTGTTTTGTTTGGTTGTTCTTTTTGCTCGGTGTTGTGCTCTGCCCAGTCCTCCGTCCAGGTTCCACACCCCGGCCTGGGTCCAGTTGGCAACACCCCTCTCGATCAATACTCCTCCTGCACCACCCTACCTCTGCCTTGCTTATCAATAAACCCATTTTGTTCTGCATCTACGTCTCCAGACCACTCCTTACGTCCGATTTGTGACAGTTCACAATAGAAAAAAATATTTTTAATGTTATTAAATTAAGGACCCAATGTTCTTCAAGTATGTGGGCTATATCTATCCACACGCTGTGAATATTCATAACATGTGGTTGCATGTGCAACCTCACAAGGTTTCTTCCTTTAAAAACAAAACAAATACTGGGGTTTTTTTTATGTCCCTCCTTTTCTTTGTGTTACTTCAGCTTTCTATTTAAGGGGTCAGATTTATAACAACAAACTGCTTTGAGACAATGCACAATAAAAATGAACTTAAATTTGAAAGATATGTAATCTGTAATTACTGTATAAAAAAGAAAATTTTATAAATTACTATAGATACATGTGATTAGCTATGTAACAGGTGCCTAGAGCACCTGTCACCTGTTCTGTGTTTTGTTCCTTTCGGTTGAGTTAATTAACGTTCATGTGTCATTAGTTTAGTTAATTAACTCCTTATTGTCATTGGTTTGTCTTGTGCACGTGGTCGGGTGTTTATTTCCGTTGTTTCTCGTCCTCGGTGCTGGTTGTTGTGTTATATGTCACTAGTCAGTTTTTTGGTGCTACTGCACCTTTAAATAAACTCGTTCTGTTTTTTTTTTTTTTTTTTTTTTTGTACAACCAAGAACGTCTTATTATAAATTAACTGTAATAATTTCATTTACAAACACGGTTCTACACAACAGATTTTTAAAATCCCAAAACATTAAGTCAAAGCTAATTTTAGATTACTTTTATTTTAAATATTTGCTAAAGTTTTTGTTTTGAAATATAGCTGACAGAACATATAAAATATTTTAAAATATTGTTTGGTTTCAAAAAGTGTTAGTTTTTACAATAAACATTGTACAATAGATTTATTATTAAAATTAAGATGAAAATTAGGTTGTAAATTAAATGTTGTAAAACTTTCTGGATCATCTCAAGGGAAGAGTCTTCTGAGCAACTAACTAACAGTTTGGTTGCTGTCACTCTAGTGTGTGTGCACACAAGAGGGACTGTTATTCTCAGAGAGGAGAAAAAATGTGTGCAAATATTAAAAATGGAAAACACCATACAAATGCACACACACATTTATCCTCCTTGCTCCCATGGGGGCAGGGTGATACTGGGCACACTACTCTAGTGTCAATTTATGCAGCCTATGCTTCTGCTGCCTCCATTCATTAAGGGTGCTCATGCTGCTGAAATGCACCACTAAGGGAGATGGAGCAATAGCAAACAGCATGACAGAAACTTTAATTACCAATACCTTATTGCACATTATATAAGTGGAAAATGTTTGCTTAATAATGTCAGAATTGTAATTGATATTTAAAAATATTTCTGATGCATTATATGGAGAAGAAGATTAAATTTATTTGCAATAAAAAGGAATATGAACATAAAGATGATAAAATATGTATTACAGTAATGGCTAATAATGTGTGATGTAGAATACAATGAGATACATATTAGCAGACATTAGGGTAGAACACCCTGGGTTTATGCCACCCTATGGTTTCAGAATTGCATTTTCTCACCTGATTTGCATTTGGTTGAAGCTAATAACTAAGCACAAAATGCACAGCTCATAATGGTATAAAATTAATTTGCATTTCACAAAGTAGTTACAGTTTCATTTAAAGTAAAATTATTCAAAAGTGAGAATTAAGGTTCAAATAATAATATATGAAATTCAGCAGTACATTTGCAGAACTGTTCATCATGCTCAAGCTCTTCATGCAACGGGTTCCAGGTTTAGCCTTAATTTCAGTTTTTTAAAAAAAGAGACATGTTAGATAAAAAATGCGTGATTAATAGTAACAGTTTGTCTGTATTTGGCAACATCATGTATTAGAACTTACAGATTTTTTGCTAAATAAGTTTTTATTTTATCATTAGATTACAGTTTTTATATTAGCAAACTGCGAGCTTTGTAACATTGAGAGCAAAAGTTTGCAAGAACTGCTAAGTAATTAGCTTACCATGCCATACTGCTTGTATTTGTTTACATGCCTGTCTGATGTGAAATTTGTTAAGCTGTTGTCAATGTGTGAGTATGAACTTTCAAAACATTGTGATGAGTAGTGCATTGAAATTCAGATACTGTCAAATAAAGCTTTGGCTTCTACAAGGTTGCTTATGTCCAGCAAGTTTTCACTGTCGTAGCCATTGTACTGGCTGCACATTTTTGTAGGAGAGTGCCACATATGATTCTCTGCTAATTGAAATGTTTTCAAACAATTACAAATAGTGGTGCTGGAAATACATGTATGATTACATGTAGCCATGGTACTGTGTCAGGGTAAAATATAATAGATAGTGAATGGGTTTAAAACATACATGCTTAAAAATTTGCATTTTAAAATAGGGGAAATTTTTATTATGTTGTTCATATGGGTTTTAGACTAAATAGCTTTAACAGATCTAGTTATAAAACTTTGATATTTTTCCAACTACTTTCCCAGAATGAATACTATGTTGATTTTATTAATGCACCAAAAATGCATATAAACTAATTAGCCACAATAAAAAAAAAAGAGTTTTAATTGGTGGTTTTTCATTTTACAAAGTTCTTAGAGCTCATACTCAATGGAATACACTTTGTCTCGATATCAATTCACATGTGTTAACAACCAATGTTCTGATCTTGCTTAAGTTAAATATGGTGTCCTGCAAGGGTCAGTTCTGGGTCCACTACTATTTCCGTTATATATGCTTCCATTGGGATCAATTATTCGTAAACATGGAATCGGTTTCCACTCTTATGCAGATGATACACAGTTATACATTTCAGCTAACCCTAATGATGTTCGTTCAGTCAGTAAGCTCGAAGACTGCATCCATATTAAAATATGGATATTAAAATATGGATGTCAAAAAACTTCCTACTGCTAAATTCTGATAAAACAGAGTTTCTTATAGTTGGACAAAAGGACAAAATTAACAAAGCTTCTAACACTATGTTAAACCTTGATAACTCTTTAATTAGACCCAGTTCATCTCGGTGTTATTATTGATTCAGAAGTCTCCTTTACAAAGCACATTAGCAATATTACTAGAATTGCATTTTTTCACCTTCGTAACATTTCGAAGCTACGAAATATCCTCTCCCTCCAAGATGCAGAAAAACTAATACATGCTTTTATTACCTCAAGGTTAGATTATTGTAATTCACTTCTGACAGGATTTTCCAATAAATCATTACATAAATTACAACTTGTGCAAAATGCTGCAGCTTGAGTTTTAACTAAAACCAGAAAGTTTGTTCATATCAGTCCTGTGTTATCAAACTTGCACTGGCTACCAGTTAAGTTTCGTATTGAGTATAAAATTTTATTGATAACATAAAATTCTAAGGCGGCACGGTGGCTTAGTGGTTAGCACGTTCGCCTCTCAGCCCTAGGGATTCCCGGTTCGAATCCCCATCTGGGTGGAGTTTCCATGTTCTCCCCGTGTCTGCGTGGGTTTCCTCTGGGTTCTCCGGTTTCCTCCCACAGTCCAAAAACATGGATCAAGTCAATTGAATTCTCAAAAAAATTGCCCCATATAGAGTGTGTGTGAGTGAGTGTGTGCCCAGCGATGGATTGGCGCCCTGTCCTGGGTCTATCTGCCCAGCGCCCAAGACATTCTCCCCTGGATGGGCATGGGGAACCCCACCGCGACCCTATTTTAGAGGATAAAGCGGGAGATAATGAATGAATGAATATAAAATTCTACATAATCAGGCTCCCCAGTATCTGAGTGAGCTGATTCAATTGTACAAGCCAACACTTGAGCTCAGATTTCAAGGTGCTGGTTTACTCTTAGCTCCTAGAATAAATAAAATTACTGCTGGTGGAAGAGCGTTCTCCCACAAGGTTCCTCAACTTTGGAATAGCCTTCCAGTTACTGTTCATGATTCTGAATCACTATTAATCTTTAAAAATAAATTAAAAACACATTTATTTAATCTTGCGTTTAATTAATCCCCTGTAGATAAAGATGTAGATCTCAGGCTTGGCTGTGTTGGGGTGGTAATCTGTGATCAGTGTGTGCTGGCGTTTCACCTCTTCACCCACTTCATCATTAATGGGGGGTGTGGCGCTGAAATGATGCTGCTCCGGGGAGCCATCTCAGCTATGTAGAGTCTGCAGTATCTGCCTGTTTTAGTTATGCTGCTCTAGTCAGTGATGTCGGAGTCACATGCTGCACTGTGTCAATCAATCACTTATTAATTAAATGCTGTGCTTTATTATTAGCTGCCTTCCTTGTCTGTTTCTTTTGAAATGTGACCGGCTTCCTGGAGGTGTAGTCAGACCTTCATCAATGGCTCTGCCGACGAATATTGGATGGAACCTAAATATTAACTGGACTGGCGGTCCTGCAGGACCCCTTTAATGGACTCACATATAGTTTTCCAGTTGTTAAATATCTGTACATGGCTGTCCTACACTGTTGTTGCTGCCTGGCTGCTCAAGGAGGATGAGTCCCTCACTGAGTCTTGGTCCTCCCAAGGTTTCTTCCTTAAATCACAACATAACAAAAAGTTTTTTCTTGCCACTGTCGCTTCGGCTTGCTCTTTGGGGGTTTAAAGGCTTTTCATTCTGTAAAGCTGCTTTGTGACAATGTAATGTTGTAAAAAGCGCTATATAAATAAATTACTTGAACTTGTCTGCACATAGTAACCCTGCATGACTTAAGTATACAGTGTGTGGTCAAGGTACCGGAATACAGCACTATGGTGTCTGTTTTAAATGTCTTTTTAAAAACTTTGTACAATATCAAAAGCCCAGCTTAACAGGGATCAAAAAGGCAGCAAAACAGGTTTCAAAGAAAACAATAGCATGTCATTTGTTAGGTCAGCTGGAATAAATCACTTCAGCATACTGACTGCATGCAAAAGAACAGTAAATATAAATATAATCACTGCATTTTAATATTTTTAAGCAGGCTCTTATTTTGAAATATGTGTTTATGCAGTAGTATATCTGACATTAAAGGAAGTTTTCATTAAAAATCAATATTGTATTAACATGAATAAATAAAACATCTATGCATCTCCTATATTAAGGCTTACAGTTATACACAATTTGTTTACTACACTAATATAAAACAAAACAAACCATACCAGTGAATAAATCTATATTTTTTTCTATACATTTATAAGCTGAAACCTACCTTATAGAAGTAAAGTATTAAGACCAAAGAGTGTTTATATTTATATTTTAACATGTGCAAACCATTGGCACTCATTGTGTTGAAATGATGAGTATTTTTAATATTTGTATATAATGTCTTCCACTTGTTTGAAAATGTTCTGTCTTCAAGCTCTTTGGATTATCGTTCCTCTTTTTATCATTAGTAACAATAAGAAACAATGTGTTTTTGTAACATGTTTTTCTCTTCTCTTACAGGATTCTTTAACAGTAACTTGGTAAGAGGTGGATAGATAGCTTATAGATCCAAAGTCTTTTTCCAAACACCACCTACCCCTGCCACCAACACTTTAAATCACCACCTTCCCCCAGCCTGTTCTTTTCTGTCAACAGCTACTCGTTCAAATAATTAGACAGTAATATCTCACTTTACCTTCCTCTTCTCTTACAACCCTCCTTCCCATGGCCTGGTGCCTTGGGGCCAACTGGATTTGCTCCAAGAATAAATTTTTGTTTTACCCCAGGTGTGCCCTCCCTGAGTAGTGTCCTTGAGTAGTGTTTATGTTAAAAGTGCACAACTGATAACTGTGCAATAGCCTTGATGTTAATAACTGGAAAATAATTACAAATAATTTGCCTCTACACACACACACACACACACACACACACACACACACACACACACATATATATATATATATATATATATATATATATATATATATATATATATATATATATATATATATATATATATATATATATGGAAAAAAAATGTAGATTTTATTTGCTATATATGAAAAGTCTATGATTTCTGTAAAGGAAACCTATTTTAAAGGCAGAGTTGTTTTGGTTATATATGACTACACTAATGTATTTAAAATATTTTTTTATGTTCTATTTAGTTTCAGTTAAAAATAATATTTAAATTTCCCAGGAATGTCCAAAGCTGACATCCATAATAAATCATGTAATATTCTATGAGTTTACAAAAGTACTCAAGGAAACTTCTAAGCCATTTAACAAAAGGCATTTCTTACATTGGCTAATATCATCATCATGAGTCCACCATTACAAAAGATTGAAAAGCAATGTTGTGCAACACAGAGTTGCAAGAAGGAAGCTGCTATTCTCCTAAAAGAACCTTTTGCACTTTGCAATAACACATGGACATGGCTGAAGTTGTTTAGTGGGTAGTTGGGTCTAAATATATTATTATGCTTATATAAAGACAACACTGCATTTAGATGAAACTAGACTCTATGTAATACATAAAATGTTTTTTCCTAAATAAATCGATCCTGTTTTGGCAAAGGTATTTAAGACCTGCCATTAAAGCCTCTATTTTATTTAACTAATTTGTTTTTTAGATGTTTCAGTATTTTGTGATCAACCAAATTTTATTATAATGAAACAATAATTAAACAACAATAATTGTGTATTTTGTAGTTTGACTTCATTAGTGTAAGGGGCTGAATATATAACTGAACCAAATATTTAATTAAAAACTAACCAGATTTTTTTTTTTACTTTTATTTGGGTGTACTCTATGTAATTAGAAAAAAGTAAAAAATTCCAATAGAATATGATGTTTTCTGCATGAATGCTTCATATACAAAAATACAGTTGTATAACAATATGAACACAAAACACTAGACCACTTTACAAACTTTTTAATTGTTGGCAAAATGATAAACATTGTCAAAATAATTACAGATATTTTTGTACAAGCTTACTGTGCACAAGTTCATATTTCTAAATGCTAAATCATTGTAAAATGACATCCTTCAGCAGAGAAATTCTACTTGCACTTAAGCAAATCATGGCAGTTTTAAAGGCTGAATTGATGGTAATGTATGCCCTCTCCCACTTGTGCTCTGTGTGAAGGCTATAAAATAGTGTGTAACAAAGTGAAATGCCTTTAATGGCTTTCTCAAATAACAAAACATTTTCTTTATACAATAGATTCTCCAAGAACATCTGAATTAAGAATAATACCCAAAATTACTTTCACCATAAAAATACCCTTCCTTCAAAGAAAAATGAAATGGGATTTAGGCACCAGGAATAAATTGTTTTTTTTTGCAAATCATCCCCATTTTCTAGAGTTGCTGAATTGTGTGCATCATGAATGTTGAAATTTGGTGCTCCAGAACGTTAAAGTGAAAATTAAACAGTAGATTTCTGTTTGTAGTGTGTCCTTATGAGAGTATGTAAGTTTGTCTATATTGTAATAAGTCTTCTAAATCTAAATATTTTTAACTGTTTAGTTTTATTAAAAAAAATAGTTTATAATTGTGTTTTTTTGTGTTGTGTTGGAACTATTTTATAAAATTATAGTAAAATCTAATGTGTAAACACTAAATAAGGGCTCATGGTGGCTTAGTTGTTAACATGTTTGCCTCTCAGCAATAGGGATTCCCGGTTCAAATCCCAATCTAGATAGAGTTTCCATGTTCTCCCCGTGTCCGTGTTGGTTACCTCTGGATTTTCTGGTTTCCTCCCACAGTCCAAAAACATGGATCAAAGTCAATTGAATTTACCAAATTACCCAATATAGAGTGTTTTTGTGTGTGCTTCTGTGTGAGTGAGTGTGTGCCCAGTGATAGATTGGCACCCTGTCCTGGGTGTATCCAACGCCCAAAACATTCTCCCCTGAATGGGCATGGCAAGGTCATTTGAAAAGAAACGTGAGAATTGAAGGTAAAAAAACGCTTTTTAACATCAAAGAAAGATCGACTAGATAGCATTCGCTTAAAAATGTGCATTTTTGTATTTTTGTAAAATATATATATATATATATATATATATATATATATATATATATATATATATATATATATATATATATATATATATATTTGCATTTAATAAAATTATACAGTGCTTTACAACACACCATATCATGTCCTAAATATGTTAGTTTGAGTGTTGTGCAAAGAATGTTCCAATATTGGTCCCAAATATTTTCTAATTTGTGTACACGGCATCAGTCCAGCATTTAAAACTAATATTTACTCTCCCATATATTTAAATGGTATTTATTCCTAAACGAATGAATTAGGAAGTTTGGAAAACACACTGTTTGAAGAAAGTCTGTAAACAAAAATAAAATAGAGATACTAAGTTAATCACAGGGTGGCTCGGTGGCATAGTGGTTAGTACGTTCGCCTCTCAGCGCTAGGGATTCCCAGTTCGAATCCCCATCTGGGTGGAGTTTCCATGTTCTCCCTGTGTCCACGTGGGTTTCCTCCAGGTTCTCCAGTTTCCTCCCACAGTCCAAAAACATGGATCAAGTCAATTGAGTACTCCAAATTGCCCCATAAAGAGTGTGTATGTGTGCGTGTCTGTGTGAGTGAGTGTGTGCCCAGCGATAGATTGGCACCCTGTCCTGGGTGTATCTGCCCAGTGCCCGAAACGTTCTCCCCTGGATGGGCATGGGGAACCC
Organism: Corydoras sp. C115; assembly: GCA_019802505.1. Taxonomy (NCBI): domain Eukaryota; kingdom Metazoa; phylum Chordata; class Actinopteri; order Siluriformes; family Callichthyidae; genus Corydoras; species Corydoras sp. C115. Next base: position 1,401,061 of record JAFMOC010000141.1, read on the forward strand.
CTCCGCGACCCTAATAGAGGATAAAGGGAAAGATGATGGATGGATGGAAGTTAATCACAGCTTAGCACTTACCATGGAACTGCAACACACCTACTATATTTTAACCCAATAATATTCATTACCACAGTATACCAGTATCAAAAGCAACACATTGGTATTAAAACAGTAATGCATGAATAGAATAGTACGTTACAGTTAACTTCAATTAACTCTGTTTAATGAAGTTAAATTTAAATAAACATTTACAGAAGACCAATATTTGGTATGAAGATACTTTGTCTTTAAACGCTAAAATCAATTCACTTAGGTCCTGTGTGTGTGTGTGTGTGTGTGTGTGTGTGTGTGTGTGTGTGTGTGTGCATTGGAGGTAAAAAGTCTGAAAAGATTTCTGTTTTTGCATCCTTATCAAATTTAATACAATAATTCACTTTGAGTTTTTTTTATTTGTATTTGTCTTGCTTGATGAACACAATTGTATTATTAAAGTCTAACAGTCAATTCCTTAAGCTGTGTCACAAAGTTAAAATGTGCATTTTGTAACTGCTATGTAATGTGTGTGTGTGTGTGTGTGTGTGTGTGTGTGTGTGTGTGTGTGTGTGTGTGTTAACAAGTTACAAAAATGCACATTTTCCACCGAATGCTATCTAGCCGATCTTTCTTCGACGTTAAACAGCTTTTTTTTACCTTCAATTCTCACGTTTCTTTTCAAATGACCCGGTTATAACCCTAAACACGCTTGATTAATTCTTTGTCTATCCAGCAGATTACTCGTCTGAAACATCCACACTCACTCGAGATGTGTGTGTGTGTGTGTGTGTGTGTGTGTGTGTGTATATATATATATATGGCCAGCCTCTCATTTTGGGGAGAAAGATCCCTTTCTCAATTCCGAGTATGTCACCTCGATATATCGCTTTAACGCCATTGAGTGGCTCTATGTTGTTAAAGGCAGATATATGAGCACATTTATCTACATTTATCTTTTTTTTAAGGAGGTGTAAGCCGATGATTAACAACACAAATCCAGGAAAGTTGTGTAGTGTGTATGCTTCATTATAGAAATTGCCATAATGTTAAATACAAATATGCATATAATTAATTAATTCATTCATTATTTTCCGCTTTATCCTATATTAGGGTCGGGGGGGGGGGGGGGTTCCTCATGCCCATCCAGGGGAGAACGTTTCGGGCGCTGGGCAGATACACCCAGGACAGGGCGCCAATCTATCGCTGGGCACACACACAGACACGCACTCTATATGGGGCAATTTGGAGAACTCAATTGACTTGATCCATGTTTTTGGACTGTGGGAGGAAACCGGAGAAGCCGGAGGAAACCAAACCCACACGGACATTGGGACAAGGAAACTCCACCCAGATGGGGATTCGAACCGGGAATCCCTAGTGCTGAGAGGTGAACGTTCTAACCACTAAGCCACCGTGCCGCATGCATATAATTGTACATCCAATATCTTCATCGCTATTGTATATTAGTGCATTTTATAATGAAGGCGCAAATGCCAATGTCACACACGGGTGTCATTTATTCTCGAAAGTTGTGTTTTTGAAAGACGTCAGCATGTAAGTACGGCTGTTAAGTTGACATTGATAGGCAACTGGGATATCTATTAATTTATTAATGTTTTTTAATGTCAGACGTTGTGCTGTAAATTTTATAAATTGTAAAATAGCCTAAAATGTGGTAATATTAACCGAATTAAAGTTTTTGTGGGTGACTCAACATCTTCCTTGGATTTCCACTGGTGCTACGGTGATGCATTAGGTGTGGGGGCGGGGGACGCGACCTAATGGTGGTCCACAATCTAACACGGACTTTTATGTTGTTAAACAATTACAGGCAATGTGTGTTTCCACCCACACTGACACTTTCCAGCCATAGCCTTCAGTTAAAATTTGGAAAGGTCTGTTCTTGTTTAACAGAGATCTGAGCCAAATAGTATTTTCGGAGCATTTTAATTTTTATTTGCTTATTTTGCCAAACCTACTGTTGTGGTGCTATCCCAAACACCAATCTCCAACATCATCAGAAAATAACATAAATGTGGAAATGCAGTTGTCCTTTAACCAAATATACATATTGATATTGCCAAATGTTTTAAATGTATTAAATGTATTGGCGTTATATTCCTACAAATATTTCAGCAAAGCTAAAAATGTAGATATTTATGAAAGCAACAAATCAATGGACTTTTTTAGGTTAAATGAGTATCTTCTGCGCAAACATATGTGAATTTATTCTTGTAATGGTTATAAATATATTCTGAATACTACCACACTTAAGTAAAGCAGAGCTTTATATATATCACACAATCAATAAAAATAGACCAAAGAAAACACCCAATTTCAACTTTAGTTAAATAAACCATTACTGATAAAGATGCATGTAAGTTGTCAGATATTTGACTTTTGCATCTATTAATATATCTGTCTATCATATATGTTATTTACAGTATGTACTATTTAATTAAGTATTGTGGGGATTTTTTAACAACAAAATTATTTTGAATTAATTGGTTTGTTGTGAGTTATTACACTTTTCTTATACATACTTAGATTCATGTTTAAGAAAGGTCACAATTGGATAAAGTGCTTTAAAGCATAAATAAAACTTAAACCACAAAGCTGTGTTATAAACAAGTTTGCATACAAATTCAGCTGTGAACATCACTTATTCTGTGTGAATTAACCCACCTAATGTACAAATGCACTTTCTATTTTTATTGATTTTTATTTAATTTTTTTAGTAAAATAGTAACTTTTGTAGTAAGAATGTTTACATGACTTTGGGACAAATCTATGTATTTACAGTATGTTTCAGATATAGATTTGTTTACCTTAAGTCAGTTGCATGTATGGAGAAAAACTGTCTACTCCACATTATCTCATTTAACCCATTGCAATGAATGAGTGAGTCAGCAAATCCTTATGTAAAGATAAACTAATCTGTTAAAACCCAGTCAGGATAAGGCTTTTTAAAATATGTTTAAAAACAATATATAATAGTTAAAAATAGTTGCTGTTATATCATATTTTAGTTGTTACACATGAGGAGTCAATTATTAATTTGCATTTGACTGTAAATTATAAACTAAGCTAGTCTGTGGTTTAAATAAGTAAAAATTATTATACTTGTTTTATTATTGTCGAATTATATTGTCGAATAGGACTTTAATTTAATATTATGAACTTTTGATCATGTAAGTAAAACGTGTGAACTTGTAAATTGATATTTCCTATTTGTATACCTTGTATCCAGCTTTTACATGGCTACCTAATAATAATCATACTTGCCTGCCTTCGAAAAGCCTGAAACACTAGGTGTTAATGTCAGTGTTGTGCTTCTGGAGAATTGTTTTTGTTAAAGATATAAACAAACTAAACAAAACAATTGTCTTTGATCTTTTAGGGTTTAGACAAACAACGAAGAGTCTCTAAGCCTATTATTAAACTCTCGTTTTCGCTGGTCTTGCTCATCATATTCCTGACTACATATTAAGCCAACTGCCGCTGTCAGACGGCTGCGCGTATGAATTGAAGTCTCTTGTTTGGTGGTGTTGTTTCTCCTCTCACTTAGGTCCCAGAGTTGCCAGTCACAGTGGAAGCGCGACACACCAGTTATGCCTATGTCTACAGGTATAGAGATGGTTGCCATGACATTCAGATGATGAAGGGAGCAAGCGACTGGGAAGCAAAGAAATGTACTTTCTTTCACCGATTAAACCGTTAGAGTAAGGTTCATGGTCTGAGCTACCCCGTGTCTGTACTTAACAACATCCACCACACAGTGTCTGCGGTTATAGGGCTAAATCCAATTTCATTCTAGTTAAATTAAATATCCACCTAAAAATAAAATCTGTCTTAAAATACATCCACCGTGTGCTATTATTTCACTCATGGTATTTCATAGTAATTGTTTAAAATTACTATCACATTACAAATAGCATTGAAATCCAGGGGCAACTATTAATAGCCAATTTTAATTAGCCTTCTAATATGATTTTAATTGAATATAGTGGGTACATATAACTACTGCATATACATCTTTTGTTCTGTGACAGATTCAAACAAACTCATAGATTTTATTTTATATTGTCCTATTTATAAGTTAATTAATGTTAGTTGATGCTGCTGCTAAAACTGATAGTGCTGCTAATATTTGTTTCTGTATGCAATTTGTTTTATTTTACCTATAATTATTAGTTTGTTGACTGTAGCAAATCACCAATAACAGTAATAAGAAAAATAAGAAGAATGCTCTACTATTTTTATTTAGGTTTGTTTTATGAAATTACTATTCATCAATCAGATTTTTACTAGTAAACGCACTTGACATTGACTGTGCTGGACAAACGCACAGTGCATTGTCTTGCTGTGTACAGTTTAATTTGTAGGCAAAAAACGATAATAGGCAAGTGGTGATTTGGGTGGATAAATTAGGCGCATTGGGCTGTTGGCAAGGATATTGGGGCACGTGTCCAAGTACTGTCAAGCTGCCTCCTCGGAATCTAATTCTGATGCCCATAGCACTCAAATATTTGGGTTGTGGCCTTTCTTGGCTTTAAATAAAACATCATCCAAGTGAAAACAAAAGACTGCATGCAATGTGATTAGGCACTGCATATTCAGTATATCGAACATTATTATCCAAAAGGATAGATAGATAGATAGATAGATAGATAGATAGATAGATAGATAGATAGATAGATAGATAGATAGCCACCATTAGGCCTATATAGGCCTTATTTGTTTTAACTTTAGACTATTTTCTGGTGATTGGTGGAGATTAAACGCGAAAAACAGGATAGTTGTTTAAGGTGAACCCCGTGGTCTATACAGCTACACTTAACGCTGTCACACATCTTTCATGCAATGTCGGTGTTGACTAGGGTCAGAATGTCCCCAGAAACCCAGCAATCACTGTCGAGTTTTTACACCCTATAAACAAAGACGAGAGGACCCTTCCTTTGTGTGCAGACAAGTGCGCATTATTTGCCGCACACCTCGTCTTTGTCTGAACACTCCTGGATGAAACTGTGAATTTGCTGTCATCGGTCTAATCACGGTGGCATTGATTTTTTTTTCTTTCAAGCGCTGAAGTCACGCCTGCCCTAATGGCAGGACAAGTGCAATTGACAGTGGTCTGACCACGACAGTCTGATGATGCGACCTATTAGGAGAGAGGGAAACGGAAAGTAAGTCGTGACTCACTATTGTTGTAAACAACTTTGGACGAGTCAATACGCAAAAACGTGTGGGTTCGTCATTAAGTCTGCGATAAATAAGAAACAGGTGCATAAATGGATTCCAGACGTTGAGTGTGATCAATATACCCATACCTCTGAACCATACTTCAGCAAAGCTTTTGTGCTTTGTATTGATCTGTGTTGTGGTTTTGTAGGGTTTGCAGGGTCTCGCGCGATTCGGTGAGCTTTTGCGACGCTGCGGGGCCGCTGTTTGTTTAGTCAACTCCCCTGAATGCGGGGAGATAATTGAACTGTGAAATTGGTGGCGAGGGCCGGGAGGGCCTGCGCGCTCCGCTCAGCGGGGTAAAAAAAACTACAGCGGCAAACTTTTGTTTGTGTAAAGCCAACGCAGCACGACATCCGAAGGGACAGCGGCCGAAAGATGCCATGTTCATTTGTTCAGTTAATGATTTCTTTTGAAATAGTTAGTTGTGTTGCGTTTTCAGGTGATCAACGCAACAACCTGATTTCAAATTCAACGGGTAATAACAATCTGGAAAAATGTATAGTATACTGAATTTAATTACATCCCATTTCTTCTTCGTGTTTGTACGAGTTTATAAAGTTGTCAGGTTCGTTCGGCGCTTACAGCATACAGGAAAGACTTAACAATAATACTGACGGCCAACAATATGTTAATAGTCAGCGTGCGGTATCCTGGTTGTTCCTTTTCTACTGCTATTATAAAACGCTTAAATAACAGTAGTATTTATTATTATTATTATTAATAATAATAATAATAATAATAATAATAATAATAATAATAGCAAAATAGTAATCCACAAATAGTATAGTATATATAGTATAGTATGTTGACAATATTTATATAAAATATTATATATATATATTAGCATATGTAATATATATTAGCTAAATATTTCCCAGTAGCATATGGTGTTTACTAAGATAGTAACACAAACCTCTTATTACCTCGTATTATGTATCTCTCTTATTCCTTTGTGTCTTCAAAGGAAACATGTGGTGTTTACTTTTTTTACAGAACACACGCAACAAAAGACACCTTGAATTGGCCCTCTTTTCAGATGTGCTTACTAAGACTGGGACCATGTGGACATTTGCAAACGTGGAAAAGTAAAATGTTTCCGCGGAAATGTAAAATTAAGTGTTTACGAGATATAACATACGTAATTTAAATAAAATGCGTGTGTTTGTGCACGCGCGCGTGTATGTGTGTGTATGTGTGCGCTTGCGCGTAGCCTCATTGCCATGCTCCCTTGAGCTCACGCACTGCTACACACTATATGACACACACAAGATACATTTTAATCATCAGGCTCACTTGTCAGCAAATTGGAGGGACTGTGGGAAAACATTATAAAGAACAATCCGGTTTGGTGATTTGTTCATTTTACCCTTCTAAAATAAACATTTTAAGGTAATAGTTATTAATTATGTAACAAAAATAGATATTTTTTTTACTGAGTATACAAATATATACATATTATTAAGACTGTAGATAACTGTATGAGAACGGAATTCAAATAACGATATGATCGTTGTACAGTGTTTTTGTTCAATTTTTTTAGTTTATCCTTTTTTCATATTTTATCATGTCCCACTATTGGCAAATTGTATAGCACCTCTCAACCATAAAGGCAAAACATTTTACAAACAAGTTACATGGACCTTGATTACTACTGTAAACATTCGCAGCATGAGTGAGGAGTGCGTTCCGGGGTGGATTTGAGCACCGCGCTCTGGCAACCATGCAGCAGCAAAAAACAATACAATACCGTATCTCTCTCTCACCCCCCTCTCCCCCTCTCACCCTTCTCTATCTTTCACACACACACACACACACACACACACACACACACCACCTCAAAGGAACACCGATGATTTAGGTGAAAACAAACATGGCGTTGTTTGTGTGATTGAAACCAAACCATTGAAACAAATCATTTACTTGTCTACTTATCTCATAATTTATAAATGTCTCTCTCTCTCTCTCTCTCTCTCTCTCTCTCTCTCTCTCTCTCTCTCATATATATATATATATATATATATATATATATATATATATATATATATATATATATATATATATATATGTGTGTGTGTGTGTGTGTGTGTGTGTGTGTGTGTGTGTGTGGGCAAATTTCTTTTTTCTAATTCCTGGTGCAACATCTTCGAAAAGTAGATGTGTCTTCAAGGAAAATCATTGTTTAATTACACCGTAATGAGCAAAAGGCATGCGTGCATGAGTGAACAAATAAACTAAAATATGTCTGCTCTGAAGACACTACAGCTAGCGTCAAACCAGGCACCCGTGTTTAAGCATGACGACATTAAAGGTATTATGTTTTGAAACGTTGCATCAATGTCCACCCAAAGAGAGTAATAGCAATTATCTGGCAACTTTTATTTAGTAAGGCAATTACAACTTACTACTTTTTTTAGTAAGGCAATGATTATTTATTAAAGACTCGCATTTTGTTATTGTGTTTGTAAGATAGCATATTACAAAGTCAGCATCGATAATGATATTTCATTACCTCGTTACTGCTGCTATGAAGTGTAATATAAATATATAATATATATTTTAATATTTGTGTTAAAATGTATTCGACCAATTATTAACAGTTGTATGTACACAATATTTTAATTCGAACAACAAGTTAAAATACGTGGAATGTTGGTGCAAACTACCCACCAGTTACATTTACATTATATTTAAAAATTTAAATATAATGTGTTAAATAAGACTGCGAAATTATTCAATTATTTAGAACTAAAACAATAGTCAGTTGTGAAATTGTAAATATTTTATATGTTTATTATACTCCTTCTGACTGGAGCACTTTTAAACTTTAAACATTTTTGTGTCTTGGATGTTGGATATTGGATTTAAACAGTAGTGTCTTGGATGTTTAATCCCGCTTGGCTGATTAATACAGTGGTTTCTTGTTCTAGACTCCACCGAACGCCAAATTGCGAAAGATATATATATTTTTATGACTATGAGAACAAATCGTGTGTCATAAAATTGCAGACGTAAAATAGGTACCATAATGAGTAACATCTTTTTGAAAATTTATTATTTTTCATATTTTAATGTTAAGTATTCTATATTATTTATTCGATTTTACTATTATCAAATGTTAATTTGTAGTATAATACGCAAATGTATATCATTCATTGGTTAGAAGCGCTGTCGCACGTGCACAGGCGTAGTCAACGAAGAACATCTTCACTAAACCTCATTCGTAAGGCTAGAAATTTTTGAACACACTCGCAAATTTTTTGTCTTAAAGTTATTTTTTGTCTTAAAGTTCAGAACGGACCATTGTTAAGGCGAATTCGATTTCTCAAAAAGCCATTCACACAAAATGCATGCTTACGGTCTTGAAAATAAACCCATAAAGGCACACTATTAAAAAGTTTGAGATATATATATATATATATATATATATATATATATATATATATATATATATATATATATGTGTGTGTTTAAAAAATCCATAGTTGGACAATGACTAAAATATTATTACAGTAGTTTATAATAATAACAACATAATAATAATAATAATAATAATAATAATAATAATAATAATAATAAATAATTATTATTATTATTATTATTATTATTATTATTATTATTATTATTATAAACTACTGTAATAATATTTTAGTATTATCATAATTTTAGTATTATTTTTCTTGATATTTTATGGTTTATTTCTTTTGTTTTTGTTGTTGGAAGTGTCAGCACTAATTACATTACATTTCAAATGTTATGTTCAGGTTATCACTCTAGACTTAGGCTAGCATAGACCTACATTCAACCTGAGAAAATCTGTGAGATCAGTTCATCTTTCCTCCTGTTCACTGAAGGTGGGGGGGGGGCAGAGTAACACGATGCAGCACTCAACTAAGGGTTAAGTGCTTTACTGCTTTACTCAGGTACAGAAGGTTGTTTTTTTTACACTAGGATCCTCTCATTTTCTATTTTCTTCTATTGGCAGGTCACTTGGGAGTAAGGCAGACTAATATAATTTAGGTAATATATTAAACAATAAGATTTATCCTATATTACTACACATTCTTCTTACCTACATTAGACGTTCAACATTTATATTCATGTCCTGTCATAAATCTCCAACTGTTTGCTTATCATGAGAAACATCGAACAGGGGTCATACAATCTTCACATAACATACATAAACACATTTAAACATATACAAACTTCTTAAAATACATAAATTTAGGGAGACTCGGTTGTTTGAACAGTATTGCAAGGCTTTCTTGTAAAATTGACTAAATTTCTTCTGCCTTCTGTCAGTCTCATCGTTGATGCAAAGATAAGAATGGCCCAAACCTCCACATGCTATGTATGGAATTACATAGTCTAATAAATGCTGACGATATTCCGGGAAGGAGGCTATTCACAGGTGCTTGCTAATTATTTAATGATTTTTAAGATATTTATAACGTAATCGGATTTTTTGTGATTTAAAAGTATTTTTTTTTTGCAAACATATTGCCAATTAATAACTGGACACTGGCATAACTTGCCCGTTGTTCATTTAAAACTATAGGCCTATCAAATACAGATTACAACTAAGCATGTATAATAAATTCTATAAAATCAAAGAAAAAGTGCAGTTAAATTACTTGCACTGAGCAGTGCAAATATTATGCCATGAACAAATGTCTATTATTTTCTTCAGCCAATCCATTATTTATGCAGGAATATGTGATCAGGCTCAGGGGCGATAGGCACATGCCTGTCCTCATGCTGTTGGCGGTGTGTCAGCAGTGCCTTGTGCGGAACGGACTGATAAAGTGGCACTATGAACGAAAATCTCCACAAACGACCGTACAAGATCCGTCGCTAATCTTGATATGTTTAACAAGCAGCTAGAGGAAAGGCCCGATAAATAATAAAGGAGCTTTTAGCGGTCTTGCTTTTATGAAACGCGAACCAGCGAGCCATAATGGAAGTAATTAGCTTTATCTCACGTTGAATGTTATTGGACACGGCCCCGCTGGCGAAGCAGGAAAAACTTTTTTAATGTCCCCGCTTCTTTAATCGTCACATGGTGATTTTTCCGACAATGTAGGGTGGTCTTGTAAGCCGCGGGGTATCTAGTGAAATTCGGGCGCTATAGGTACACCGTATTTAGATGTGCTACTCTCTGAAAGTGCATCAAAGCTCAGATCCGTGGAAATAAAAAAGGCATGTCAAACAAAACAAGCGCTTGACGGCAAAAAATAAAGTATGAACAAGGGGAACAGGTGAGGCTTTGTTTAGGTGCATAAGGTAGATCAATATCGCGACTCGCGAGCCAGGAATCTTGCCCGATTTCCCTGCAGTTCGGCGCAGATCAACTTACGGCTTGTAGACAGACTGTCGCCTCTCCTGCTCTCACATACAACCTGTCTCACCCCAAAAGTACGGAATAAGTGAAAAAGGCGGGGGTAGAAAACCCATGTTGACACTATGATTTTTTTTTTCAAAGTGGTAAATAGTCACGATTAAATCTGTGTAAGGATAAGCTTTACACAGTTTTCTGTCATTTACATGTACATTACCCTTAGCGTTTTGATCACGTTAGATTATAAATTTATGTAAAAAAAAAAAAAAAAAAAAAAAAAACAGTGCGCTCTTAGATTTATAAACCATTAAGCGTAAAATACATTAAACTTTAAGCGTAGACCAACTTGAGAAATAAATCAATCGGTGTGATTCTTTCGGAGTGAAGCTTGCAATTTAAATAGTTTAGTTCTAGTGTTCATTAAAAGTGTAGCCAATTTACACGGAGGAGTGACCTGTTGTGGGAGGCTGTATTTTTTGGGCGTGTGTCACAGCAATAAATTAAATCAACTTTAAAAATACAACATCATCAACAACAAAACGACAACAACAACAACGATTATATAGAGCAATGAGATATGTATGTCGCAATGATGCCTGTAATGCAGTAAATGCATAATTTTGATAGCCATAAAAATTTGCCTGCTTTTTACAATCCACGATGATCGACGAAACATACATATAATAACCATACGTCTTGTAAAAAATATAGGTCGCAATAATTATAAAATATATGCATATGAACATATGGCTAATAAAGTGTTGTCCAGAAAAAATTCACATTTGACTGTTTCATATTGTTGGATTTTGGATTGGAATGTAACAATATAATTCTAAAGGATCACGCAGTATCCCAGACAGCGTGTAAGCCCATAGTCCCGCTATTGTCTAAAACACCTTTTTTTTTAAATAATTATTTTATGTTATATGCTTATAAAGTCAAATGACATTATATTGAAATGTATGTCCATGTTAAAGATGGTACAATTGTAACACAGTGAAATCAAATAAAAAAACGTTATGAAGTCTTATGAGGTCTTCTGCATTCTGTTTGATGCAATGTTTAAACAGTATGAGATATTGTAATGTACCACATACATTCAGTCACGAACAAAAATAATCTCACATGGCACAAGTAGACATGATTGAGCGCATATTTGTGTTCCGATTATTCTTTTGCCAATAATTCTACTACAGTAAGTCTACTCTATGTTCTTCGATCAAGAGACAAAAGAACTTAGTTTTTAACAACGGATAAAAATCGATCAGCAAGTGACCAGGAGACTATAAACAGAGTATTTAGAGATTTCGGTTTAAAGAAAGATAGAGACGCGCGCTCAGGTCAAAAGTCCAAAATCGGCCAGTCTAAGAACGTCTAAAAGCAATTGTTAAAAAAACAGTCAACGACTGTTTTATTTAGCATGCGTGTACTGACAACCACAAATAATATTAAAATAAATATTGCAGTCAGACAACAAACTATACAGAGGTTAACTCAAATTGAGAATTTTGTGTTGTGCCTTTATTTAGAAGAGAAACTGTTTCAGGACTATTTCTGTATTTGTCCTCTTCTTCTTCTATTTCCACTTTAATTTTCATATATTCATTATCAATATTACTATTAATATTAATATTAATGTTTCTTTTTTTTTTTTTTTACAATACAATTATTAAAATATTTTAAACAATCACAAAGATAATGTAGCACCAGTATTAATTGCTCTAATCCTATGAAACTGTACAATAATAATAATAATAATAATAATAATAATAATAATAATCATAATAACAATAATAATAATAATAATAATAATAATAATTATTATTATTATTATTATTATTATTATTATTATTATTATTATTATTGTTATTATCATTATTATTATTTAATTTTAATTTAATTTTATTTTATTTTTCTACGAGACTTGAATTAGGTCACTAAAATCTAACTACACTGATGCTACCTAGTAATACGATTTTGTCTGAAGGCACTTATAAAAAGTTTATTTACTTTAGACAGATGTTATATACACATAAAATTGGCTAGAAATAATTGAGCCTGTTGCGTCAACGTCAAGCAACATTTTTCTGAATTTTGCAAGATGTCTAAGCTTTTCTCATTGAAAAATGACCTATCCAAAATTAACATTTTGTCAGTTTAGAGAATACTACTTGCATCATTCATTCATTCATTCATTCATTCATTATCTTCCACTTTATCCCATATATTAGGGTCGCGGGGGGGTTCCCCATGCCCATCCAGGAGAGAACGTTTCGGGCGCTGGGCAGATACACCCAGTACAGGGCGCCAATCTATAGCTGGGCACACACTCACACAGACACACTCTACATGGGGCAATTTGGAGAACTCAATTGATTTGATCCATGTTTTTGGACTGTGTGAGGAAACCGGAGAACCCGGAGGAAACCACGCAGACACGGGGAGAACATGGAAACTCCACCCAGCCACCCAGATGGGGATTCGAACCGGGAATCCCTAGTGCTGAGAGGCGAACGTACTAACCACTAAGCCACCGTGCCGCCTACTTGCATCATATAATGTCTTAAATATCTAAATAGTTAAAACTATTACACTTTTACCAGCAGCATAAACTACTTCACCCCCCCCCCACACACACACACGCGCACACACACACACACACACACACACACACACACACACACACACACATTATATGACTGTATTACTCTTGATTAAACAGTATCAGTAAATCTCTATCGGGTTAGATAGCTCACTATGTAGACTAAAAGGTAGGTTTTAATCATCTGTATATATTTTTTCTGTATGCCTACCTGGTGCTTATTTATTTACATGCCATTGAGCTTAAGAATCTTTTAAAGACTCACTGTATACAGAGGTGTGAAAAGGTGGACGTGTTTATCATTCTCTGTTATTGTAGCGCCCTCACTCTGCACCTCTCATATTACACTTAAGGGAGAAAACATCCATTATCACAAAAATTTGCCTGGCACTGAGTCCTCTCCCGGTCTTATACCCAAATTCGAAATAGCTATATTATCATATATATCATATATTTTACGTTAAACCTCGTTTCATTATTTAGACATTAGTAATAATAATTAGGTTATAATTTAAAATGTCATACAATTTACACTGGAATCAATTGATTGTAAGTAGGCCCTATATAAATTCTGAGTAATAATGGGCTTTACAAATGGAAACAAACATGATGAAAGGTTTAAAATTAGCTGGATATATCAGAACCTTTACACATAATATCAATGAACTATTGTATTCTTGTCTAATCTTTCAAAGCACTGAAAATGCTTGCTTTAAAAAAAATACAAACATAAAAATACGGCAAAAAGTTTGTCGACCTTTGGTACACGTTAAAATGTATATTAACACTCGTGAATATGTAGTTAATGGCGTTTATAAAATTAGCGGTAAATCTGGTTAACAGATTTCCTGTTAAAACAACTTTTACAAAGTTGAAAATTCTGAATTGCTGCATGTATGGCACGAGCATGAATAGCTGTAAGCATATTAATCAATAACTAAACAAATTTCGCAATTATTTTAGTTCAGCCTGTCAACGGTCGCAAATTACAAAATATCTGTGTCTATCTTTAATGAAACATTTTCACGAATTAAGTTTTTGCAAACAAACACGCCAAATGAATGGAATGTATTTATGTATGTATATAATAATAATAATAATAATAATAATAATAATAATAATAATAATAATAATAATAATAATATTTACTGATTACAATATTCGACCCAGGCAGATGCGGCCAAATCACACATGGAGTACACCAATCATTTCTTCAAGATCACCTCTTTGTTCTCATTAAAGCCGTTGATACAAAAGCGTAAATCAAACTCCCCCGTCAGCGATCATCAGTAATGTTCTAGTTATTCTTCTGATACATATTGCCCTATCTAGGCTACAGAATTTCTATCAATATTCGTCTAACTAAATACATACACATAATGATTGCAAGAAAAAACGAACGAAACATTACATCAGCAATGGAACACACACACACACACACACACACACACACACACACACACACACACATATATATATATATATATATATATATATATATATATATATATATATATATATATATATATATATTGATATTCGGTAACTTATTCACTTATTTACTTTAGCATAATTTTATTTTGGCGTGGTCACCCCTTTAATTGGTAGCATTCGTTGAGATTGTGATTCCCAGATACTTAAAGTTATGGCGTTATTTCGGACCTTTATAACAAATTCGCTTTAGAAACAAAATACAGTAAACATACATTTTTATTTTAATGCTATAAATGTTATTTTAATGTTATTTTAATTATATTTACGATTACTATTTTGTAAATGCATATGTAGACAGTGGCAAGCACAAATGAAGATTTGTTCATTTTGACCGAAGCTGACGGAGGATAAACAAATCATTTCCTTGTGGTCACAGTCTCAGATTTTCGCGGAGATTTGTACTGTATCTTACTGGTGAAATATTATTTCTCATTTTACGGTTAAAAAGATTAACATTTGCATTTTGGCGAACAAATTGCATAATTCTAGGTTTACATATTTTTAAACAAACGGTATAACTGTTTAAATCTCAGATGCATATAGAATACAAACGATATTTGTGCAAAATAATTTAACTACTCTATTTTACAAGGCAAAAAACGACAAATGGTGGCAATATAGGGACGCAACCTATTCATTTATTTTGTTAACAGTTTAAGCGACAAACACGGGCATATAAGACCACAAAATCACAACCATGGAATTTAAAGACGACATAAACATTCATTTCATATTTTATGAGGCATTTACTCAACAGGGTTACACTTCGCAAAGTTAACCTATAATTACAACAGGAACTGACAGTTCACTAATTACAAGATGCATGTGACCTGGCGGTGACCACATTCACTAGTCTAAAATGTGAAAAGCACAAATTAAAATTAGTCAATCGTTTTGCTCCCATCAAATCATTCTGAATATTTAATTCGATATCCATCCTATGATTAACAAAAATACTTGGCGCTTAATATATATATATATATATATATATATATATATATATATATATAAATGGGCGCATAAAAAGCCTAATTTAATTTAAAATATTCTATTAAAGAGAAAAACATAGAGCCAGGAATTCGAACGGGCATTCTGTACTTATAGCACATTTATTTAAAGAAAGTAAAGAAATAAAATGAAAACTTGGGTTAATTTCATAAAATCAAATTCCACCAGTTCGCCTATACGTGTAATACTGCAATACATGACTGGCGATTGATCAAATGATATTAGGATTTTTAAACATTTAAAATTAGACAAATCCGCAAAACTATTTAAATACACATTCTAAATTTACTGACTTTTAAAATAAAACGCTACTTTACCCTCTTTAAAAATCTTGTCACATTGCACGTTGCTGACAGTGGAATAATAAACAATTCCGCCACACTCGACATTTTGCCATGAGTACAGAAATAAAGAACAATAATACAAAATACCTGGAATATGGACGTTTGCATTTTTCCATTCCCTTTTCCAGTCTTTTTTCCCTTAATATATACCTATATATAGATATATTACAGTGTAAATGGTGGTGTAAATGTTCACTTACAGTCTTGGTCCTCGGATATGTATGTTAGTGTATTAGCGGATTGGACGAAGACCCTTGATTCTGATGTGTGAAGTAGTCAGAGAGTCCGGCAGACAATCCCGATGTAAAGCTCGGGAGCGTAGGTCGTAAAGACTCGCAAGGTAAAGACGTTGCTGTTTGAGGAGATGAAGAGGAAGAGGCTCGGGAGCTTAAGGTCGTGCCACCCTGTGAGCTTATGGACGGATGTGGCATATGGGGGAAAAAATAACCGGTCTGCCCTGCCAGTAGGTTTACTGAACAGGGGTTGAGGGAATATGTGCCCGAACAGGGCACAGAGAGGCCACAGGGAACGGAAGCGGCAAGTGCGGCAGCAGTCAGGTGATGCGTTGCGTACGGGATCTCGCCATTGACCAGTCTGTCAACGCTCAGGCCGTTCGAAGCCGGAAACGAATGATTGTTACCCAGGCTGTTCTGGGTCAACATGGTACCATACGACATTGGATGACTCGGGTAGGCAGAAGATGTAGCATTGTAGCTTAGTGCGCCACTCGCCCTGGGATGGTGAAGAGAAAGGAATGGAGACATGGGCCAGTATAGAGAGCCTGCTCTATCCATGAACGTGAGGCCGGTGGATGCCAGCCGTGCCCCCCTCTTGAACGCCAACTTCGCACGCGAAGTGGTGGATCTCCTTCGAAGTTTCCCTGTTGTTCCTCCTATAAACACGTCGTCGCTGGACGGGTCGAGCATCCAGTAATTACCCTTGCCTGGATCGTCGTAATGGCGGGGAACTTTAACGAAACACTTGTTAAGGCTCAGATTGTGTCTGATGGAGTTTTGCCAGCCTTGTTTATTTTCTCGATAGTACGGGAAATTTTTCATAATAAACTCATAAATGCCGTTCAGCGTCAGCCTTTTCTCTGGACTCTGCCGAATAGCCATCATGATTAACGCGTTATAGCTGAAAGGTGGTTTCTCGTACTTGCCGTTTTTCTTTTCGCTGTCCTTGCATCCCTCGACGTCTTTAACGTCCTTTTTCTCGTCCTGCTTTTCCTTTTCGTCTGTGCAAGTCAATTCGGGAATGTCACTTTTGGAGCAAGTGTTTTCTGACTTCGCTTCCTGCACTATAGGTAAAGAAATCGTATCCTCTTCAGCGGGCATCGGTCTGTGATGATTGTCACTTTGGACGGCTTCAGGAACAAGGCTGTTTATGCTGAACGACGATTTAGGAATCATTTTGACTTCTTTCCGCTCTCCCATATCCAACATCACACGTCTGGGAAGAATTAGCAGCAGTCAACTCTAGCAACAGTAGAGTATATTACAGTAGCAGCAGCAAGCACCGTTGTGTCTTTAATCTCCAAATGCCGACCAGCGAAGTCCTTCGGATGAAAAAAAAATTAAGACACACCGCAACACAACATCTATTTCAAGTTACTTGCAAACGCATCGATAAGAGACGGCTAGCTACAATTAATTACGGTGCCACCGACACTAAGCTGAAAAAAATAGCTTGAACCTTTACAGACTGCAACCAACCACAGCAGCATAAGTATTAAAACGTTCTCCTCTGCTGCAGCCAATCAGCAAACGGCACACTACGGTCGCTGCTGCGTAAGGATACACGCGGAAACTCACTCACACAGTCAACACTGATCTCGCATTTCTGCACTAAACCCCTACCTTGAAGAAAACACACACGCACCACACACACACACGCACGCGCGCGCGTACAAACACACACACACACACACACACACACACACACACACACCATAATCTCTATCCGTTCCGCAGGTTTAGATAATTTTAGAGTGCTGTTTCAACACTCCCGCACGCCCTCACATTTGTTTCCTAGCCGCGCGTGTGGGGGTGGACGCAAGAGTACTACTTCCTGTATCAGACATTATTTTTTAATTCAGCACGAGCATGTTCCACCCTGCAGTAGGCTAATTCATAATCTGTAATCTGTCGGACTGTCTTGTTTTTTCTTGGACTGTCTTGTTTTTTCTTGTTTTTCACGGATGCATTACAACACAAAGATGCTCATTGAACAGTGTCAGTTTAATACCTGTCCCTGCTTGTAGCGTACACTAAAATTAGTTCGCATTGTTTCAGCAGCGATGTGTTGTGCTAAATAAAACGTGCTTTAAACCATATAAGGCCGATAATAGGCCTAGAGATAGGTTAATCATTGCAGTGGTGAAATACGCTATATGGCTAAACCATGAAGACTAGTAATGACTTCGACAATAATGAACGACACTTATAATAAATGTATTATTCTAAAATTTATTTGTCGCTTCCAAATATTTAAAATATTTTAAAATATATTAGCCTTAACTAAAGCATTAAATAATATTCTATTATTCAATATTATTTATTGCATTAAATAATATTCGTAAATCAGAAGATAAAGTATGTTAAAAGCAAAAGAGCCCCAACTAATACCACGAAAAAAAATGCTCTCACACGGACACATTCATTTAAGCGACGAAAAACTGCCCTCTCAAACAAAAATTAACACAAATCAACATCACGCATCTTATTAACAGATATTTGTACAGACGTTTCTTTTCATTTAAAAAATATATCGCCACAACTCTTAATCAGTCAAATGTGTTGCCGAATATGTATTTAAGAAAAATTTATATTGGAACATTATTAATAGTTTAAATGACATTTTCAGTTGTAACAAAATAATACCTTAGAATTTGTAATGTTACAGAAATAATAACAACAAAGTAGCCCACTAATAATAATAAAAAAAATAATAATAAATAAAAATATTAATACACCTACGATTTACGGTGGCTTTGTTTTATTTCATTTGAGTAACACACTGACGTCATTACTAAATAAAATTAAACGAGACAATGCTGTGCCGATGTGTGCACATCTGTAAATGTAGTTTAAACATTACATGATATTTGAATATAATGCCTCCATTTACATTCTCTTTACAATTTACCCATTTTAGTTTTTAAATTACCAATAATATTAAGATTATCTGTCGAGTTAATAGATATTAAAGGATGATTATATTTTTTAAGTTCTAAAATATTAGATATGTGTTAGATATATGTACTATTTACTACTATGTACTATTTACATAGTAAATTTCATATATATATATATATATATATATATATATATATATATATATATATATATATATATATATATATATATATGAAATGTAAAGAGTGTGTATATATATATATATATATATATATATATATATAAAGAGTGAGTATTAATATTGGAGGTGGTGGTATATATCAGGATAACACGATTAGCTTATAATGTGTTAAATGTCGATTATTATACCCGACTTGACTTGATTAGTTTTTTTTAATAACTTAACATAAATCAATTTCGATGTGCACACCTTGAAGCACGGTACCAATATAGTCTAGCTGTGTGTGTGGTGGCGCGTTTATGGCAGGTTTTAGGACTATAATGAAGTTATAGCGTCATCTAGTGGTAATGATAAAACTGTTGGTAGAACGGTGTTGGCAATAATTGTATTATACAGCACAGAGTAAAGTGCGGAACAACATTTTTATTCAGCCATCATTTTAATTTGCTTGTAAAATACATGTTTATCTTTATAAATTGTGTTATTAGTATTAAGGTGCAAACGTGTTCCAAATATAATTTACAATTTATATTGATAAAGGTAAGTAACTTTATTATTAGTTTTTATGTAGCCGAATTATTTGGACGTTTCATAGATGACATAAATTAGTCTCTCGTTTGACTAACCTCTAATAGCTTTCAATCGTATTAATAAACGACATTTATTTTTATAAATCACAGTCATTCTATAAAGCCAAATGAACATTTTTATTAAATGTAAGCTTTATGCATTGGCACCCAGTAGAAAATGCAATATTTCCACAGGTATATAACCAAGCACATGACAAGGATTTTAAACAGTTGTATGCTTTGTCTTTTTTGTTGGTGAAACGCCTTTTTCTGGTGGAAGGTCCATGCATGGTTAGGTGTTAAAGAACTTAACTGGCCGTCACGGCGCCTTGACCGTAACCTCTTCCTTACATTACCAGTGTCTGACTTTACAGATGCACATAGACTGGTATGTCAAAAAAAACATTTAGATGTAAAATGTGTAGGTCTCCCAGTACACTTGTCTATGTATACTGGCTATAAGGGACTACTAAAAACTGTAATAAAAACTGTCTAAAAGCATTACTGCGAACTGTAAGCTATAATATAAGGGTAATATTAAACATTTATAATGTTATTACAATGTTATCAAATGTAACTATATTTGTAACAATATATGTTTTCAACAATGCCGTTAACCACAACATAACGAACCATCCAGTGTTTATTCACAATAAATTTGCGATTTAAAAATTTGAACATTTGCACTTCTTAATCACGAAACGTTTTTTCGGTGATTGATAACATAGGGTTGCTGCAGAAACTAATCAACACCCTTATTTCTTGCTGTAAGAAGTAAAGTCAGAAAAGAGTAAATAGAACGGGCGACTCATAAATATTCCTTTTTCAGAATTAATTCTCTGTTCATCCGTCCATTCATCTAAACCCACCTCCCTCCATTAATATATACGAATTTCGATTTACAAGGAACACTGAGACCCTGAGACACATGGTTCAATAAAACCATATTTATTATTTAGATACTATGGAATGCGAGCAGTAAATCATATTTTTTCTCATACCAAAATAATTCAAGATGGTTTGGCTTTATTTCCCTTTGTCACAAGTATCAATGACCTCTTATCAACATTTTTACTGTCTTTAACAGATACCGATATCACTAATGGCGATATTAATGACAAAAACATGGCAAAAAAAACAATGACAAATCTGAAAGCGTACTTTAAATTACGGGGAGGATTGGCGAGTCTAACCCAGCTAATTAAAAACGGTAAAAGCATCAGTTTCAAGGACACACGCTATTAAAATATATATATTTCCAGACGGAGATATATATTTGTTTTTATAAGAAAACGTTTTACAATATGTTTGATATTAGCAAAATATTTTATCCTGAATCTCTTTTTATTGAGGTGTATGTCTTGTCATTCAAATTTTAAAAGCCAAAACCATCTTTTCTAAAAATAAATAAATGAAAATGGGTCTACATATTTAAAAAAAAAAACATGATTTCTTGAACAAATATATAAACTAAGCAGACCTGCATATGACCAAACAATGACGCATAATATAATCAAAAGTTGTTTTATAATTACTACATTAAATATGTACACCCAACCAGAAAACAAAAGAAATGGATTCTGAAAGGGGTGTATTTTGCGATGGTGTTTTACGAACAATTCAAAGAATGACTAACTTCTTAAACACACATTTTAAGAATGTTTTACAAAAGCTTTCTTAACCCATTTCTCTGTTGATTATATCTCAGCACTATACAGGAAAATATAATAATATAAACATTAATATAATATACAACATTATATACAATACTGTATTTTTTTGTAAAATCTAAGCATATATTCATAGGCTTAGAAAATATTTGCTTTTCAATTAGTATTTATACTGTAATAGATAAATTCATCTTTTATGTTGTACACACATTTTTGAAAAAAACAATTGTGTTTTGTTCAAAAAAAATTTTTTTTTTGATAATTTTTTCATTATTTACCTGTGTGTATACATAGACGACTTGAAGACATAAGGAAATCAAGGGATGATTAGTTAATTGATTTGTACAAGAACAACAACAACAATAATAGTACGAAATATTAATAATAAGCCCAGCGGTATATTGGCGCCCTGTTCTGGGTGTATCTGCCCAGCGCCCGAAACGTTCTCCCCTGGATGGGCATGGGGACCCCCCCCGCGACTCTAGTAGAGGATAAAGTGGAAGATAATGGATAGATGGATTATTAATAATAAATTATTATTATTATATTTTTATTACCATGTAAATAAATAAGAGCTTGCTTTAGGGACAAATAAAATCTTAATATTTACAGTTATTTACACTGGGTGGATTTCCCAAAAGTGTCGTAGCGCTAAGTACTTCGTAACTTCGTACTTAAGAACGTTCTTAAATTTACGAGGCTTTCCCCAATGCATGCATAGCATAAGTCGTTCTTAAAATCGCTCGTAACTTACGAGTGCTCAGACCCACTCGTAACTCACTAAGAAGTTCGTAACTGGCAGCGAACAAAGACTCACAGACGCACTGCTTGTTTAAATCGCACAGAAATAAAATAAGCACTAATATTATCACCTGGAATTCGGTATTTTAGTCACGTATTATTTTATACATTATCATTATTTTATAGATATCTTTAGTTTCCAGATTTAAATCGCATATATATATATATATATATATATATATATATATATATATATATATATATATATATATATATATACACACTCACCGGCCACTTTATTAGGTACACCATTCTCACCATTCTAGTAACGGGTTGGACCCCATTTTGCCTTCCGAACTGCCTCAATTCTTCGTGGCATAGATTCAACAAGGTGCTGGAAGCATTCCTCAGAGAGTTTGGTCCATATTGACATGATGGCATCACACAGTTGCTGCAGATTTGTCGGCTGCACATCCATGATGCGAATCCCCCGTTCCATCACATCCCAAAGATGCTCTATTGGATTGAGATCTGGTGACTGTGGAGGCCATTTGAGTACAGTGAACTCATTGTCATGTTCAAGAAACCAGTCTGAGATGATTCCAGCTTTATGACATGGCGCATTATCCTGCTGAAAAAGTAGCCATCAGATGTTGGGTACATTGTGGTCATAAAGGGATGGACATGGTCAGCAACAATACTCAGGTAGGCTGTGGCGTTGCAACGATGCTCAATTGGTACCAAGGGGCCCAAAGAGTGCCAAGAAAATATTCCCCACACCATGACACCACCACCACCAGCCTGAACTGTTGATACAAGGCAGGATGGATCCATGCTTTCATGTTGTTGACGCCAAATTCTGACCCTACCATCCGAATGTCGCAGCAGAAATCGAGACTCATCAGACCAGGCAACGTTTTTCCAATCTTCTATTGTCCAATTTCGATGAGCTTGTGCAAATTGTAGCCTCAGTTTCCTGTTCTTAGCTGAAAGGAGTGGCACCCGGTGTGGTCTTCTGCTGCTGTAGCCCATCTGCCTCAAAGTTCGACGTTCTGTGCGTTCAGAGATGCTCTTCTGTCTACCTTGGTTGTAACGGGTGGCTATTTGAGTCACTGTTGCCTTTCTATCAGCTCATACCAGTCTGGCCATTCTCCTCTGACCTCTGGCATCAACAAGGCATTTCCGCCCACAGAACTGCCGCTCACTGGATGTTTTTTCTTTTTCGGACCATTCTCTGTAAACCCTAGAGATGGTTGTGTGTGAAAATCCCAGTAGATCAGCAGTTTCTGAAATACTCAGACCAGCCCTTCTGGCACCAACAACCATGCCACGTTCAAAGGCACTCAAATCACCTTTCTTCCCCATACTGATGCTCGGTTTGAACTGCAGGAGATTGTCTTGACCATGTCTACATGCCTAAATGCACTGAGTTGCCGCCATGTGATTGGCTGATTAGAAATTAAGTATTAACGAGCAGTTGGACAGGTGTACCTAATAAAGTGGCCGGTGAGTGTATATATATACACACACACACACATACATGCATATATGTATGTATATATGTATGTATGTGTGTGTATATATATATATATATATATATATATATATATATATATATATATATATATATATATATATATATATATATATATATATATATATATATATATATATATATATATATATATATATATATATAATATATACACACACACATACAATGAAATATGTATGTATATATATATACACACACATCATCTTCCATTTTATCCACTATTAGGGTCGCGGTGGGGTTCCCCATGCCCATCCAGGGGAGAACTCAGGCGCTGGTACACCCAGGACAGGGCACCAATCCATCGCTGGGCACCCACTCACTCACACAAACACACTCTATATGGGGCAATTTGGAGAACTCAATTGACTTGATCCATGTTTCTTTGGACTGTGGGAGGAAACCAGAGGAAACCCACACGGACATGGGTAGTACATGGAAACTCCACCAAGATGGGGATATATATAAATAAATAAATAAATAAATAAATATAGGCGGCACGGTGGCTTAGTGGTTAGCACGTTCGCCTCTCAGCACTAGGGATTCCTGCTTCGAATCCCCATCTGGGTGGAGTTTCCATGTTCTCCCCGTGTCTGCGTGGGTTTCCTCCGGGTTCTCCGGTTTCCTCCCACAGTCCAAAAACATGGATCAAGTCAATTGAATTCTCCAAATTGCCCCCTATAGAGTGTGTCTGTGTGAGTGAGTGTGTGCCCAGCGATGGATTGGCGCCCTGTCCTGGGTGTATCTGCCCAGTGCCCGAGAAGTTCTCCCCTGGATGGGCATGGGGAACCCCACAGCGACCCTAATAGAGGATAAAACGGGAGATAATGAATGAATGAATATGAAGAATGTGAGAATGAAGACGGCATTCATGTTCCTGCCAAATGCAGTTTATGCCTGAACTATTAGTTGAATTGCAAGCACTGATAGTTTGTCATACATCCTCCACTTTCTTCTTTGTTGGTGGAACTATCTCGTGCTTTGGAAAATAATGTAAGTATGGATATAATTAGTTTTTTTGTTCTACTTATTCAAGCATCTTATTTAGCTTGCTTTCAGAAAAGTGTATATTATGATGTTGGTTTGCCATGCCACTGAATTATGAATTCTGGTTAAAAGTGCACCCAGGATAAGCTTGCTTGGTAAGCGATTGGTCAAAAATGGGTTGTTTCCCGCTTTTTGTAACAGTAGCCTAATTTAAATATGATTATTTAGTGTTTATATAGTTTTTAAAAATATTTTCTAAATTATTTGTTTATTTTTGGTGCATTGTAATGAGAGATTGTGTGGTAATCTGTGATTCAGTTTTTGACTGACGGTGCCTTTTCAGGGGCGGAGTCTACTAAGAACGACTTTGAAGCAGGAATCCCTAGTGCTGAGAGGCGAACGTGCTAACCACTAACAGGCTTTTGGGAAAGCGCCGTAAAATTCGCGTTCTTAAAGTTGTTCGTAACTCGCTTAGAATGTTCGCTTTCGGGAAATCCACCCACTATTCTTATCAATGTGTATATATGCTTTTAAACCATATCTGTAAATATAATTTAAGGATGGGTATCTTTGTTTAATCGAAGCTGTGTGTTACATTTTGCATCCTGTTTTACAGTATATGGGTGGATTTCCCAAAAGCGAACGTTCTTAGCGAGTTACGAACAACTTTAAGAACGACGTAACTTTAAGAACGCAAATTTTACGGCGCATTCCCAAAAGCCTGTTAGTGGTTAGCACGTTCGCCTCTCAGCACTAGGGATTCCTGCTTCAAAGTCGTTCTTAGTAGACTCCGCCCCTGAAAAGGCACCGTCAGTCAAAAACTGAATCACAGATTACCACACAATCTCTCATTACAATGCACCAAAAATAAACAAATAATTTAGAAAATATTTTTTTTAAACTATATAAACACTAAATAATCATATTTAAATTAGGATACTGTTACAAAAAGCGGGAAACAACCAATTTTTGACCAATCGCTTACCAAGTAAGCTTATCAATGGGTGCACTTTTAACCAGAATTCATAATTCAGTGGCATGGCAAACCAACATCATAATATACACTTTTCTGAAAGCAAACTAAATAAGATGCTTGAATAAGTAGAACAAAAAGACATTATATCCATTATTACATTATTTTCCAAAGCACGAGATAGTTCCACCAACAAAGAAGAAAGTGGAGGATGTATGACAAACTATCAGTGCTTGCAATTCAACTAATAGTTCAGGCATAAACTGCATTTGGCAGGAACATGAATGCCGTCTTCATTCTCACATTCTTCATATTCATTCATTCATTATCTCCCGCTTTATCCTCTATTAGGGTCGCGGTGGGGTTCCCCATGCCCATCCAGGGGAGAACTTCTCGGGCGCTGGGCAGATAGACCCAGGACAGGGCGCCAATCCATCGCTGGGCACACACTCACTCACACAGACACACTCTATAGGGGGCAATTTGGAGAATTCAATTGACTTGATCCATGTTTTTGGACTGTGGGAGATAACCGGAGAACCCGGAGGAAACCCACGCAGACACGGGGAGAACATGGAAACCCCACCCAGATGGGGATTCGAAGCAGGAATCCCTAGTGCTGAGAGGTGAACGTGCTTACCGCTAAGCCACCGTGCCGCCTATATTTATTTATTTATTTATTTATTTATATCAATAAATATATATTTATATTAAGTCAATTGAGTTCTCCAAATTGCCCCATATAGAGTGTGTTTGTGTGAGTGAGTGGGTGCCCAGCAATGGATTGGTGCCCTGTCCTGGGTGTACCAGCGCCTGAGTTCTCCCCTGGATGGGCATGGGGAACCCCACCGCGACCCTAATAGTGGATAAAATGGAAGATGATGTGTATATATATATATATATATATATATATATATATATATATATATATATATATATATATATACACACACACACATACATACATATATACATACATATATGCATGTATGTGTATATATATATATATATATATATATATATATATATATATATATATATATATATATATATATATATGCGATTTAAATCTGGAAACGAAAGATATCTATAAAATAATGATAATGTATAAATTAATACGTGACTAAAATACCGAATTCCAGGTGATAATATTAGTGCTTATTTTATTTCTGTGCGATTTAAACAAGCAGTGCGTCTGTGAGTCTTTGTTCGCTGCCAGTTACGAACTTCTTAGTGAGTTACGAGTGGGTCTGAGCATTCGTAAGTTACGAACGATTTTAAGAACGACTTAAGCTACGCATGCATTCGGGAAAGCCTCGTAAATTTAAGAACATTCTTAAGTACGAAGTTACGAAGTACTTAGCGCTACGACACTTTTGGGAAATCCACCCTATATATATATATATATATATATATATATATATATATATATATATATATATATATATATATATATATATATATAATCGAAGCTGTGTGTTTGATTAAACAAGGCTACATTTTGCATCCTAAGGCATTTATCCAAAGCAACTTACAAATGAAATAAGTGTTTATTTAGTTTAGTTATAGAACACACAGCTTCGATTAAACAAATATATCCATCCTTAAATTATATTTACAGACACGGTTTAAAGCATTAAAAAAAATAACTAAGATGCCAATCCTAAACTTCTGAGTGAACCATGGAGCAAGACAATGAAATCAAAAGAATTTAAACCTGAAGATACATGAAAATGCCTTAAAGAAATGAACCACCATGCAGACCTGATTGAACCATCACATTGGACAATTAGAATAAAAGAAACATGTGACATAGACATAAAAAAAAAAAAAAACTAAAAGTGGCAACAACTTAAATGAAACCAGTAAAATAAAAACAGATAGGTAATATTGGAAAAATTGTCTTAAGAAACAAATGAACAAGTCATAGGACTTGTCATAGGATTTGACTTTTGTCAAATGTTTTGTTTTCATTCTTATTAAATACATTTTGGACTTCATAATATAATAAATCTTTACATTAAATTATGCAGATACTTTTGTGGACAGAATTTAGCAGGTTTACCCTAACTTATTTGTGGCTATGTTGCCTCATACACAATATGATGTGTTTAGGACTGAAACATAGAGACAGTTTAGAGCAGTACTAGGAATAGACAAAAATCTGTGATTCCTGTGCTGGCATGTTACATCAGTCTGTATTTATTTCAGTCTGATGAAGGCTATTACTGTGCTCAAAAGAAAAGTGCTAAACCAAAATAAGGGTTCTTGTTAGGGAGTTGGGTGTGATATGGCTGGGCATAGTTCCTCCAAAGTAGTGAATTTTTTTATCTATTGTCTATTTGAATTTCGAAATGTTTAAAAATGCTGTTTATTAGCCTCTTAGTTACATTCCATAGAACTACACTGATAACTGAGCAAATCATATACAAACAAAGACTTCCGCTGGAACAGGGGGGGAAAGGTGCCTTCTTCAGGCCAGGCGTGGCGGACACCCCCTGCGGATGAGACATGGCGGATGTCCTCTGGTGGTGTGGAGAGGCGGATGTCCCTTGGCAGGCAGGTAGAATGCCATCAGTCGAGCCAACTGAGTCGATGCGTACAGCACTCCGTTCGTTAGCCCCCACCTCCGCCTTGGGATCGCCATCCTGCATGCAAAACATATAAACCCCCACAGCCAGACCCAGGGACAGAGCCACAGAGGAGTAAGACAACGAGGGATCAGACCGGACAGAGAGAGCACGGGGTTCGGGGACACTCACGCCACACACCACCAGTAACAAACGCTTGTAGCGCTAATCAGACACGGTGGACATAAGGAAATCAAATCGCGCACGCTGCATCTTGGCACCACAGCGGCGGCGCTGTGTCTCGCACAGGGGGGTGTAACAAACCAGACCGGACAGTCAGTCCAGAACTCCTCAGGATTCAGGAGGGTGAATATTGGCAGAATATGCCCATACAGATACGACTTGCTCTCCTCGTCATCGGAGATCTTGACAATATCAAGACCACATAGTAGTGGACACGACGGAGGGCACTGTGAGTGCAAGGGTCTACGGTCCCCGCAAAGAAAAATTAAAATAGAGCGCTTACCTGGGCTCTAGACTACCCAAATTTATTGGCACGTCGTTCTGTCACGCTTGCTTACCTCGGGATGAATGGGTGCGCATAGGAAGCGCAGAGCCGAAGCACCTTAACAAGCTGAAGGGAGCCAGGCTCAACAGGTAGCGGCAAAAACAGGTTTTATTTAAAGGTGTAGGAACACCAAAAACAGAGATGTAACCAAACACAAGCAGACATACAGTAAATGTACAACGTAAATGTACAACGTGCACAGAGGAAGGGGAACACAGAAACTAAATACACAAACACCTGACCACGTGCACAAGTGCACAGGTTACACACTCTAGAGCAAAATACCACTTTTAAAACAATGAACACTGAACTTCATACAAGAGCAACTTTTTAACTATAAAAACTGAGTTAAAGCAACACTATTAGAAAACAAAACTACACTTCTCTAAACCATTGTAAATGTGTTAGGAGTGCCAGTCCACTCCTTACCTTTTTCGTTTGTTCCCGGTTTTCAGTTAATTAGCCTATTATTGCTTATTTGGTTTCCTCATTTGATTAATTAACTGTTTCACATTATTGGTTCTCTTCACCTTCTGTTATTTATGCTTACGCTTTTGTGTTAGTCAGCAGACCAACAATTATTATTTTCTTTACATGATGCCCGAGTTTGTGTATGCTGTTTGCTTTAATAAAAGCCTCACTCAGTGTGGTTATGCGCAGCTCTAGATCAGGATGGATGCTGCTTTTTGACAGAATGCTGGTCTCCCAAAGGCATATGCTTCCAGTTTTTGTTTTGCTCCTCTGCTGTTGTTCCTCAACTAGCAACAATGCATCTCGCTGTGTCCGCAGCTTGCTGTGTTGAGCCGCGTGGTGCATGCTGGCTACAGCTCCAGGCCGCCTTATCTCAACACTAGCCCCGTCAGTATATATATTTTTTCCCCCAGGCTGCAGCTTACATGAGACAACCTTAATTAAAGTAGTTAATTACTTATTATTGTCCACTGATAATAACCAAATCTCTTTTCTTGTCTTAATAGATCTTAGTGCAACCTTTGACACTATAAATAACATCTTACTGGATAGATTAGAGAACACTGTGGGCATTACAGGATCTGTACTCAAGTGGTTTAAATTCTATCTGATAGGTCAATATCATGTTCTGATCTTGCTTAAGATAAATATGGTGTTAAGGGTCAGGTCTCGGAGCACTCCAATTTGCCCTATTTACAGTATGCTTCCATTAGGATAAATTATTCATAAACATGGAATTAGTTTCCACTCTTATGCAGATGATACATTTCAGCTAACCCTAATGATGTCCATTCAGTCAGTAAGCTGGAGGATTGCATTTAAGATATTCAAATTTGGATGTCAAAAACTTCCTACTGCTAAATTCTGATAAAACTGAGGTACTTATAGTTGGACCAAGGACAAAATTAACAAAGCTTCTAACACTGTGTTAAACCTTAAGAACTCTTTGAACAGACCCAGTTCTTATTTAAATAATCTTGGTGTCATTATTGATTTAGCTCGCTCCTTTACGAAGCACATTAGCAATATTACTAGAATTGCATTTTTTCATCTTCGCAACATTTCGAAGCTAAGAAATAGCCTTTCCTTCCAAGACTCAGATAAACTAATTCATGCTTTTATTACCTCGTTTAGATTATTGTAATTCACTTCTGACAGGATGTACTAATAAATCTTTACGTAAATTACAACTTGTTTAAAATGCTGCAGCTATGGTTTTGACTAGAACCAGTGAAAACTTACACTGGCTACCAGTTAGGTTTCGTATTGAGTACAAAATTTTATTCATAACATAAAATTCTACATAATCAGGCCACCACTGAGCTGATTCAACTGTATAAGCAAAATTACTGCTGGTGGAAGCGTGGTTCTCCCATAAGGCTACTCAACTTTGGAATAGCCTTTCAGTAATTGTTCGCAACTACACCTCGGTCCGTGCCAGGAGCGCCCCCTATGTCTCGGTCCGTGCTCAGAGCACCCCTGCACCTCAGCCCGCCCCTCCCATGACTCGGTCGGTCCCTGGGGCCCCTCTAGCAACTCTCCAGTGTTTGCGCCCGCTCGAGTCTCTCTTGGGTCTGTACCCTCTCGGGTCTCTCCAGCATTCACACCTTCTTGGGTCTCTCCAGCTTCCACGCCCTCTCGGTTCTCTCCAGCATTCGCCCGCTTTTGTGTCTCTCCAGCGTTCGCGGCTTCTCGGGTTTCTCCAGCATCCGCGGCCTCTCTGGTCTCTCCAGTGTCCGCGGCCTCTCTGGTCTCTCCAGTGTCCGCGGCCTCTCTGGTCTCTCCAGTGTCGGCGGCCTCTTAGGTCTCACCGGTGTCCGCGGCCTCTCAGGTGTCTCCAGCCTCCGCGCCCTCTCAGGTCTCTCCAGCGTCCGCGCCCTCTCGGGTTTCTCCAGCGTCTGCACCCTCTCGGGTCTCTCCAGAGTCCGCATACTCTCGGGTCTCTCTAGTGTCCGCGCCCTCTCGGGACTCTCCAGCGTTCACGTCCACCAATGCCTCCCCTGCATTTGAATCCGGTAAACTGCCTCTGTGCTGCCCTCGTGCCCTTTTATTTAAAGATGAACTGGGTCTGTTCAAAGAGTTCTCAAGGTTTAACACAGTATTAGAAGCTTTGTTTATTTGGTCCTTGTTTTTTTAAGTAATGGTTTAATTACACTTCAATACACCTGTAGAAAATGCATGTTTAAGGTATTCAGCAGTGTTTATCTGGTCCTGATTCTGGTTTAATGTTTAATACAGGTAAATGTTGTATGAATTATGCTGCAGTAGAGGGAATAATTGTGCGCTTCATATTGTATTGTGGACTGAATGAATATACATTTTTAAATTGTAGGTTATTAAATAAGGGCAGCACGGTGGCTTAGTGTTTAGCACATTTGCCTCTCAGTACTAGGGGATCCTGGTTCGTATCTGTGATGCGGTTGTGCACAAAGAATAAGCGATGTGAGCAGAATAACAGTTTATTGACGTCAAATCCAAACGGGCAATACAAGAAGAGTAGTCAGATGGAAACAGGTCGAGAGTGCGTCAAAACCAAAGGGGCTAATCCAGGAAAGTAGTCGGGAATAACAGGCAGAGAAATCAGCAACCGGAATCAGAAAAGCAGTAACGCTCAGTAAGTCTCATGAGAAAAACAATACTTCGCGAAGTAACAACAGGAACCGGAAGTATATAAAGGCAGGGGTTCAGGTAAATGCAATCACCATTCCAGTGAACCCGAGCGTGGGAGGGGCATGGCATTGGAGAGTTTGTGTGAGTGCATCATGGGTAATGGTCTCCATATGCTCGGAGGTAGGCTGCGTGACAGTATCCCAATCTGTGTGGAGTTTTCATGTTCTCCCCGTGTCTGCATGGGTTTCCTCCGGGTTCTCTGGTTTCCTCCCACAGTCCAAAAACATGGATTAAGGTCAATTGAATTCTCCCAAATACCCTATATAGAGTGTGTGTGCCCAGTGATAGATTGGCACCCTGTCCTGGGTGTATTTGCCCAGCGCCCGAAACTTTCTCCCCTATATGGGCATGGGGAACCCCCGCCGTGACCCTAGTAGAGGATAAAGTGGAAGATAATAAATGGATGGATGGATGGAGGTTGTTTAAATAATGTTCAGAGATGACCTCACTTTGTGGAACAATAGTAAAATTATTAATGTGAATACCATGTGATAAAATGAAAACTAATGAATGTTTACGGTGATGTGTTTCACCAACCACACTCACTGAGTGATACACATGCTGCCACGCAGTCAGTGTGTAGATGCGTACGTGCGCTGTCTAGCTCTGTTAAGCTTAACTACTAAATTAAGTGTTATTTAGTTATTTAGTTACTTTTTTACATTCTCTTGACTGTTCAGCTACCTCATCGTTATAATATAGCATTAATTCTGCTTTTTGTCCCTCACTAGAACTGAGCATCACTCTTCTAGGATCCACGTGTCCAATCGGTTTTCCCCACTCAGTGACTAACCCACTGAGAGACCGGTTGCTAAAAGTACTCTGGTTATTGGCGACTCCCAGCTCAGACACGTGCGAATAGCTACCCCCTTAGAGACCCCAGCAACCATAGTTCGGTACATCCGGCATCAGACATCAGGGCGAACCTCAAAGTGCTGGCTAATGCTAAACGCTCATTCTCTAGAATAGTTTTCCACGTCGGCACTAATGACGTTCGTCTCAAGCAGTCAGAGATTACTAAGGCTAATGTTAAAGAGGTGTGTGGAACCGCTGCAATGATGTCTGATGAAGTAGTTGTCTCTGGTCCCCTACCAATTAGGCGTGGCAGCAAAACCTACAGCAGGTTATGGTCGCTGTGTTGCTGGATGTCTAAGTGGTGCTCAGAAAACAACATTACCTTTATTGATAATTGGTCTACTTTTGAGGGAAGGCCTGGCCTTTTGAAATGGGATGGCATCCATCCTTCCCGGGAGGGTGCTGCGCTCATGTCACATAACATAGCCGAAAGGGGTTTTTCTTCAGACAGAATGGCCTAACCAACTGCCTGCGAACTGCCAGGAGTCGTCACCCACAATAACTAGGTTCCATACCATTAAGACAGAAAACAAAAAGAGTCCAAAAAGTGTGCCAAAAAAATCTCATTAATATCAATACAACCTCAAGCAATGTAAGAAACACTTTTAAGTTAAAACTTGGGTTATTAAACATTAGGTCACTTTCATCAAAATCAGCTCTAGTTCAAGAAATAATAAGTTATAACTTCCTAAATGTCTTTTGTCTCACAGAGACCTGGATTAGGGCCAATGAATACCTAGCATTAAATGATGCCTCTCCACCTGGTTATACTTATGCTCATGAACCACGTCTTAGTGGACGAGGAGGTGGAGTGGCTATGATCTATAAAGAAAACATAAATGTAACACTTAATAATAAGTATGAGTCAAAATCCTTCGAAAGCTCTTGTACTCAACATAAGCAGCTCATCTGCATTGAAGAATAAATACAATCTAATGCAACTTATTACCATATACTGCCCTCCCAGCCCATGTACAGAGTTTATTAAAGAATTTGGTGAATTTATCTCTAATATGGTAATCCCATCAGACAAGGCCTTTGACTCCATCCTAGATTCCATGGGCATTTCTCAAGGTGTAGTTGGTAAAACACATCGCTGTAAACATAC
Organism: Corydoras sp. C115; assembly: GCA_019802505.1. Classification (NCBI taxonomy): domain Eukaryota; kingdom Metazoa; phylum Chordata; class Actinopteri; order Siluriformes; family Callichthyidae; genus Corydoras; species Corydoras sp. C115. The sequence continues at coordinate 1,435,167 of JAFMOC010000141.1, forward strand.
ATTAGACTTAGTTTTATCACATGGTATTCACATTAATAATTTAACTATTGTTCCACTAAGTGAGGTCATCTCCGATCACTATTTGATAACCTACAATTTAGAAATTGATATTTATCCAGTCATTAAACCGCAATATGAAATGAAGCGTACAATCATTCCCTCTGCTGCTGTGTCATTCCTACAACATTTACCCGAATTAAACATTAAACCAGCATCAGGACCCGATGAACTTGAAAACACAGCAGAATACCTTAAACACGTGTTTTCTGCAACCTTAGACAGTGTCGCTCCACTTAAACTAAAAAGGATTAAAGATAAAAGACTCGTTCCATGGTTTAATGATCAAACACGTACCCTAAAACAAAGAACCATGGAACATGGTTCCACTAGAACCATGGAGCGTAAATGGAGACAAACTAAATTAGAGGTATTTAGGGTTGCATGGAAGGACAGTATGACCGAGTACAAACATGCACTCAATGCAGCGAAGACTAAATATTATTCTGAATTAATAGAGAACAATAAAAACAACCAAAGATTCCTCTTTAGTACCATTGCCAAATTAACTCTAATTGCTACTGAATCAGATTCACAGATTCACTCACAGTTCAGTAGCAATGATTTCATGAATTTCTTTAGTGATAAAATTGAAAACATAAGACTTAAATCATCTAATGCATCGTGTAGCGTAACCAATAATCAACCCTCAATGATTTCTGAAAAATCTAGTGGTAGAGAAAATAATATAGTACAAGAGTTAAATACCTTTAACCCCATATCTAAAAAAGAGCTTGTCTCATTAATTACACAATCAAAGACAACATCCTGTACGTTAGACCCAATACCTACAAAACTGCTTAAAGACCTCCAACCAAATACTACAGAGCCTTTTATAAACATTATAAATTCATCACTTAAAATAGGCTATGTCCCCAAAAATCTGAAGTGTGCAGTCATTAATCCATTACTTAAAAAAACTAATTTAGATCCTCTAATACTGTCCAACTATAGAGCAATATCAAACCTTCCTTTTGTCTCTAAAATCCTAGAAAAAATTGTGTTCAACCAGCTGAATCGCCATCTTCTAGCTAATAACGTTCATGAAGTTTTTCAGTCAGGTTTAAGGTGTCATCATAGCACTGAGACAGCCTTAATTAAAGTCGTTAATGACTTATTAATGTTCTCTGATAATAACCAAATCTCTTTTCTTGTATTATTAGATCTTAGTGCAGCCTTTGACACTATAGACCATAACATCTTAGTTGATAGATTAAAAAACACTGTGGGTATTACAGGATCTGCACTCCAGTGGTTTAAATCCTACCTGACAGATCAATAGCAATTCACCTGTGTTAACAACCAATGTTTTGATCTTGCTAAAGTTAAATATGGTGTCCCACAAGGGTCAGTTCTGGGTCCACTCCTATTTGCATTATATATGCTTCCATTGGGATCAATTATTCGTAAACATGGAATCAGTTTCCACTCATATGCAGATGATACACAGTTATATGTTTCAGCTAACCCTAATGATTTTCGTTCAGTCAGTAAGCTCGAGGACTACATCCAAGATATTAAAATATGGATGTCAAAAACGTCCTACTGCTAAATTCTGATAAAACAGAGTTTCTGATAGTTGAACCCAAGGACAAAATCAACAAAGCTTCTAACACTATGTTAAAACTTGATAACTCTTTAATTTGACCCAGTTCATCTGTAAATAATCTCTGTGTCATTATTGATTCAGATCTCTCCTTTACAGAGCACATTAGCAATATTACTAGAATTGCATTTTTTCACTTTCGTAACATTTCGAAGCTACGAAATATCCTCTCCCTCCAAGATGCAGAAAAACTAATTCATGCTTTTATTACCTCAAGGTTAGATTATTGTAATTCACTTCTGACAGGATGTTCTAATAAATCATTACATAAATTACAACTTGTGCAAAATGCTGCAGCTAGAGTTTTAACTAAAACCAGAAAGTTTGATCATATCCTGTGTTATCAAACTTGCACTGGCTACCAGTTATGTTTCGTATTGAGTACAAAATCTTATTGATAACATATAAAATTCTACATAATCAGGCTCCACAGTATCTGAGTGAGCTGATTCAATCATACAAGCCAACACGTGAGCTCCGATCTCAAGGTGCTGGTCTACTCTTAGCTCCTAGAATAAATAAAATTACTGCTGGTGGAAGAGCGTTCTCCCACAAGTCTCCTCAACTTTGGAATAGCCTTCCAGTTACTGTTCGTGATTCTGAATCACTATTAATCTTTAAAAATAAATTTAAAAGCACATTTATTTAATCTTGCGTTTCATTAATTCCCTGTAGATAAAAATGTAGATCTTATGCTTGGCTGTGTTGGGGGGGGGGGGGTAATCTGTGATCAGTGTATGCTGTTGTTTCACCTCTTCACCCACCTCATCATAAATGGGGGGGTGTGGCGCTTAAATGATGCTGTTCCGGGGCGTAATCTCAACTATGTAGAGTCTGCAGTATCTGCCTCTTTTAGTTATGCTGCTCTAGTCAGTGATGCCGGAGTCACATACTGCACTGTGTCAATAAATTACTTTTTACTAATTACTAATTAAATGCCGTGCTTTATTATTAGCTCTAACTGTCTTCCTTGTCTGTTTCTTTTGAGGTGTGACCGGCTTCCTGGAGATCTTCTTCCATGGCTCTGCTGATGAAAACTGGATGGAACCTGAATATCAATTGGACTGGCGGTCCTGCAGAACACCCTTAATGGACTCACATATAGTTTTCCAGTTGTTAGTTTTTCCATTTGTTTAATATCTGTACATAGCTGTCCTACATTGTTGTTGCTGCCTGGCCGCTCAAGGAGGATGAGTCCCCTACTGAGTCTTGGTCCTCCAACAATAACAACATAAAAGGGAGTTTTTTCTTGCCACTGTCGCTTCGGCTTGCTCTTTGGGGGTTTAAAGGCTTTTCATTCTGTAAAGCTGCTTTGTGACAATGTACTGTTGTAAAAAGTGCTATATAAATAAATAACTTGAACTTGAACTTAGAATAAAGAATAGAGTCAAAAGCTACTTTAAACGAGTCTAGTGGGTTTTCAAAGTGAACATTGAAATCCCCAAACAATTTAGGCCTTATCTGAGGAGACCACTATGTTAGAAAGAAATTCACAAAATTATTTAATAAACTCGGTATGCAGCAATAAGTTCCATTAAATTGGATTTCTTCTTCAATGAAGATGAACTGCTATGTTGAGTAAAAGAGCTTCGAAGGATTTTGGCTTGTGATTATTATTAAGTGTTATTTACATCTATATTTTCTTTATCGATCGGAGCCACTCCACCTCCTGTTCCGCTAAGATGTGGTTTATGAGCGTAACTATGACCAGGTGGAGAGGCATCATTTATTGCTAAGTATTTTTTTGTCATTATCCAGGTTTCTGTGAGAGAGAGGACATCGGTACATTAGGAAGTTATTGGTAACTATTGAACTATTTGAACTATTGACTATTGAACTATTGCGGCCTCCGCGCCACCTTCGCGCCCTTAAACAGCCTTTCGCAACCCTAAAAGCTTCACCTCCACCATCGCAAACATAGCTGGTTTCCGCGCCGCCCTCGCATCCGTAAACGGTCCCTTCATTGCCACCGCCTCTTTGTTGCTTTAAGGGGCCTATTTGCCGGATGGCCCCCTTCGGGAACACTGGTGGGTTCCTCAGCCTGCCTTACACTCCACCGGTGTGGACTGTTGTCATGCCTGGGGGCCTGGGGCCACCTATCTTTGCCTTCCTCTACTCCTTTACCTTTACCTTTCATTGTCTTTGTTTTTTTGCAAGCAAAAAATTTGGGGGCAAGATGTAAAACCAAGGATATGTTTGTGGACTTCAGAAGGGGCAGACATGCCCACCTCCGTATGGAAATTGGAGATTCTGAGGTGGAAGTGATTTCCAGCTACAGGTACTTGGGTGTGCACCTGAGTAACAACTTCACCTGGAGCGCTACTTTCTTAGGAGGCTGAAGAGAGCCAGATTCGGGAGCTCATTCCTCTCCTCCTTTTACAGATGTCTGGTGGAGAGTGTCCTGTGTTCCAGCATCAATGTGTGGCACGGAAGCTGCTCTGCTGCAGACAGGGAAGCTCTGTTAAGAGTGGTAAAGGCTGCACAAAGGACTGTTGGAGTCAGCCTCCCCACTTAAGGGCCTACTGCATGAAGGACCCAACTCACCCAGCACACACTTTTTGTCCCGCTCTCCTCAGGCTGCGGAGCATTAAGTGCAAAACACCAAGACTGAGAAACATTTTCATACCAGAAGCTGTAAGACTCCTAAACTCCACCTGAATCAACAGACTCTCCACAATCAATTGACACTATGACACTTTTCCAACAGACAATGTCTCACATCTGCTATGCAAAATGGCATTCAAACACAGGAACAGGCAACACGTGAGGGCGCGAGCGCTGAAGAGACCTTAGAGGGTGGACGCTGATCCTGGGGCATCGCTGACGGGCCTTTGTACTGCTGGTACCGGGCAGAGGACTGCTTGTCAAGAGCGGAGGGAAACTGGTCCAGAGCAGAGGGTAACTGGACCGTAGCGGAGGGCAACTGGTCCAAGACGAAGGGCTGCTCATCCGGAACGAGGGACAGCTGCTCCAACTGGTCCAGAACAAAAGACCGCTGCTCATCCTCTGGCTCTATGGTAGGGACACCTTGAACCAAGCCAGTAGTCTTTCCCTCATTCCTTCCCCTCACTCCTCCTCAGCAGTGGCAGTGCATGGGATGCTGTAATCCACAGAATTAATTAAAAATGGTTCAGTCAATAAGACTGAATTATTATTCTCAATAAAATCTAAATTTCAATATATTAATGGCTCCCTTCTTTTCTCATCTCTAAATGAAGCAGTGAAATTGGTGGAGATTGATTAAACACTGACCTGATCAACACTGACAAACACCAGTACTGATGACAGTTTAAATCTGAAGAATTTAAAATTACACTGTAGGAGCTGAAATCAACTCTGAAATGTTTGACTCTGAATTTTCAACACTCCAGTTTTGCTGTATCCTGTTCAGTTTTATGCATATTACTGGCATATTTCTTTAATCTGCCCATTCATCTTGTTGATTGTCATCCAGTTTTAGAAATCTTAATTAAGGTCAGCTGGGCTTCTAGTAAAAGGCTTGTTTGATCTCCAATCAATTTGTTTGCCTTCTTTGAAAGAACAGCTTAAAGCAATAATTGTTTTTCCTGTCCTTATTATTGTCCAGCCTTCACATCCATAAATAACCACAGAAAATAGACAATTCTGATCATTTGTGAAGAGACATATTAAAATTTTCCAGTTTATTCATATTTAGTCTGTTGATTGTCAGGCCTTCATTTTTTAACTGCTGAATCCAGTTAATAATTTACCCGAGGTATACAGTTTCTATCCACCAATTCCACATTTTCAGTTGTAAAGTTGGTGTTTGTTCCTCCCACAGTCCAAAAACATGGATCAAGGTAATTTGAGTTCTTCAAATTACCCCAAATAAAGGTGCTTGTGTGTTTATGTGTGAGTGAGTGTGTGCCCAGCGATAGATTGGAGCCCTGCGCTGTCCCTCAGCACCCGAAACGTTCTCCCCTGGATGGGCATGGGGAACCCCACCCCGAAATTTGTTGTTGTATTTTATTCAGCACTTTAAATGAGTTGAAAAAACACAACTCAAAAAAAGCATCAAATTAAAAATAATAATAATAATGGGTAATTTTGGTACATTTACAATAAACACTGAACACTGCCTCAAGAAGAATCTGCCAAAAAACAGCTGACCAGCTGTACTCTTCAAATTATGGTACCACAAGTCTAGAATGATTAACATTACAAACATCACATCCAATAAACTGGTTGGTGCTCACATTTTCACCTTGTGGTGAACTCAACTGTGTTGCAGAAGTATACTTTTTAATTTCTGTTGTCTCTAAGTGTTTTTACATTTTCCCAAGTTTTTCCTACCCGTTTTCACTTATAAGACAGTTTGGACTTCAGCGTCGACAGCGGTATATTCACAGAAGCTCTCATAAAAAGTTTGCTTACTTTCATCATGGTGCAGCTACAATACCTTCTATCTGGTCTCCCGCTCCACGCTTAGACTCAAAAAGACGTCATCAGAACACTGATACACCTGGATTAATAAACGGCCATCCGCCCCTCCTCTCGCCGAGGACTACATGGCGAAGTGGAAAACGCGGAGTGGATTATGCTGTATTAAAGAGTCTACAGAGACATGCAAAGCCAGAACTGTCTCTAGCTACTATGGAATTATTTCATGTGCAATCTCTTACAAATAAATCTCTTCTCATTCATGATCATATTTTGGATAAAAGATTGGATTTTATGTGTCTGGTTGAAACCTCTCCTCCTTGGATCACCTCCTTACCGTGGTGGAGGAGTTTGCGTGCTTGAATGATCCTAGGAGCTATGTTGTCTGGGGCAAAAAGCCCCTGGCAGGGTCTCCCAAGGCAAATTGGTCCTAGGTGACAGGCCAGACAAAGAGTGGTCCAATAAAAACCCCTATGAAAAGAAACACCAGGAATACGTGTACCCTGCCCGATATAGGGTTATCGGGGCCCTACCCTGGAGCCATGGGATGGGGTTCGTCAGCGAGCGTCTGGTGGTCGGGCACTTTCCCATGGTGCCCGGCCGGGCCCAGCCCGAAGGAGTTACATGGGTTCCCCCTCAAATGGGCTCACATGTGGGGGGGGTAGTAATAGGGGTTCGGTGCAGTGTGGATCGGGCGGTGGCCGGAGGCGTGGGCCTGGGCGTCGCGATCCTCGGTTGCTGAAATTGGCTTTCGGAACTTGGAACGTCACTTCACTGGCAGGGAAGGAGCCTGAGCTGGTGCGGGAGGTTGAGAGATACTGGCTAGATATAGTCGGGCTCACCTCAACGCACAGCTTGGGTTCTGGGTCCAATCTCCTTGAGAGGGGCTGGACGCCTTCGGGTTGGGGAACGGGTACTGACTGTTGTCTGCGCATATGCGCCGAACAGCAGTTCAGTGTACCCAGCCTTCTTGGAGTCTGTGGGGGGGGGGTACTGGAAAGTGCTCCCCCTGGAGACTCTGTAGTCTTACTGGGGGACTTCAACGCTCACGTGGGCAATGACAGTGAGACCTGGAGAGGTGTGATTGGGAGGAACAGCCTCTCTGATCTGAACCCGAGTGGTGTTCAGTTGTTGGACTTCTGTGCAAATCACGGTTTGTCCATCACGAACACCATGTTCGAGCACAAGGGTGTCCATAAGTGCACATGGCGCCAGGATGCCCTAGGCCGCAGTTCAATGATCGACTTTGTAGTGGTGTCATTGGACTTGCGGCCATGTGTCTTGGACACTCGGGTGAAGAGAGGAGCTGAGCTGTCAACTGATCACCACCTGGTGGTGAGTTGGATCAGATGGCAGGGGAAGATGCCGGTCAGACCAGGCAGACCTAAACGTATGGTGAGGGTTTGCTGGGAACGTCTGGCAGAAGAACCCGTCAGACAGATGTTCAACTCTCACCTCCGTCAGAGCTTCAACCACATTCCGGGGGAGGTGGGGGACATTGAGCCTGAATGGGCCATGTTCCGTTCCTCCATTGTTGAGGCTGCGGACAGGAGCTGTGGTCGAAAGGTAGTCGGTGCCTGTCGTAGTGGTAACCCTCGAACACGGTGGTGGTCACCCCGTGTAAGGGATGCCGTCAAGCTGAAGAAGGAGTCCTATCAGGCATGGTTGGCTTGTGGGACTCCAGAAGCAGCTGACCGGTACCGACAGGCCAAGCGATTTGCAGCTTCGTGCGTCGTGGAGGCAAAAACCCGGGTGTGGGAGGAGTTCGGTGAGACTTTGGAAAGTGACTTTCGGTCGGCTCCAAGAAGATTCTGGCAAACTGTCAGGCGACTCAGGAGGGGAAAGCAGTGTGCCACCAACACAGTATATAGTGGAGGGGGTGCACTGTTGACTTTGACTGGGGACGTCATTAGGCGGTGGAAGGAATACTTCAAGGACCTTCTCAATCCCACCAATATGCCCTCCGGAGAGGAGGCAGAGTCAGAGGACCCGGGGGGAGGCTTGTCCATCACTGTGGCTGAAGTCGATAAGGTAGTCAGAGGGCTCCTTGGTGGCAGGGCTTCTGGGGTGGATGAGATCCGCCCGGAGTTCCTCAAAGCTCTGGATGTTGTGGGGCAGTTGAACTCATTGAACTCTGGATCTGAGGATCACGTCGCTGCTGTTTGCAGACGATGTGGTCCTGTTAGCATCATCAGGCTGCTAACTTCAGCTCTTACTGGATCGGTTTGCTGCCGAGTGTGAAGCGGCCGGGATGAGAATCAGCACCTCCAAATCTGAGGCCATGGTTCTCAGCCGGAAAAGGGTAGAGAGTCCTCTCTGGGTCAGGGATCACATCTTGCCTCAAGTGGAGGAGTTTAAGTATCTCGGGGTCTTGTTCACAAGTGATGGTAAGATGGAGCGTGAGATTGACAGACGGATCAGCGCGGGGTCAGCAGTGATGCGGACCCTATACTGGTCTGTTGTGGTAAAGAAGGAGCTGAGCCACAAGGCAAGGCTCTCGATTTACCAGTCGATCTACGTTCCGACCCTCACCTATGGTCATGAGCTTTGAGTAATGACCGAAAGAACAAGATCGCGAATACAAGCGGCCGAAATGGGTTTTCTCCGCAGGGTGGCAGGGCTCTCCCTTAGAGATAGGGTGAGAAGCTCTGTCATCCGGGAGAGACTCGGAGTGGAGCCGCTACTCCTCCGCATTGAAAGGAGCCAGTTGAGGTGGTTCGGGCATCTGGTAAGGATGCCTCCTGGGCGCCTTCCTAGGGAGGTGTTCCAGGCAAGTCCGGCTGGAAGGAGACCACGGGGAAGACCCAGGACACGCTGGAGGGATTATATATCGGGGTTCCCCCAGTCGAGCTGGTGGAGGTGGCTGGGGCGAGGGAGGTCTGGGTCTCCCTACTTCGGTTGCTGCCCCCGCGACCCGAACCCCGGACAAGCGGAAGATAATGGATGGATGGTTGAAACCTGGCACAAATCAGAGGATAACCTTGTGCTAAATGAAGCCTGTCCTCCGGGTTATAGCTATATGGATAAAGCCCGTAGCTCTGGCCAAGGGGGTGGTTTGGCAGTCATTCATCGGGCCAAAAGGGAACTCTCAATCCTGCCTCTGTCTGGTATTACATCTATGGAATGTATAGCTTTCAAATGCAAACATCCATACTCTATGACTTTACTTCTAATATACCACCCTCCAAAGCCACATCCCTCATTTGTTCCTGAGATACATGACCTACTTACATCACTTTATTCCATGTCAACTAACATTGTCATCATTGGTGATGTAAATATTCATGTTGACAATCCTTCCTGTCGTCTTGCAACTGAGTTCCTGAGCCTGATTGACTGTCTAGGCCTCCATGCAGATCTCCAGCAAACTTTCCATCAAGTTTTCACTACAGCAGATGAACTGGTGGAACATTACAATGCTTCACTGTGCAGTGTTTTTGACCTCCATGCTCCTATTGGGACACGTGAAAAGGTCAGACTCAACACCCACCCCTGACCATCGACCGGAAAGGTCAGACTCAACACTCACCCCTGACCATCGAAGGTGCAGCTGTGGAGCAAGTAAGCTGCACCAAATTCCTGGGTGTGCACATTAGCGAGGACCTCTCATGGACCACCAACACAACCTCACAGGTAAAGAAAGCTCAGCGGCGCCTCTATTTCCTGCATAAGCTCAAGCAGGCAAGGACCCCTCAATCCATCATGACCACCTTGGGGAGGAAGCTGCACTGAGACCAACAGGAAGGCACTGCAGCGTGTTGTGAGAGCAGCTGGAAAGATAATTGGGACTCCACTACCCTCAGTGCAAGACATATACTGTACACCACCCGCCTCACTCGGAAAGCAACAACAATTTTGAGGGACACACACCAGCCAGCACACAGTTTGTTCAGCATGCTCCCCTCTGGAAGAAGATACAGAAGTCTTCGTTCCAACACCACGAAACTCAAAAACAGCTTTATCCACCAGGCGGTAAGGATGCTGAATTCCCTGCACTCTGTTTCATCCGGACTACTAAGGAAATAAATCCATTAATCAATTGACTCTTTCTTTTTGCACTATTATGCCTTTTGCACAAAAATAAAAATTAAGATTTTGACATTCTGCTGCTACTGTGACTTTGAAAAAAACTCAACTCAAACTCAGGTCTATATTTTTACTACTACTGTTACAAGTCATATATTGTTATTTATTTTACTATATATATTATATTACTATATATATATATATATATATATATATATATATATATATATTTATATTTATTATTATTCATTACTTTATTATTATTATTATTACTTTATTATTATTAGCATTATTATTAGCATATTATCATTATTATCATTAGCATTATTAATATTACTATTTATTATTGTTAGTTACTGCTATTATTACTATAGTTATTATGTTGTTATTATTATTATTATTATTATTATTATTATTATTATTATTATTATTATTATTATCATTATTATTATCATTACTGTTACTACTTGATTCGCATTTGCACTGCCCTTCATTGTCACTACAAAATCATAGTATTTAAACTTTTTAAATGTCATAAATGTCTGTAAACACGGGAAAGTGAGGAACATAATTTCGATTACTTTGTATGTAGGGTACATGTGAAGAAATTGACAATAAAGCCTACTTGACTTTGTGAAGTCAGTTTTGAACGCTCTGCTCGCTGGTACACACAATAACTCTGTAGATTAAAAATGGCTGGCCATTCCCTGGAATGTCGTTTTAAGAAGTCTGGGCTTACTGTCTACAAACTTGCTTTCCGTGTTCATCAAAAGGCCTATCAAAAACTGTTGAAGAAGGCACGCTAAAATTCTATTCAGATCAAATCAGGGATAACAGTGGAATCTCAAAGCAGCATTTTTCTACTGTAAGTCATCTTTTAAAACCACAGCTATCCTCTTCTGCTGAAGCCACAGAGGAGCGATGCAACAGCTTCATTGAGTTTTTTAGATCTAAAGTAAAAAATATCTAGTCTTCTTCCTCCATCAGCCTTTGTTATTGTCCATTCACCTAAGAGCATGCCAACCCTTCAGTCTTTGATGTAGTTCCAAAGAGGTGCATTGAGGGTATTTTGCAAGGAATGAGACCTTCTACCTGTATCTTAGACCCCATACCAACAGCTCTCCTCAAACTACTCATTCCTACTGTGAGTCCAATCATCACTCAGTTTGTGAATCTGTCATTACAGACTGGCCATATCACATCTTCCCTTAAAACTGGTGTCGTCCGTCCTACCCTTAAAAAGCCTTCACTAGACCCGGAAGTGTTTGCAAACTACGGGCCTATCTCCAACCTTCCTTTTTTGTCAGGTCATAGAGAAGGCAGTTGTTTTGCAACTCCAGAACCATCTAAAGGAAACAACTTGTTTGAGAAGTTCCAGTCTTCTGGCTTTCGTCCAGTGCACAGCATGGAAATGGCTCTACTTAGGGTAACAAATGACCTACTAATGTCAGCTGATGCAGGCTCACCATCCTTGCTTATTCTTCTGGACCTAACAGCAGCTTTTGACACAGTGGACCACTTCATCCTACTAGATCACCCCGATAACACCATTGGACTGTCTGGAACTGCCATGCAATGGTCATGTGTGGTGTTCCACAGGGGTCTGTTATTGGCCCAATTATTTTTACCATTTAGATATTACCTCTTGGACAAATTATTAGTAAACATGGGTTCTCCTTTCACTGCTATTCAGACGATACCCAACTTTACTTTAAAACTACACCAAGCTCCTCTGCAGCTCTGTCACAGCTTACCATATGTCTTGAGGATATAAAGGCATGGATGAGCAGCAACATTCTGCAGCTAAAAAAACTGAGGCACTACTTGTTGGTATCCCTCATCAAATAAATTCCTTCCCCATTACTCAATTTACTTTTGATGGTCCAATTATCACTTTCTCCTCTACAGTTACTAATCTAGGGGTTCGGCTTGATCCACAGCTGAATTTTAGCACTCACATAAAAACATCTGCGCAAAAATTCATTTCATCACCTTTGAAATATTGCAAAATTACATCCTCTTCTGACCCACAAAGACACCGAGAAACTTGTCCATGCCTTTGTTTCTTCAAGGCTGGACTACTGCAATAGCCTCTTTATTGGTATTTCTGGCAAGGGCATCCAGGCATTGCAATATATTCAAAATAGTGCCACCAGAATCTTAATGAGGGTTAGAAAATATGAATATATGAATTCTGAAATCTCTGCACTGACTCCCTGTCTCATCTCGGATAGAATACAAAATTCTTCTGATTACTTACAAATGTATTACTGGTCAAGTCTGTCAGAAATAATAAGAGTCCCAAAATGGCCGAAAGTTTGTATTGAAACAAAGGACGTTACTGTGTTCTTGCTGCCATTGGGAAGTGGGGTGGGGCAAGCTAGATTTGAACCAAAACCCTGGGCTTGGATTGGCTGATTTGAAACCTAGGGTGGTAATCTGTGATTGGCTTAGGCAGTTAGGGGCGGGAACTAGACGTAACGATATATACACAGGTAAACCCTTAGGTGGGTCTCTTTCTCATCAGACCCCGGAAGCATTCTTAGCACCTGAAAGCTGAATGAGGCAGACCCGCTGGCCAGCGTTATTTACTGACGGTGTTCATGGAAAATTCTCTTTGTTCTCAATAAACAAGTTGAGATGACCATCTTGCATCGGCTCGTTCTTTCTGCCTTTCCAAAAATCAAAAAGATCCAGCAAATGGTAGCAGAGGATGGTTTTTGGGAAGGTAAAAGAACAATAGCAATTCAGCACGGGACCTGGATTTCTGATTTGATGCAGGCGCTAACAAAAGGTAAGCAGATTTACTGCATAGTTTAGCTGCATTCGATATTTAGTGTAATGAGTGTGTGTTAATGCTGGAGTCCGTAAGTGTTATAAATTGTTGCTTTAATCAGTAAAATTCTTCATGAACACTGGAATTTAGATTTGGTACCGTTCCTAATATTAATATTAACACCGAAGTTTATGAGCGAGTGTAAAATGTAGTTAATGAATTAAAGAGTTTAAGAGAGAACGCGTGACGTGGTGCGATGACGCGTGACGTGGAGACTGGGTCCCACGGCCACATTGGGTTATAAGCAATTAACAGAACCGGGTTCTAGCGCTTTTTAGGTTTTAACTGGGTTCGTGAAACCGGGTTTCAGACCAGTAATTAGGAAATAAAGAATCGGAGTATTATTCAACGGGGTAAGCGAACCGGGTTCGTATCCAATGGTTGAAGAAGTAGCTGATTATTGGCTAGAATGATCGCGAGAGGCCTGGGGTCCCGTCGTTCCAGAATAGCAGGTTAAATTTCTAAATTAATTCTAAATTTCTTCGGTGCAAATATCAGGACAATTTTGTATGTGTGTTTGTTTTGTGTTTGTTTTGTTCTGTGTGGAACAGTAACACGTGTTTGCACACTGGTTGTCCGTTCAAAAGGTTTTATTCTGGTTTGTACTTGTTGATGATAACTTGGAGGTTTATTTTGTGAATTTAGCTGGTAAGTAAAGTGAAGTGGTTTAACTTGGTAAGTAATATTTGTAAGCTTGTGTTCTGTTTGTGTTTTATATAACCTAAATAACTTAACTAAAATGACTGATCTAACTGCAGTACAACTTAAAGATCTCTAAATGGGATTAGACATACCACACCTGAAAAAGATAGGGAGAGAGAATTCAACATGGCTGCTGCCTCAGGCTCCAGGTGAGGGCGCGTCTCTGATCCACATTCACCTGTGAAGCTCGGCGCCGCGTCCTTTGTCTGTGCTTTCCCCGCGGAGACGCCATGTCCTCCACATCGTCTTGCTCCTCGTCGGGGGAGACGAGCCCAGAGGATGTACCCCGAGGAGGAGGAACAATACGTGTCTATCTCCCCAACAAACAGCTGGACAGGGTGATCCAATTTTTATCCATTAGTCACACAGGGATATGCAGTCACTAGTAAATCATTTACCTCCTTTAGTTAAAGGTGCACAACCCTGGATTGATGAGTTTAGGATTCAGACAGCATCAGATAACTTGTGTTTGGGAGATCTCAGAGCGATTATGTTAAGGATGGACTATAGTGAGCCCTTTAAGCGAGTTGAAATGGCAGCATGTACTGATACTTTGCATTTTCGCACTCCTTTTTTAGGACATAGGGGGAAAATTTGGGATCAATTGCGCAGTGTGTTCCCAACCTAGAAAAATTTACAGGCCTTAGATGGCATAGTCTTAAACAAAGGGGAAGAGAGGGGGAAGAGGGAGGTGAGTTTTTAACCCATTTTCAGTCACTTTATCTTATTGAAAACGTTGTTAAACTTAATTCAACCTGATTGTGCCATATTTACCATTCGGTAGAGACATGTTATGCAAGAAAAATTCACTAGGGGTCACTTTGTCTTTTAGTAGTATGACGTTTAAGTTCACCTCCATAGACGAAGTAGGCAACTAGGAAAACAAGCCACACATTCAGACGTATTTTGGCTGAATTTTCAAAGATAAGCATATTTTCTTTGCACAGTGTAGTTTAAGAGGCTTTAATAATCAGAATTATGTAACTTTTTACAGCATAAATATGTTTTATAAGGGTCAAATAATTTTTTAAAAACACATGTGACCAAGTGGTTGAGATGGCTGTTTATGGTAAAAGTAGATACAGTATGCTTAGCTATAGTAATTACAACCAACTTTTTGGTTTGAATTAAAAATTTCTGATCATTCATATTTTGTTTTTGTAACACATTTATTGTTATTACATGCAATATATTTAAATCTATTTATTTCACAAATTTTGACACAAGGAAAGTGGTTCTAACAAATTGTATGCTATTTTCCCCTTATTTATTATCCCTTATTTTATTAATATTATTATTTTTTATTTATTTATTTAACATTTTTACAAATAATAGATGGACACTAAAGAATTTAATGGTCCAAGACCACATTCTGTCAGATGTTGAGTCTGATGTTGATCTGAGTGATGACGATTATAAAATAGAGGATCTAGATTATCTATGTTTTTTTTTAGCCCATCCAAACAGTAGATTCTGGAGCAACATCTTTTTAGTCAATGGATGATGAGGACATAGTTTCAACAAGTGCATCTTCAAACCGCCACCCCTTAAGAAAAAAATGTAAGAGGAAGAACTCCCTGAAAACAATTTCCCTAGAGGAGCCAGAGGACACAAGTAACCCTACTTCACCCATAGGCCTAAACAAAGGCAGGGAGGAAATCTAGAACCATGAAGACATCGGGACATTCCAGGTTCCTTATTCAAGCTTTGAGCACCCTGATGCTGTGAAGTCACCATTCCAGTAGTTGAAAACACTCTTCACTGACAATATGATTGAACATATTGCGCAACAGACCAATCTGTATTATGCTCAAGAGTTAAGGGAACCAATCAAAACTAGTCCACAAGAGACTGGAGAGCATTTGGCAAAGCTAATGCAATGTCTTAATGCACACCAGCAATGCTTCATAGCATACCACAAAAAATAAGTTCCCAGAACCAATTGTTACCTGTGGTGTAGGTGGTGAACAATTTGATTTTCTAATCACTGCTTCAGCATTCTCCAAATTGTCCAACTAATTTGTTAGGTCGTGATGTTTTGTGTAAACTGTCTGCTACGGTTTATTGCACTCCAAGCGGTACCTCTTTGGTCTTACCAGGACAGGAGATACCTACTTTGACCAAAATCTGTGTAATGAAACCCTTGATGGAACCAACTTCACAATCATGTGATGTTTACTGGGCTCGCCTAACAAGCTCGGAGAAACAGGGAGACTTTTCCAATTTAATGTACATTTTTCACTTGTGGAAACCTTGGTTAATGACTTTGGCTTCGTTACAGATGCCTCATAATCCATATCACTGTACTTTCTACTACACTAGAGAGTTGGACGGCCACGAATATGGAAGGGGTAACAACTCGTATTACTATAACAGCCATCTATGTGGGACCTGAGGGAGTAGCTGGAAGTGTACAGCTGAGTTTGGAACAGGGGGATTATTTTAAAGTGAATCCAGACATGCCACATGCACCACATGTCACATTACTTTTAACAAGAGGGCATGAAGCCAAGTCGTTAGAACCTATGGTTTTACGAGCGTGGACTTTGACTTATCAGCCGACTGGGATTGATCAGTTGTCCAAAACTGAGGATGGCAAGTATTGGAGAATTGACTGTAGTTGTATGGCTAAAGCAATTATGGAACATGTTTCTCTACCTAGACACCATGGACAAGAGCACACTGACCATAGCCTAGCTAATGACATGCTTAAAACTATACCTGACTCCTTGTGGACTAAGTCTAAGATAGATGTAGGCCATGCAAAACATCATCTGGCCCCAATTTCACAAAGGCCTGATGCTCAAGTTGTCTGTTGGAACCAATATCAACTTTCTCTAGAAGCTGTACAGGGTATTGCCCCCACCATTCAGGGCTTACTCTATGTAGGGGTCCTAGTTCCCACTCGTGAGTGGAACACACCAATTTTGCCAGTTAAAAAACCTGACAAGGATGAATACCTATGGTTCATGACCTACGGCTCATCAATCAGGTCACGGTTACTGAAAACATTCCAGTACCCAACCCATATAAAGCACTGCAAAATTTGACTCCTAATCAAACTTTTTTCACAGTAATTGATTTGGCTAATGCTTTTTTTCTGCATTCCACTATCTCCCCAGATCTCTAAAATCTTTGCATTTACTTACCAGGGACAACAGTACACCTATACTAGACTACCACAAGGTTACAAGGACAGCCCAGGTATTTTTTAACCAATGTTTAAATATCGACTTGACCCCACTTTTGACTAACCAGTTACTACACAAGGACAGTTCTTGTCAGTTCTTCCGCAACTCCCTGTTTGACAGACACTTGCACTGTTCTTTGCAGGCTGACAGAAGTGGGGTACAAAGTTAACAGGTCTAAGTTACAACTTTGTAGACCGGTTGTTACATTTCTAGGATGCTATATCTCTCCAAAGGGTCACACACTTACTTCCAAGGCTGTTGAAAGCATTTTGGCTTTTCCCAAACCAAAACCGTTAGCCAAATGTTGTCTTTTCTGGGCCTTACAGGCTATAGCAGAAATTGTGTTCCTAATTACACAGGTTTGACACAACCATTAAGGGCTATGGTCGCTAAATTAGCTCAGCGGAATCTAAAGGCTCTGATTGAATGGGACCCAAAATTGGAAAAGTGCTTTACTGAGGTTAAACGAAATTTAGCACACTCTGAAAACCATCAGTCCCCTGATTACACAAAGCCCTTTTACCTTGATGTTCCTGACATTGTTAATGCTGTTCTTTTCCAGAAAGGGGGGAGTAGCTCTGAAAAACAAAATTTTCAATTTCATAGCTCAAAATTGGATCCTGTGGTACTAGGACAACCACAATGTACTAAACATCTATATGCGCTAGCCAAAGCAGTAGATAAAACAGCCCACATTGTAATCATTAATCATTAACACCTCACATGGAGTAGTAGCTTTCTTGACATCATCAGCATTTACCTTGTCTAACGCTAGAAGACTAAAAGTCAGTGAAACATTATTACAGACAAACATCACATTTGCACCATCAAAGACTGTTAACATGACTAGTTCATTACTAGGATAGACGGAAGAGGACAGCGAGGTACATGTTTGTGAGTTAATGGCAAGTCAAGCACTCAGGGTCAGAGAGGATTTAGACACTGTACCTTTACAAAATAGTGACATAAAATTGTTTTGTGATGGATGCTGTTATAAAGGTGAGATGAGTTTAGTAGCATCTTATGTAGTGGTCACTGAGGTACAAGGACGGTTTGAAACTCTGAAGGATGGAATTGTACCTCAACCAGCATCCGCGCAGTTGGCTGAGATTATTGCAATAACACAAGCACTCAAATTAGCAACTGGTAAGAAGGTCAACATTTACACAGACTCAGCTTATGCACATTTGGCAATTCATGTAGATGGTCACCAATGGCTTAGACGTGGATTGGTTACAGCTCAGGGAACTCCTATTAAACATGTGACAGAATTACAGGATTTGTTGTCAGCAGTTCATCTACAGTCTCAGGTGGCAGTTGTCAAGAGTAAGGGACACTCTAATTTAAAATCTAAAATTGAAAAAGGGAATGATGCAGCTGATTCGGCAGCAAAAGCTGCAGGTGGTTTTACCAAACAATTAGTTGTACTCGCGACTCAAACGTTACCAGAACTCACAGAGGAATACTTGAAAGATATGCAGAATAGGGCCGGAGCTTATGAAAAGAATAAGTGGCTTCAAGGAAGCAAAGGAAGTAGATGGGATTTGGAGAAATCCAGAAGGTAAGATTGTTGCACCTGGTTCTGTGTTGAAGCTGCTGTTAATAGAAGCCCATGGTCCCACTCATGTAAGTACTAGAACGATGTTGCATAGTCTCAGAACTCATTGTTTGCACCCGAACTTAACACACATGGTTCAGTTGCATGTAAGAGAGTGTGCTGTATGTTAGGAGAATAATCCAACTCCAGCATACAAATTAAAGGCGGGGTCAGACCTTTCCAGTACCTGATGCATCATTCAAGGAAATTTGCATTGACTTTACTGATATGGGTCCAGACCGGGTGGTAAGAGGGTTTCATTATCTGTTGGTAATGGTTAACCGGTATACTAGCTAGGTTGAAGCCATACCTGCCAGGCGTGAAGATGCCAAAACTGTAGTGAAATGGCTTAAAACTGAATTGATTCCTAGATATGGTGTACCTACAATAATCAGGTCAGACAATGGAACACATTTTAGCAACAAACATTTGCATGAAGTGGAAAAAGCCATAGGCATTACACACAGATTTGGATTATCCCATCATCCCAGTTCACAGGGATTGGTGGAAAGAACTAATCAAACAATTAAGGCCAAATTGGCTAAGGCCTGCTACAAGTGAAAAATTGATTGGGTTGAAGCACTACCATTGGTGCTCATGTCTATGCGGAGCTCTCCTAGAGGAGATACCCATTATTCACCTCACCAACTGTTAATGGGGCGACCCATGCCAGGGCCACCGCATGTTGGATTTGAGGAATGAAGAATTGGACAGCTATATGGACGCTCTAACTAAATTTATTGCCAGTATTCCTTCCCAGGCTGTGCAGAGAGATCCAGTAGAGGATGAAAGTGAAGAACACTAGCCACTGCCAAAGATAGAGCCTGGACAGTGGGTTAAAATTAAGGTGCACAAAAAAAAGTGGGATCAAGCGAGGTGGACAGGACCTTGGGAGGTGAAGGAAGCCCCTCACATGCTGTGCATGTAAAAGGGAAGAAAGGTAACATCTGGTATCACCTAATTTACTGTGCTCCAGCAGAACCACCTTCTAGAACCTGGGCAGAGATCAAAGAGATTTGCAGGTATACTGTAGGTTCCAGAGAAGGCAGACGGCGCTCCTGAATAGTGGTGACATATTAACTAATGTCTATTAATTCACCAGCTGATGATCTCTGAAGCCTTGAGGATGCTGTTGGTCATAACAATGGCAAGACTAAGGTCATAACAATGGCAATCCTTATGTTTGTGTCAATCCTAACCCTTTCAGTTGTTTTAGGTATAGAGGTCATGCAAAGAATGGAGTTATCAGGGTCATAAGGTCTGTAAGAGCAAGCAACTGTTTAGGCTGGTGATAATTTACCTTAACATCCAATGTAATGATGCTTGATTTATGCACAGTAATCAACTGTAGAACCAGTGGGAAATGGTTTAACAAACATGATGTGTATGGGTGTTTATGGATTGGGAATATGTACAGCGGTCGTATTCTCCCAGAACGAAGGTCGGCTTTCTGTCCAGACTGGAGTTTGAAATCATTCTTAATCCTATCCGGTGACTGATCAACCAACTCTTCGTAATGTCAAAACATATAAAGGTAACTACATTTGCTTTAAGTCTAACAGCGGAAAAGGTATGAACCAAAAAGACTTTCCTGAGGGATGGTGTGAGGAAGTCATTGAGGTTAAAGATAATACAGGTGTCTCTCCTAAAATTATAATGAACCAGACAGTGTCGAGAGCTGTTTTAGTATGGTTGTGCGGTGACATGAAGATCAGAAGACAACTGGTTGGTGAGTGGTATGGAGAATGTACATTGGTGTATTTATTCATGCCTTTTAAAACCTATAAACAGCATGGTGTTGATGACGCTGCAGACATTCTGGGAATCATGTGGACCATCACCGATACAGCCGAGAATTGAAGCTGGGTGGATCATTCTACAAAACTGTTTGGTTTCTTGCCTTAAACTCATCCGGCACCCCCCTTGGAACCCCTATACCATCGATCCAAATAACTGCAGGGTTTGAAAGTGTTTTCTTCTGGTTGTCTACGGTTAACAAGTACATGGATTGGATAAATTACTTGTATTATAATCAACAGAGATTTGTTCATTTTAGCATCCAAGCAATCGAAGGCATTAGGGATCAATTGGACAAAACCTCCCTAATTGCAATTCAAAATAGAATGGCCTTAGATATGTTATTGGCAGAAAAAGGGTGTGTGTGTGAAATTATAGGAACATCTTTCTGTACATTTATTCCAAATAATACCGCACTGGATGTGAGTGTGTCTAGAACATTAGATGGTTTAAAAGCATTGTCTAAGGAGTGGAAGGAGAACTCAGGTATTGATAACAGGTGGACTACATGGTTAGACAAAATGTTTGGATCATGGAAGGAGGTAATTTTGAGTTTCTTGGTATCGGTTTATGTTGGATTTATGATCCTAATAGTTTGCGGATGTTGTTCTGTGCCTTGCCTGAGGACATTAATTGAAAAGTTTGTTGTAGGTGTGGTGAACCGTGGAGTGAGTGGTGAACAGGATAGATCTGCGGTGAGGATGCTGATCCTCGGTGTGACAAGGGACCAGTCCCTGGAGCAAGAAGAGGATGCTTCTCTGGAGGTGTCAACAGACCTATTCAGTGTGGTATAGAGTCAGTACTAACTCTGCTTTCAGGAACAGAAGACAACAAGGTTGCTGCTTTCTGATGACGACGAAAGATCTGATGACGACGAAAGAGCTGCTGAGGACGACGAAAGAGCTGCTACTGAGGACAATAGGAGGACAACGATGATGATAGGACAACGACGACGATGAAAGAACAGACGATAACTTTAAGAACCAATGAGGGAATACTGTTAATAAAGAACTAATGTAGCAAGCAGATACTGACCAGGAGAACTGAACCTTGAAGAATCTTCTGGGAAAGTTTCTGACTCTAGTGCCAGAGCCCGCTGTAGTCCCTCCAGCTCCAAAACTCGTTTACCGCCTTCCCGTCCTTAATCGTCTCCCATCACGGTCGCTCATGGTCCTCTTCCAACCACGGTACCATCAGTACACTCCTCGGCTTACATTATATCCCACCAGTGCCGATGGTCATCCCGCAGGGCCCGGGGCCCTCCGTTTTCCTCTCCTCTCTCTGTTGTCTGCTCCCCCTAGGTCGTTCATTTTTTTTTTTTTTGGGGGGGGGGGGGGGAGTAATGTAAGGAGTGCTAGGCACTCCTCACCTGTTTCTCATTATCATTTAGTTATTTCCGTTTAGTGGTTCGCATTTAGTTAATTAATTTGTTATTTTCATTGGTTTCTTTTATTTCTCATGTTGTCTGTTTATATCCCAGACCGGCATTATTTCAAGTCACGCAGTGTCCGAGTCCTCGGCTCTTTTGTATCGATTCAGCGAATCAATAAATACCAATGCAATTACCAGCACCTCCTGGATCCTCTCTGCACTCCGGTGCTTGCTTTTTAGCCTCTGAAGACACCAGCCTGACCGCTGGTGTCTGCAGAGGCTGACACCAGAGAGCTCTGAGAGCTCAAATCATTCAAGTGCATCCCCTCAAACCAAAGCATCATTATTTATTTATTTGTTTTCAATTTAATTCAATATACAACCAAGAAATGAGATTTTCCTCAATGGTACCACCATTTAATTGTGTTGCAAATGATATCTGCATATGTACTCACAACAACTTCATGAACTCGAAGATGTTCAATGTACATCTTCGCCCCCCTGTCCTGGGTCTATATGAGAGATATACCGGTAAACCGTCCTAGAAAATACCAATGGGCAGAACTGGATCGTAGCAGCAAAAGGTGAGTACGAGGCGAGAACCAAACGCACAGAAACACCATAGCATACAAATGTAACCAGAAAACTCTGCAAAGGTGGATCCGGGACGCCGGCTTAAATAGAGTGCCTGCTAATGAGAATCACCTGATCAGTACTCAGGAGAGGTAGAGCGCTGATTGGTGGATGGTGAATCAGGTGTATCAGTGGGTGTGTGTGTAGGTGAGGTAGGCGGAGCAGTGGAAGTGGGTGTGAGTGTAACATTACCCCCTCCTGAAAAAGGCAGCTCATCCCGAGGAGCCTCCCGCTGAGACCTGGAGTGTTTGCCTCGGTGGGGTGGATGACCTCTGGGACATGGGGCGGGACGGTCAGGGTGATCCCAGTGGAAATCCCGAATGAGACTCTGGTCCGGGATGTCTTCAGCGGAAACCCAGCTCCTCTCCTCTGGACCAAAGCCCTCCCAATCGACAAGGTACTGCAGCTGACCTTTGTGATGACGGGAATTCAACAGGGAGGCCACCGAGTAAATGTTGGAACCTTCACCCTCGGTTGTCTCCCCACCCGTCTCCCTCCAATTATCATCAAGCAGCCCTGTAACGAAAGGCTTCAGAAGAGAGACGTGGAATGTGGTGTGGATCCGAAGATGGCTGGGTAACTGAAGACATACCGCCACTTCGTTGATAACCGCCTCAATCCTAAACATCTGACATCTGATGTCCCGGGTATTAAGCCAAACCATGTCGCCAACCCTAAATTGGGGAGTGGGACCTCGAGCGCGATCAGCGAACCACTTGTATCTGCGAATAACCACATCAATGCGCCGGTGGACCTGAGACCATACCTCCTCGCTGCGCCGAAACCAGGCGTCAACCGCCGGTGCATCGGTGTTCTCCCCATTCCAAGGTGCAAAGGGCGGTTGGTAACCCAATACACATTGGAATGGGGTGATGCCGGTGGCCGATCTCTGCCCAGGGGAGGTAGCGAGACCTGTCAGAAGGGTTACGATGTGCATAAATACGAAGAAATGTATTAATTTCTTGATGCGTGCACTCGCAGGCCCCATTGGTTTGTGGGTGGAAACCGTTGGTTAAACTGATGGATGAATCCAACTTCTCACAAAAAGCCTTCCAGACAGCAGAAGTAAACTGGGGTCCTCTATCAGATAGAATCACCTCGGGGATGCCGAATGCGATGAAAACCCTGGAGAACAACATCTCGGTCGTTTCAAATGCTGAGGGCAGACCCTTAAGAGGGAATAATTTGACTGCCCGAGAGAAGCGATCGAGGACCGAGAGGATGACGTTATAGCCATTGGAGGAAGGTAGGCTGGTAACAAAGTCCAGGGCGATGTGGGACCACGGCCTCTCCGGCACCGGTAGGGGACAGAGCTTACCAGCCGGAAGCACTCGAGGAGTCTTACAGGCTGCGCAGGTGGAACAGGAACGTACAAAGGTTTGTACATCAGCCTGCAAGGACTCCCACCAATACTTCCGCTGGATAAGTTGGGTAGTACGTAACACCCCTGGGTGACCGGTGCTTAGACAGGAGTGAGCCCACATAATGACCCTGGACCTAAATGGTTGGGGAACGAAAGTAACCCCCGTCGGACATTCAGGTGGTGTGGTAAGGTTGCGCAGCGCCTCCTGTATCTGTGAATCCAGTTCCCACTGGATTCGCCCTAAGAACTTGTGTGAGGGGATAATGGGACTCCCCCATTCAGGATCGGACTCCGATGGGCCATGGATGCGTGAAAGTGCGTCCGCCCTATTATTCTGGGCAACGGGACGAAACGAAATCTGGAGATTGAATTGATTGAAAAATAAAGCCCACCGGGCCTGGCGAGCATTAAGGCGCCACGCACCCTTAACATATTCTAAATTTTTATGGTCAGTAATTATCAGTACTGGATAGGAGGAACTCATCAGCCAATGATGCCATTCCTCCAAGGCTAACTTGATGGCCAACAGCTCTCGATCCCCGATCTCATAGTTACATTCGGCAGGTATGAATTTATGGGAAAAGTACGCGATGGGAACCGCATTGGCTAATCCACCAGTCGTCTGAGAAAGGACGGCGCTGGTCCCACTGCAGGAGGCATCCACTTCCACGGTGAACTGTCGTCCGGGGTCAGGATGGGCCAGAACAGGTTTAGAAGTAAAGCTCTGTTTAAGGGTGTTAAAGGCCCGATCCGCCTCCGAACTCCAGCGCAACGAGGAAGGGCTGCCCCTGAGACTAGAGGTGAGTGGGAGAGCAATTTGGCTGAAATTTTTTATAAATTGCCGATAGAAATTAGCGAAACCTAAGAAACGTTGTAGTTCACTGGGTGTGGCCGGCGTCGGCCAGTCTAGAACCGCCTTGACCTTGTTTGGGTCCATTTCAATCCCTTTATAGGAGATAATGAACCCCAAGAACGAGATAGACTCCTGGTGGAATGCGCACTTCTCCCCTTTAACATAGAGACCATTTGCGAGAAGTTGGGCAAGAACCCGACGAACCAACGCGACATGGGAGGCCAAATCACCGGTGAAAATCAAGACATCGTCCAGGTAAACGATAACTCCTTGATGTAAAAATTCTCTGAGCACGTCATTAATGAATGCTTGAAAAACCGCAGGGGCATTAGTGAGGCCGAAGGGCATCACGCGGTACTCGTAATGCCCTTAGGTGGTGATAAAGGCGATCTTCCACTCATCTCCCCTCCGAATCCTTACCAAATTATACGCGTTTCTGAGGTCAGTTTTAGAAAACACGCTCGCCCCATGAAGCTGCTCTAAATTAGACAGTACCAAAGGGAACGGATAAGGATACCGTTTAGTAGCTTTATTGAGCTCGCGAAAATCTATGCAAGGCCATAACTCACCCCCTTGCTTCGGGACGAAGAAAAAACTGGATGCGGCTGGGGATTTTGAAGGTCGAATAAACCCATTGCGAAGTGCTTCAGCAATATATTCCTTCATCGTGCGTGTTTCAGCAGCACATAAAGGGTAGGGGCGCACATAAGGTAATTTGGCCCCGGGTAATAGATCTATGGAGCAGTCGTAGTGCCGATGAGGAGGTAGCGTGCACGCATGATGTTCACTAAAGACCTCCGCGAGGTCTGCGTACTCCGCTGGTACCTGAGCAGGAAGCTGGGGTTTCGGAGACACCTGCGTAGATGAAAGAGAAAGGCGGGGGGGGAGGTTGAGAGCACTCACTACGGCAGTGGGATGACCATGACCGGATCCGCAACAGGCCCCAAGAGATCATAGGATCATGACGCCGCAGCCAAGGCAAACCTAAAACAATAGGTACTAAAGTGGAAGAAATAATAAAAAATTTAATTTTCTCAAAATGATTTTTCCCGATACCTAACCAGAGAATAGGTGTAGTGCTCTTGACTGCCCCTGATGGGAGGGGATTACCATCGACAGCTTAAACAGAAATTTGGGTCTCTAGGGACTCCTCAGGAATCTCCCATAAGCGGCAAAACTCTCGGTCAATGAAGTTGCCATCGGCTCCCGAGTCCACCAGTGCAGAAGAAGATACAGATTCGCCTTTAATGAACAACAAGACGTTAATTCGCAATGAACGATTAATAGCGACCCCCGAGTCTCTCACCGAAACTTTCGGGGCGGTATGTGACGGCGAAGTATGAGACGAACGAAAAGGATGGGAGCCTTCGATTATGTGTAGATTATCGACAGCTAAATGCCCGTCGTGATGCTTACCCTCTTCCCAGGATCGAGGAGTCCTTGGATGCTCTAGCCGGTGCAAAATGGTTCTCGACCCTGGATTTAGCCAGTGGCTATAACCAAGTTCCTGTGTTAGAAAAAGACAAGTGTAAAACTGCTTTTGTACTCCATTTGGCTTGTTTGAATTTATTCTTATGCCGTTTGGACTTTGTAACACCCCCGCTACCTTTCAGCGGCTCATGGAGCGCATGTTTGGCGATTGTCGCTACCAGTCTGTCTTATTATACCTTGACGATGTGATTGTGTTTTCATCTAGTGTCGACCAGCATCTGGAACAGCAAGCAGAAGTGTTCTCTCGGCTCCAGAAACAAGGGCTCAAAGTCAAATTGTCAAAGTGTTACTTTTTCCAGCTGCAAGTGAATTATCTTGGACATGTCGTGTCAAGAGAAGGCGTGGCCACAGATCCAGCTAAGATCGAAGTAGTGAGAGAGTGGAGAAGGCCCTCACATCTTGCAGAACTACGTTCCTTTCTTGGTTTTGCCAGCTATTATCGGCGCTTTGTAGAAGGGTTCTCCGAGTTAGCTTCTCCTCTACACCAGCTGGTTGGGAAACTTGTGGGTGCTCGCTGAAAGGGGAAGACTCCACCTGTCCCGTTGGCAGCTTCTTGGGATGAAGCGTGTGAATTTGCTTTCCAGTCACTGAAAAAGCGACTTACATCTGCCCCAGTTTAGCTTATGCAGATTTCAGCAAGCCTTTTATCGTAGAGGTAGATGCCAGCCATGGCGGGTTGGGAGCAGTTCTTTCCCAAGAACACGAGGGCAAGGTGCATCCAATTGCTTTTGCCAGCAGAGGATTGAGGCCAGCAGAGCGGAACATGGAGAACTACAGTTCATTGAAGTTGGAACTTCTTGCCGTTAAGTGGGTAGTAACTGAGAAATATCGTGAGTACTTGCTGGGAAACGAGTTCATCATTTTAACGGATAATAATCCTTTGAGGCGGCACGGTGGCTTAGTGGTTAGCACGTTCGCCTCTCAGCGCTAGGGATTCCCGGTTCGAATCCCCATCTGGGTGGAGTTTCCATGTTCTCCCCGTGTCCGTGTGGGTTTCCTCCGGGTTCTCCGGTTTCCTCCCACAGTCCAAAAACATGGATCAAGTTAATTGAGTTCCCTAAATTGCCCCATATAGAGTGTGTTTGAGTGTGTGAGTGTGTACCCAGCGATGGATTGGCGCCCTGTCCTGGGTGTATCTGCCCAGCGCCCGAGACGTTCTCCCCTGGATGGGCATGGGGAACCTCACCGCGACCCTAATAGAGGATGAAGCGGGAGATAATGAATGAATGAATAATCCTTTGAGTCATCTTCAGACTGCAAAGCTTGGAGCCATAGAGCAACGCTGGGCAGCACAATTGTCCGCTTTCAATTTTAAAATTAAGTATCGTCCCGGGAAAAGTAATCAGAATGCTGATGCCTTGTCCAGGCAGTATGTGGAGCATTTCGCCATTGGAACAGAGGTCCTACCACTGAGGTTTGAGGTCTTGGAGAGCGAACCAGTAACTGTAGAGGCACGTCAGTGTAGAGAGATGGTGGCCTTCGCTGGACGATCCCCATTAGACTTGCGCTTGTTGCAAGAGGCAGATCCAGTCATCGGGCCAGTGTGCAAATTCCGTAAGGAAGGGCCGTATCCTAGAGCAGAGGAGCGAGAAGCCCTGTCCAGTCCAACTAAGGCTCTTTTTCGGCAGTGGAATTGTTTGCTGGAGAAAGAAGGAGTCTTGTATCGAGCTGTCCACCCACCTGGGGACGAACCTGTCAACTGCTCCTTCCAACACACATGTAAGAAGAAGTCCTGATCAGTGTTCATAATGACCATGGGCACCAAGGAATAGAAAGAACACTCAAACTGCTTCAGAACCACTGTTTTTGGCCTGGTATGTCCAAAGATGTGGAGAGATGGTGTCAGCAGTGCTAAAGGTGTGTACTAGGGAAAGCTGTTCAACCAATGATTCAAGCATTCCAAGGCACGCTACAAGCAACTTGGCCTCATGAGATCCTAGCCATCAATTTTACCCTCTCGGAACTGGCAAGTGATGGAAGGGAAAATGTGTTGATTCTTACTGATGTATTTTACCAAATATACTCAAGCCATTCCTACAAGAGATCAACGAGCAAGTACAGTGGCCAAGGTGTTAGTTCAACACTGGTTTCACCGCTTTGGCGTACCTTCCCGAATCCAATCAGACCAAGGTAGAAACTTTGAAAGTACTTTGATTCAGCAGCTGTGCAAGACATATCGGGCCCAGAAGAGTAGGACCACTGCATATAGGCCTCAAGAGAATGGCCAATGCGAACGATTTAACCGAACACTGCATGACCTACTGCGAACATTGCCACCAACAGAAAAAAAGACATTGGCCTGAGTATCTGTCTCAGTTAGTCTTTGCTTATAACACCACTCCTTATCAATCCACAGGAAAGACCCCATATTATCTCATGTTCTGGTATGAGCCAAAGGTTCCTATTGATTTTCTGCTAGGGACTGAGGATGATGCATGTTGGAATTTATAGAACATAAAAGACATATATTGCATTAATGTATCCTAACTGTTTGAAAGTATGTAATCTGTGTGTTTTAATGGGTCAACTGAAGATGCAAAACAGGAACAATGGGACAGTCAACAGAAACAGGCCTTAAGTTCATGCCCTAGGAGGAGGCAGGAAGCAGGACCAGATGG
The DNA here is from genome assembly GCA_019802505.1 of Corydoras sp. C115. NCBI lineage: Eukaryota > Metazoa > Chordata > Actinopteri > Siluriformes > Callichthyidae > Corydoras > Corydoras sp. C115. The sequence goes on from JAFMOC010000141.1 coordinate 1,463,709, forward strand.
TGGAGATGTTTAAGAGGATGTTCTCACCAAGACAATGGACTGCTTATGCACATACATAGGAAAAGGACAGCCCTCCTAAGGTTTATAAACTGAAGCTGGATCTTTGAGAGTCAGAGCTCTCTCATCAATCGTGGTTGCCTGCCATTGATGATTTTTCTGTACACTTGGTTGTCTATTTAGTAACTTGCATTAAAATCTGTTTGGAACAACCTGCATCTCCGAGGCCGTTTATTGAACATCTAACATGCACCACAAGAGGACACCTTAGATGAATGGATCCGGAAACATCAGCAAAGTTTGAGGCTGGCTCGGGAGCACGTGAGTGAAAGAACAAAGAAATGGGCTCAACAGCGAAACCAGAAGCATAATGATCGAGTAAACGACACTGGCTTTGAAGAAGGGCAGCTGGTGTACAAAAGGAACCATGTGCTGGGCCGAAACAAAATACAAGATTATTGGAACTCCAAGTGTATAGAGTGGTCCGGAGACCAGTAAAAGGAGTTGTCTACTCTGTAGTCCCTGCCAAGTCCAGCAGGTACATTGGACAGAGTTGAGAGCAGTCCCAGAAGGGCCGCGACAGGTGCCAGTAGAGGCTCCATCTACACCAAGTTCGGTGACCTCAGGAAGTGAGACAGAGGAACTGTCAGAATCCCTAATTCTATGCGTGGAAGGGAGCCAGGAGGATGTTGCTGCACCAAAGATTGGAGTTCTACATGAAGTAGATGTTCCAGTTGATAACATGCCCACTCGACGCTCAAGTAGGTCTACAGCAGGCCAACATTCAAATCCCTTTAGACTTCCCCGTACAGTGTGTACAGCAACCATGCGAGAGGAGGCCTAGCAAGGGTATGTTCAGAATGACAATCGTCAGGACGCCGATTCCTTTGGAGGGGGTGTAATGTAGCCAGTGGGACTTGGGGCTGTGGTTAATGGGTTGCGATTTGGCATTGGCTGAGGTTCCCGGGGTTTTGTGGACAGGCTGATTTATGGGTAACTAAGGGGTCCTGGTAGCAGTAGTAGCTAAGCTAGCCAAACATACGGTGTGTGTGGGATCAGTGCGAGTCACTGGAATAAAGCCAGAGGTGTGTAAGTATAAGGTGTGTTTTTAATCTATTTTTTGGCATTTGTGTTCAAGTAAATCGTGGCATAGCACATTGTGTGTTTTTATAATTAGACTGAGACAGAGGCTGGTTGGAAACGTGTGTGAGTGCTGGCTTGTGTGTATTGCAGCACAGAGAGTAACACAGAGCTCAGAAGTAATTAAAGGTATGTTGCTGTGTAATTCCCCCCCCCCCCCCCCCTTTTTCATGTGTTCTTTTTTTTATGTTAAATATTTAACTAGTAATTTATCCTTGTGCGTAGGCTAGTTGAGAGCTGCACTATGGTCATAAGAAGCTGACTGGGAGAACGATAGAATTGCTGCCTGTGAATGGGGTATGTATCTGTAACATCTGAGACTGTGCATATTTTAATAGATTGGATTTAACTTACTGATATGGTGCTTGTGTTGTTGTTAAAATTATTTAATGTTATGTTCTCTTGCCCCTTCTGCTTAAACAGATTCCAGTGATTTTAATGGGGCCAGCTGCTGTTTTCTTATGAGGGTTTTTTTTTCTTTCTTTTTGGAGTTTTCTTAAGACTGTTGTTTTTTTTTTTTTTTTTTTGTCTTTTTTGTTTTGTTTTACACACTTCTATTTAGCTGTTTCGTTTTATTGTGTCGCTACAAGTTTTTTATGACGAAATGTGAAGTATAAGTACTGTTCTCTTTTACCAAACATTTAGAAGTTATTTTAAATACTTTGACTGCTGCTCTGACTCTTGGAGTATACAGTATAACAATTTTTGTTATTTATATTTATATTTCGCCTAGTAAGGTCTGGTTATGGCTAATTATATCATAGGTTTCTTTAAATCTGGGTAATGAGAAGGCTATCTAGTCAGTAATTGTAGTGGTGTGCAGTGATCACTAATTTGATTTGTAATGAAAATTCCTATTATTATTATTATTGGGTTTTCCTTATTTTTTTATTTTTTTTTTATTTATTAGCGTATAGTCACTACTGAGTTGTTTAGCTGTTCCATCCCTACCCTGATACCTAGTTATGATTAGTTGTTTATTTATATTTATTTTGTAATTAAAGATTTATGGTTTATTTTCTTATTTGAGAGTTATGATTATTGTTTCTTCTGCTTGCCTGCCAACCTTTTGTGACCAAAGACTTTTAATAAAGGAAATTGTGTGTGTATTGATATTTCAGAGCTCCCCTTGCTCTAGGTCTAAACTAAGGGGTGGTGTAGTGGGTTTTAGTTAAATAGCCAAAAAAGGAGGGTTACAGGCCACATGAGTTTGGGAGCTGTATGTCATATGGTTGATTTTCAGGCCACTGTAATGTTAGTTCAATGTTTTAAAAGCATTGCCTAACTGAACAGAGTAAAAGAGTCACTGTACTGCAGAGATTTGACCTAGGGCCTCCAATCTTAGCATACTCTATCAGGCTATGATCTAGTCTTAACTTAATGAGTTTGGGAGCTGTATGTCAAACAGTTGGTTTGTAGGCCACTGAAATGTTACTACAGTTTTTCTCTCGTAAAAGCATTGCATAAATGAACAGCATTTCCTAACTGCAGGGATTTGACCTAGGATCTCCAAAGTCAGGCCACACCATCATGATATGAACAAGTATAAACCTACTGAGTTTGTGAGCTGTATCTTACACAGTTGGTTTGTAGGCCACTGAAATGTCAGTTCAGTTTTTCCTATTTAAAAGCATCGCCTAACGAAACAAAATTAAAAAGTCAATGTACTGCAGAGATTAAACATAGGGTTTCCAAACTCAGGAGACACTATCAAGCTATGAACTAGTCTAAAGCTACTGAGTTTGGGAGCTGTATGTCAAATGGTTGGTTTTTAGGCCACTGAAATGTAAATACAGTTTTTGCTATTTAAAAGCATTGCCTAACTGAACAAAGTAAAATAGTCACTGTACTGCAGGGATTTTACCTAGTGTCTTCAAATCAGGATGCACTATCTACCTATGAACTAATCTAGTCCTACTGAGTTTGGGAGCTGTATGTCATATGGTTGATTTTCAGGCCACTGTAATGTTAGTTCAATGTTTTTAAAAGCATTGCCTAACTGAACAGAGAAAAAGAGTCACTGTACTGCAGAGATTTGACCTAGGGCCTCTTATATCAGCATACCCTATCAGGCTATGAACTAGTCTAAACCTACTGAGTTTGGGAGCTGTATGTCAAATGGTTGGTTTGTAGGCCACTGAAATGTAGGTTAGTTTATTCTATTTAAGCATTGCCTAACTGAACAAAGTAAAATAGTCACTGTACTGCAGGGACCATCATGCTACGAACTAGTCTAAAGCTACTGAGTTTGGGAGCTGTATGTCAAATGTTTGGGTTGTAGGCAACTGAAATGTTACTTCAGGTTTTCCTATTTAATATCATTGCCTAACTGAACAAAGTGAAAGTGTCACTGTATTGTAGTGTTTTGACCTAGGGACTCCAAACTCAGGCCACACCATCAGGATGTGAACTCTAAACCTACTGAGTTTGAGAGCTGTATGTCATACAGTTGGTTTGTAGGCCAATGAAATGTTAGTTCAGTTTTACCTATTTAAAAAGCATTGCCTAACTGAACAATGTAAAAGAGTAACTGTATTGCAGGTATTTGACCTAGGGTCTCCAAACTTATGCTACATGATCATGCTAGTCCAGTGCTTCTCAAATAGTGGGGCGCGCCCCCCTGGGGAGGCGCAGTGCGGTGCATGGGGGGGCGCATAACAAGAAATCACAGAGCAAGTGATATTAAGTGTACTGAACAATCCCTCAAGAGACAACATGGAAAAATATTTAACAGAGATGAGGAGAGAAAGGCGGAGAGAGACGAAGATAACGAGAGCAACAAAAGTCAACCGAAAACTAAATGTCGAAGTGTATGTAGCGCCTGGCTTCACTGTAACTGTAACTTCACGGTAACTGAGGTGAAGACGAAGAAAGACCGGCGTGTCTGCTGTGTCTTTAAATGTTGGCAGTGGACAGCGTGAAGCCAAATAGATGAAGGTGTCACTTAAAGACATTACACCCCGATCACACTGATAACCGCTTGAGTTTTTAAATCGTAAACGTGACGCGTATATCCAGCAAATATAACGCTTTATGAAAGCTGCTTCAGAAAAGCTGCAAAACGGACGCGTTGGAGACATTAGTTCTGACTTCCTCAAAAAAAATAAAAAAAAATAATAAATAATAAAAAAAATACAGCACAAATCGTTGTATTCATTTTTGTTTTGTAGGTTAAAGTGTTAATAAATTGAGCTCCTAAATTAATGTTGCTGATGAATTTGAATTGTTTATTCTTTATTGATTTTATTTTATTTCATTTTTCAGTATCAAATGCCAGTCAGTTCAAAAATGTTTCACGTTTAAATAAGGATTTTATTCGTTTCTGTTACAAACTAAAAAACAAAGTTAATAAAATTATTCTTTGTTCTAAGTTGCTCTGTATTTCTTTTTTGTATTCTTTATTGTTAATAAGGAGACATTGTTATAAAAGAGGTGTATATAACAAATTTATAGACAAATCATACTACAATGGGCGTGTAAAAATAATTTATCCCATTTTTGATAAATTTGGGGGGGATAAATCATGTGGGGGATGAGGTGAGTGTGCGTGTGTGTGGGGGGGCGCAAAATGTTTTCTTCCTAGGGGGGCTTAACAGAAAATAATTGAGAATAACTGTGCTAGTCTAAAGCTACTGAGTTTGGGAATTGTATGTCATACATATGGTTTGTAGGCCACTGAAATTGTAGTTGAGTTTTTCCTATTAAAAACATTGCCTAACTGAACAAAGTAAAAGAGTCCCTGTACTGTAGAGATTTGACCTAGGGTCTCCAAACACAGGATACACTACCTACCTATTAACTATTGAGATTGGGAGCTGTATGTCATACAGTTGGTTTGTAAGCCACTGAAATGTTAGTTCAGTTTTTCCTATTTAAGCATTGCCTAACTGAACAAAGTAAAAGAGTCACTGTACTGCAGGGATTTAATCTAAGGTCTCTAAATTTAATGAGTTTGGGAGCTGTATGTCAAACAGTTGGTTTGTAGGCCACTGAAATGTTACATCAGTTTTTCCTATTTAAAAGCATTGCCTAATGAAACAAAATTAAAAAGTCAATGTATTACAGAGATTAACCATAGGGTTTCCAAACTCAGGATAAACTATCTACATATGAACCAGTCTAAACCTACTGAGTTTGTGAGCTGTATTTCATATTGTTGTTTTTTTAGGCCACTGAAATGTTAGATCAGTTTTTTTTTTTTTTTTAATGAAAGCATTGCCTAACTGAACAAATTAAGAGTCACTGCACTGCAGGGATTTGATCTAGGCTCTCCAAATCAGGATACACTGCTTATCTATAAACTAGTCTAATCCTAATTGGGAGCTTTATATCATGTAGTTGGTTTGTAGGCCACTGAAATGTTAGTTCAGGTTTTCCTATTAAAAACATTCACTTTGTTCAGTTAGGCAAAGAGTCACTGTACTGCAGGTATTTGACCTAGGATCTCCAAACTCAGGATACATTTTCAAGCTATGAGCTAGTTTACACTTGAGTTTGGTAGCTCTATGTCAAACAGTTGGTTTGTAGGCCACTGAAATGTTAGTTCAGTTTTTCCTATTTAACCCTTTAACATCCTGCTCAACCGTTTGGTAGAGCACATTTTCAGTCACTATATCTTATTGAAATGTATGTACCATTTGGTAAAGATATGTTATGGAAGAAAAATTCACTAGGGGTCCCTTTGTCTTTTAGTAGTATGACGTTTAAATTCACCTCCATAGACAAAGTCAGCAACCAGCAAAACAAGTCACACAATCGGACGTTTTTTTGCCGAATTCTCAAAGATAAGCATATTTACTTTGCACAGTGTAGTTTGAGAGGCTTCAATAAATCAGAATTATGTAACTTTTTACGGCATAAATATGTTTTATAAGGGTCAATAAAATTTTTTAAAACACACGTGACCAAGCGGTTGAAATGGCTGTTTATGGTAAAAGTATATACAGTATGCTTAGCTATAGTAATTAGAACCAACTTTTTGGTTTGAATTAAAAATCTCTGATCATTCATATTTTGTTTTTGTAACACATTTATTGTTACTACATGCAATATATTTAAATCTATTTATTTCACAAATTTTGACACATACAAGGAAAATGGTTCTAACAAATTGTATGCTATTTTCCCCTTTATTTATTATCCCTTATTTTATTATTATTTATTTATTTTTACAAATAATAGATGGACACAAAAATATTTAATGGGCCAAGACCACGTTCTGTGCTAGTCCTCCAGAAAATCCTTAAGAGTCTGATGTTGATCTGAGTGATGACGATTATCAAATAGAGGATCTAGATTATCTATATCAGGGGTGCTCAATACGTCGACCGGTCGATCGCGAAGGGGTGTCAGGTAGATCGCGATGGAGGTTTGAGAAAAAAAAAAAGCGTTTATCACGTGTCAGCGTTTTTTTTTTTTTTACAGCACAGTATCGGAGGCGCTTATACACACACGCGCACACATTCACACACAATGTGATCCATTCTAAATTGCGACCTTTATCGCTGTGTAAGCAAGCTGTCTGCCCACCCCCCCTTGTCTCTCTCTCTCTTGCTGTTCCCAAAACCGGCACATGGCCCTGCCTCCATGCTTAAATCCAAAACACAGCCCCGAGAATCATCTACATTAGATTTACATTACATTAGATTAGATAGTTTCTGTTTGTGTTTTTGCACTTTATTTGCACTTTATTACAGACGAGTGAAGGACGAGTGAAGCTCAAAAAGAAAAATGTTCCACTTTCATTTAGAGTGCCCCCGTGGGGAACCGGGATAGAATAGGTCCTCAGCTTCCCCCCCAGGCTGCTCGTAAGAGGTGAGTAAAGGGGCGCCTTGTTTGCCGTGAGGTGCGACCCGTGTCTGCGGAGGAAGGGATCCTGGTGTTTGAGGGGACTAATGGCTGCGGCTGCTACCTCCCCAACACTACACTTTGGCCCCGACTTCGCATAGACGGGAGGTTGGAGTGGCCCGCTCCAATCAATCGGCTGGTCGAGACGTGCCCTGGGAGACTCCAGACCTGCCATTAGGCAGATGTCCGTGAGGCCCAGAAGGCGTCGGCTAAAGGGTCAATCGAGCAGCAGAATGACCACCCAGTGTCTGTTCGAGTATACCATCCCTATATCCCTGGTACATATCCGCTGGAGATCCGCGGCTCTGTATACCCCCATGTAGGGCTCCGAGGAGGGTGGGGAGTAAAGGCTCATTTATGCTCAACGTTAAATACGGAGACGGATACGGACGGAGCCTTTTGTCCGTACTCTGCGTTCATTTCGTACGTAATTTGCACGTTTTCTGAAAGCTTGCGGATGCGGACAGGACGGAGCAATACCACTGGAAACCGTGGGGGCAGTGCATGATGCGACCACTTCCATATGTACACGAAGAAGAAGAAAAACATTGTGGAACTTTTTGAAGACCGGTTATACGAGTGTGTGCGCAGTTTTAATCATTTATATGATGTTACTTCGCCGGGGCACAGGGACAAACAGTTGTTACAAAGCAAAGCAAGTTATCGAATGCCCTGGCAGACATCCGAAAGTAAATGCGAAAGTGGAAATGACGTTCGTCATCAATTTCCCTCATTGGGCGGACAAGTGAATAAAATTCTCCATCCAAATGTCGCGACCTATTCAGTGGCCTCACAGACCACCGCAGTCTAGAACGCTGCCTTTTCTGTCGTTTTTGCAGTTTGTACAAAATCAGAAGTTCCTCCGCCATGACCATGTTTGATTTTTACTCTAAACTGCCCTCTAATGGATGTAGTGTTCAACAACCATATCAACGGAGCTGACGCAAGGAAGTATGTGGGCAGTAACTGTTATAACGCATGAAGCGCACGCACACATTTCCGTACGCAGAGGGAGTATAAATGAGGCTTAAGTCAAGTCAAGTCAAGTAATTTATTTATATAGCGCTTTTTACAACAGTACATTGTCACAAAGCAGCTTTACAGAATGAAAAGCCTTTAAACCCCCAAAGAGCAAGCCGAAGCGACAGTGGCAAGAAAAAACTCCCTTTTATGTTGTTATTTAAGGAAGAAACCTTGGGAGGACCAAGACTCAATGGGGGACTCATCCTCCTTGAGCGGCCGGGCAGCAACAACAGTGTAGAACAGCCATGTCCAGATACTAAACAAATGGAAAAACTAACAACTAGAAAACTATATGTGAGTCCATTAGGGGGCGTCCTGCAGGACCGCCTTGTCAGGATCCATACAGTATTCGTAAGCAGAGCCATGGATCTCCAGGAAGCCGGGGGACACCTCAAAAGAAACAGACAAAGGAAGGGAGTTAGAGCTAATAATAAAGCACGGCATTTAATTAATAAGTAATTAATTGACACAGTGCAGCATGTGACTCCGGCATCACTGACTAGAGCAGCATAACTAAAAGAGGCAGATACTGCAGACTCTACATAGTTGAGATGGCGCCCCGGAACAGCATCATTCCAGCGCCACACCCCCCCATTAATGATGAGGTGGGTGAAGAGGTGAAATGCCAGCATACACTGATCAGAGATTACCCCCCAACACAGCCAAGTCTGAGATCTACATCTTTATCTACAGGGGATTAGTTAAACGCAAGATTAAATAAATGTGTTTTTAATTTATTTTTAAAGATTAATAGTGATTCAGAATCACGAACAGTAACTGGAAGGCTATTCCAAAGTTGAGGAGCCTTGTGGGAGAACGCTCTTCCACCAGCAGTAATTTTATTTATTCTAGGAGCTAAGAGTATACCAGCACCTTGAGATCGGAGCTCACGTGTCGGCTGGTACAATTGAAACAGCTCACTCAGATACTGTGGAGCCTGGTTATGTAAAATTTTATATGTTATTAATAAAATTTTGTACTCGATACGAAACTTAACTGGTAGCCAGTGCAAGTTTGATAACACAGGAGTTATATGATCAAACTTTCTGGTTTTAGTTAAAACTCTAGCTGCAGCATTCTGCACAAGTTGTAATTTATGTAATGATTTATTAGAACATCCTGTCAGAAGTGAATTACAATAATCTAACCTTGAGGTAATAAAAGCATGAATTAGTTTTTCTGCATCTTGGAGGGAGAGGATATTTCGTAGCTTCGAAATGTTACGAAAGTGAAAAAATGCAATTCTAGTGATATTGCTAATGTGCTTTGTAAAGGAGAGATCTGAATCAATAATGACACCGAGATTATTTACAGATGAACTGGGTCTAATTAAAGAGTTATCAAGGTTTAACATAGTGTTAGAAGCTTTGTTAATTTTGTCCTTGGGTCCAACTATCAGAAACTCTGTTTTATCAGAATTTAGCAGTAGGAAGTTTTTTGACATCCACATTTTAATATCTTGGATGCAGTCCTCGAGCTTAGTGACTGAACAACCATCATTAGGGTTAGCTGAAACATATAACTGTGTATCATCTGCATATGAGTGGAAACTGATTCCATGTTTACGAATAATTGATCCCAATGGAAGCATATATAATGCAAATAGGAGTGGACCCAGAACTGACCCTTGTGGGACACCATATTTAACTTTAGCGAGATCAGAATATTGGTTGTTAACACAGGTGAATTGATATCGATCAGTCAGGTAGGATTTAAACCACTGGAGTGCAGATCCTGTAACACCCACAATGTTTTCTAATCTATCAACTAAGATGTTATGGTCTATAGTGTCAAAGGCTGCACTAAGATCTAATAATACCAAAAAAGAGATTTGGTTATTATCAGAGGACATTAATAAGTCATTAACAACTTTAATTAAGGCTGTCTCAGTGCTATGGTGAGACCTAAAACCTGACTGAAAAACTTCATGAACGTTATTAGCTAGAAGATGGTGATTCAGCTGGTTGAACACTATTTTTTCTAGGATTTTAGAGACAAAAGGAAGGTTTGATATTGGTCTATAGTTGGACAGTATTAGAGGATCTAAGTTAGGTTTTTTAAGTAATGGTTTAATGACTGCACACTTCAGATTTTTGGGGACATAGCCTATTTTAAGTGATGAATTTATAATGTTTATAAAAGGCTCTGTGATATTTGGTAGGAGGTCTTTAAGCAGATTTGTTGGTATTGGGTCTAACATACAGGATGTTGTCTTTGATTGTGTAATTAATGAGACAAGCTCTTTTTTAGATATGGGGTTAAAGGTATTTAACTCTTGTACTATATTATTTTCTCTACCACTAGATTTTTCAGAAATCATTGAGGGTTGATTATTGGTTACGCTACACAATGCATTAGATGATTTAAGTCTTATTATGTTTTCAATTTTATCACTAAAGAAATTCATGAAATCATTGCTGCTGAACTGTGAGTGAATCTGTGAATCTGATTCAGTAGCACTTCGAGTTAATTTGGCAATGGTACTAAAGAGGAATCTTTGGTTGTTTTTGTTGTTCTCTATTAATTCAGAATAATATTTAGTCTTCGCTGCATTGAGTGCATGTTTGTACTCAGTCATACTGTCCTTCCATGCAACCCTAAATACCTCTAATTTAGTTTGTCTCCATTTACGCTCCATGGTTCTAGTGGCTTGTTTTAGGGCGCGTGTTTGATCATTAAACCATGGAACGAGTCTTTTATCTTTAATCCTTTTTAGTTTAAGTGGAGCGAGAGATGGTGAAACAGTAGAGAGTAGAGTGGAGTAGAGATGGTGAAACAATTAAACTTACAACATACTACTGCAAAACGAAAGATGATTGATCTTGACCTGAATAATGAGAAAACCGGAACAGAGCTTAGCTTTAAAAGATAGTGGACAACACTTAGAATCTAAAATGCCAGAAACCCCAATAACCAAGCTGTCACCATTTGCAATTCACAAAGGCATTCTTGGAATAGCTGGAACAGTTAAGAACGTTAAAAAACTGAGATCGGGCCAGATACTGGTTGAATGTAACAAAAAAGTACAGATGCTTCGTGCAACAGAACTAGCAGGAGAAAAAAATTAAGCAAAACCACATCCATTTCTTAACAGCAGCAAAAGTGTGATACGTACCAGAGAGCTTGAAGAAATGGATGATTCTGAAATCGCAGAAGAAATGGCAACCCAAGGAGTTACAAACGTTAGACGCATTATTATCAAAAGAGATAACCATACCATAAAAACTAACACTTACATACTGACTTTAAACAGAGCACAACCCCCTGAGAAAGTAAACATAGGATATATATAAAACGGTCAACCCTTATATACCAAATCCACTCAGGTGCTTCAAGTGCCAGAAGTACGGACATGGGACGGCCAACTGTAGAAGCGATGCCATATGCAGCAATTGTGGAGAGCCAGAGCATGGAATTGAATGCCAAAAACCACCAAAATGTGCTAACTGCAAAGGAGATCATAGCTCAGCTGCCAAAAGCTGCCTGGTATGGAATAAAGAAAGGGAAATCCAAAAGATAAAACACAACAAAAAGATAACCTATTCTGAAGCTCGAAAACTTGAACAAACCCCCTCTTTTCATCTTACACAGACATTTGCGGCAGCTCTAAAAGCTCACACAAAATCCACAGCAAACTCTGAAACACAAACAGATCTAACATGGCTATGGTGTGACAAACCCTACCCACTAATAACCATAAAAGAACAAACTAACACCAAACAAAAAACTAAGGCCCAGGCCTCAAAAGCAACAGAAACTGATGCTGGCAGCAAAACAAAACAGAAACCCTGGCCCCAAACTAAAACGACCCAAGAAACTAACAAGCACAAAGAAGATGCACCAAAAGACATAGAGATGTTAGACGCAGCACCAAGACGCTGAAGAAGCCTATCACCAAGAGATAAACTGAGACAACAAGTACATGTTCTACCCGTTTGATGGTAAATAACCATATCGCAGTGGAATTGTAGAGGATTCAGAGCAAATTATCTGGAACTACAAAGACTGACGGCAACACTGAACCCTATAGCCTTCTGCCTACAAGAAACTCAAATAGACACAGACAACAGTAGAACATGCAAACAATATATATTGTATGGCACACAAGGCCCGTCCACGCATCGATCTACAGGAGGCACAGCAATACTTATTCGAGATAACATATTACACAACAAAGTCAAGATAACCTCCAAGCTACAGCAATACAAGCAACACTACACAGACCAGTAACATTATGCTCAATATACATCCCACCAAACGACCACGCGGTGTAGGTATGTGTGGTCACCATTGTTTAGTAGGCATAAGTCTCTTGCATTTATCAGATCTTCTATCATTTTGCCCCTTGTGTCGATCTGTGTCGAGATCCGGAAACATTAATTGACCAACTTCCACACCCTTTTATGCTTATGGGTGACTTTAATGGACACAACCAACTATGGGGAGATAAAAGGATCGACACAAGGGGCAAAATGATAGAAGATCTGATAAATGCAAGAGACTTATGCCTACTAAACAATGGTGACCACACATACCTACACCACGGACACGGAACATATTCCGCCATAGACCTCACTATCTGCTCCCCAAGCCTCTATCTGGATACAACATGGCAAGTTCGGAATGACCAATGTGTTAGTGACCATTTCCCACTAAAAATCTCTTTGACCACCATAGCCAAACAACAAAAATCTCCGAAGTGGCAACTCAGAAGGGCTGACTGGAACAAGTTCAGCAACCTCTGTGAAAAAAGATTTCAGGCCCCGGAACTAAACAACAAACCTTATATTAAATGGTTCACAAAGACACTTATAGAAATAGCCGAAAAATCTATTCCAAAATCTTCAACCAACACTCCAAGATACCACAATGCATGGTTCAATGAAGACTGCAAAACCGCGATCCGAAACAGGAAAAAGGCAGTTAAATGTTTTAACAAAAACCCTATGCCACGACCCGGTTCGACAAGGGGCAAACCCCCTTTATTCAAGGAGAATACACACTCTTGGGGATCAGCTGAATTGACAGTAAGACACTGGAGAGGAATCAAAATTTACCACAATTTATTTAGTAACACAAGATTAAAACCCCATTTAAAAAAGTTCTAAAGAATTATACCCCAAACAGCCTAACTTTTAGCTCCACTCGGTATTGGTTAATAGCAAACAAATCACTGCACTTCAAATATACCTATATAAATCAGAATAAACCACAAAACCCACCACACAGGACAAAGCAAGAAAAATTAAAAATACAATTAACCAATAACCAGATTATAATTTAAACGGCTACTATTTAAGCATTGGGGAAAATATCTGGACACAATTTAACGCTCCTCACGAGAGAGACAGATCTGCACTTAACTTTGGGAAGGGTGAGCGTTCTCACCCTCCCTCATCCGATGCACGCCTCGCACAACCAAACGGCTCCACTGCACCAAACGATTCAGTCTCCACGCAGCCTCGTCTCTGGTCCAGTCACAGCCCCGCTGTATATATACACGGGGACAAACTCTCATCAGCAGAGGCGACTCACTTCACACAGTTGGGAAGAACCACAGGATACTAGAGGAAACGGGGAGTACTTACCTCTGTGTAAGAGTGAGTCGACTCCTCACCCTTCCACCAGATTATGAAGCCTTTCCGAGCCGACTCGTTGTCCCGCAATCGAGGCAGTCGTTCATCAGTCCATTCCTGTGCACGTCCGACGGCAGTCCATTTAAGTTCAAGTCCTTCGTTCACCAAACGAATTCAACCCGCTGCTCCTTAAACCACGCAACGTCTGCTGCTTCCCTTTCCTCTGTCTCTAACCAGTTTCTGACTCGCTTTAATTAATTCGCGGCGCTCCCCTAATTACGAGATCCAGCTGCCCCTCATATAACAGTTTTCCCTTTAATGAAAGGCACCCAATTTACACCCTTAACCATTATTACCGGTGATACCTACAACTGAAAACCTCATTAAAATCAAAATAAGCAGGGCTCAGGCCCGTAGAACTATAAGAACGGCCAAAAGACAGACTTGGGAAATTTTTGTTTCTGGCCTACAAATGAACACCCCCACCAAAAAGGTCTGGAATATGATTCGACAGCATGACTAACAAGAACAAATGCCCTAAGCTACAACATCTACGCTGTCAAGGTAACATGCTGACAACAGAAAAGGAGATAACGGACGAACTCGCAAAGTCCTTTGAAAGAAATTCTTCATCTGAAAACTACCTCCCAGAATTTCGCAAACTCCTCACAATGCATCACAAAAACCCACCTTCATTTACTTCAGACAACCAAGAACCCTATAACAGACTGTTTTCCTTAGAGGAACTTCAGCTCGCCATTAGAGCAGCACACAATACTGCCGTCGGACCAGACCAAATCCACTACCAATTCTTAAAACATCTCCCAGCAAACACCTTTCAAATACTTCTAACCACAATAAATGACATATGGATAAAAAACAACATTCCACAAAACTGGAAGGAAGCAATTATAATCCCTGTCCCAAAGCCTGGAAAAGACCACACGGATCCAACCAACTACCGGCCTATAGCCCTAACAAGCTGTCTATGCAAGACCATGGAAAGGATGGTAAACCGTCGCCTTATATGGTTCCTGGAACAACAAGGTTTACTCAACAAATTCCAAAATGGCTTCAGAAAGGGACGAAGCACAATAGACCATCTAGCACGAATGGAGGCGTATATAAGAAATGGCTTCATCAACAAACAACATGTCGTGGCAGCAACAACATGTCGTTTTCCATCAAAATCAATCAAGTGACAGAAGTTATTAACCCGGACGTCATGTGTTGTCTCTACGTTGATGACCTCTGCATTTGCTACAAAGGAAAATACATGCCAACTATAGAAAGAAAACTCCAACGAACCATAAACAACATCTTGCAGTGGACCACCAAGAACGGGTTTAAACTGTCCCAACCCAAAACAACCTGCAACCACTTCTGTCATCTAAGATCCATCCAGCCAGAACCAACGCTTTATTTAGATGGAAAAGCCATCAAGTTTGAAACAGAGACCAAATTCTTGGGTCTATTTTTAGGCAAAAAACTCACATTTAAGCACCACATTCAACAGTTGAAAAACAAATGTCAAAATACTTTAAACATCATAAGAGTACTACAAATACTAGCTGGGGAGCAAATTTCCATTTGCTAAAACACCTATACAAGGCTCTTGTGCAACCCAGACTAGACAATGGCAGTACCATATACAGAGCGACTCGAACATCTTATCTCCTACCACTTAATACAATACACCATCAAGGACTGAGAATGGCCCTAGGAGCGTACAGAACCTCCCCTGTAGACAGCCTATACGTGGAGGCAAATGAACCATCACTACACCTACGACGACAAAAACTAGCACTGGAATATGTAATAAAACTGTACGGGAATAGATCTAACCCAGCTCACCAAGCTATCTTTGAAAATCATTTTGAGCATCAATATGACTCTAAACCAAAACAAATTCGACCTCTTGGACTTCGTATAAAATCGCACCTAAAAGACCTGGAACTACACATGGACTCACTGATTCAGATCTACCAGCCAATACCTCCCTGGGTAACTTTCTGAAAAGCAGAAGAAAAACACTCACCCAAACGAACACCACAGATTATTTCTCAATATCAGAGAATGTTTCCCACACCACAACAATTTATACAGATGGATCCAAAACCGAGACAAAAGTCACAGCTGCTATTATATCTACAAATCACCAACACAGCATCCGACTACCAGATCACAGCTCTATCTTCACTGCAGAAGCCCACGCTTTATTACTAGCACTGGAATATATACAAAGATGCAATAACCAAAAATTCCTTATCTGTACAGACTCAATATCATGCTTAAAAACCTTGAAAAACCTAGACACAGAACACCCCATTATTTCTGAGATACTGAAAAAAGACAAAATCCTACGAGAACAGCAATATAAAGTGATCTACTGCTGGATACCTAGCCACATTGGAATTCCTGGCAATGAAAGAGTAGACAGAGTCGCTAGGACATCAACGGAAGAGGAGATCACCACCCGTCTCTGCCCCTCTACAGACGCATTCCAAAAGATCTCATCGTACATTAAAAACAAATGGCAAAACGAATGGAACAACAACCCACAAAACAAATTGTTTGAAGTTGAGCCAAAAGTAGGGAAATCCTACACTAGAATGGATAATCGTGCAAATCAAACCACTATCACAAGATGCCGCATCGGACACTCCAAGTTAACACACAAACATCTGCTTGCAGGGGAAGTCGCACCTACCTGCCATCTATGTAAAGCCACACTTACAATAAGACATATACTGATGGACTGCCCAACACTACAACCAGAAAGACAGAAATACTTCACAGTCAACAATACCCAAAACCCACTCAAGACCACAGAACCAGGAAAAATACTAAACTACCTGACACATCTACATTTGAAGGACCAGATATAGCCCGTACTAAGATAGAAAAGAAACACAACCTACCGCCCCAGCGTGCTGATACGGCACTAAACACTAACAAACAAACAAACAATC
>JAFMOC010001396.1:0-27435 GCA_019802505.1 Corydoras sp. C115
GCAGAAAAACTCATTCATGCTTTTATTACCTCAAGGTTAGATTATTGTAATTCACTTCTGACAGGATGTTCTAATAAATCATTACATAAATTACAACTTGTGCAGAATGCTGCAGCTAGAGTTTTAACTAAAAACCAGAAAGTTTGATCATATAACTCCTGTGTTATCAAACTTGCACTGGCTACCAGTTAAGTTTCGTATCGAGTACAAAATTTTATTAATAACATATAAAATTCTACATAATCAGGCTCCACAGTATCTGAGTGAGCTGATTCAATTGTACCAGCCGACACGTGAGCTCCGATCTCAAGGTGCTGGCTTACTCTTAGCTCCTAGAATAAATAAAATTACTGCTGGTGGAAGAGCGTTCTCCCACAAGGCTCCTCAACTTTGGAATAGCCTTCCAGTTACTGTTCATGATTCTGAATCACAATTAATCTTTAAAAATAAATTAAAAACACATTTATTTAATCTTGCGTTTAAATAATCCCCTGTAGATAAAGATGTAGATCTCAGACTTGGCTGTGTTGGGGGGTAATCTCTGATCAGTGTATGCTGGCATTTCACCTCTTCACCCACCTCATCATTAATGGGGGGGTGTGGCGCTGGAATGATGCTGTTCCGGGGCGCCATCTCAACTGTGTAGAGTCTGCAGTATCTGCCTCTTTTAGTTATGCTGCTCTAGTCAGTGATGCCGGAGTCACATGCTGCACTGTGTCAATAAATCACTTATTAATTAAATGCCGTGCTTTATTATTAGCTCTAACTCCCTTCCTTTGTCTGTTTCTTTTGAGGTGTCCCCCGGCTTCCTGGAGATCCATGGCTCTAATTACGAATACTGTATGGATCCTGACAAGGCGGTCCTGCAGGACGCCCCCTAATGGACTCACATATAGTTTTCTAGTTGTTAGTTTTTCCATTTGTTTAGTATCTGGACATGGCTGTTCTACACTGTTGTTGCTGCCCGGCCGCTCAAGGAGGATGAGTCCCCCATTGAGTCTTGGTCCTCCCAAGGTTTCTTCCTTAAATAACAACATAAAAGGGAGTTTTTTCTTGCCACTGTCGCTTCGGCTTGCTCTTTGGGGGTTTAAAGGCTTTTCATTCTGTAAAGCTGCTTTGTGACAATGTACTGTTGTAAAAAGCGCTATATAAATAAATTACTTGACTTGACTTGACTTGACCTACATTACCACTGGTTTCCCTGGAACCACAAAAAATTGGCACGTGTGAGTGCAAATACCCCGCTCCCCTGCAGTGCACCACTTAGTACCCGTTGTTAAACAAATGAGCCAGATTGCTGCTAGAGAAATTCAACCCCATTTATCTTAACTTTGTAAGTTTTTGTAACTTACAAAAGCATGCATTACTCTTCAGACACAGTGTTTACTTTCAGAATTAATGATGTGCTAATGTAACTGTTACCCACACTCCCTCTCTGGTGAGGGAATGTCACCTGTTTCCTCAGGACACTGTCCGTCACAGGAGTTTTGATTACCTGTTCTGGTTTTCTGTGATTTGTCATTTCCGGTATTTGTGTTTTTAAGCTGTTTCTGTGTTTCTTCCTTGTGTCGCGTTCACTTGCTACATGTGTTCTGTCTCTACGATTAGTCTGCTGTTGGTATTTGCGCTTCTCCAGTAGACTTTCTGCATCGGCGATAGTCATCGCGGGTTGCGCAGTTTTTTTTTTGTGTGTGTTTTTTTTTTTTTTTTTTTTTTTTTTTTTTTTTTTTTTTTTAAATCCTCCCCGCATATATGTGGTGGTTTTGTTTTGGTTGTCCTGCTCTCTGTGGAGAATCTCACCTTGTGCTAATAAACAGCATCGCATTGATATGTGATCGCATAGTACTTTATTACACCATTTTAAAATGTTTCCACAGTAGTTTATGGTGACGGACTGTGCGCACTGTACTTATGTGCACATGTCAACAAACATTTTATTATGGAAGCTTGTATAATACCTGACCTAAAATACCTCCAACTACTCAAAAAGGCATACATGCCGCGGTAAGTTTTTTAGCGCGTGATGAGCACAGTCAATGAATCAGTCAAATTCTCTGACTGTGTGAACGGCGGTGTGCCGACACTGTGAGGCTAAAAAGCATGCGAAATAAAATTGAGATGCAAGGTGCAACTGAATTATGTAAGGTTTTTATAATACTTTTAAGTAATTTAGTAAAAGTATTAGTTGATTAGTTCAGGGAACAGAGAGAATGACTATTTGATGAATGAGCATAGGAAAGAGTATGAATGTCCAGTTGCAGGGTGAGAGTTTTGAATAATGAGACAGTCAACAAGAAACTGTCATAAATTCATACCCCTGAGGGGGGCAGAAAGCAGGACCAGATGCGTTAGAAGATAGAGATGTTTTGGTCAATGTACATATGAGAAAAAAGACTTGTCTGGAAGGGGCGCACCCACAGAAGAAGCAAGTCATGCCCTCCTGAAGGACTTAAATGGACGAACTAGGAGATTTCGGGCAGAGCTCTCGTTCATATTTTTCATTGATATTTTACACTGTCTATTCAGTCAAATGCATTAAATACTTTTGGAACGAAACCGCTGACTTCTGTTTTTTTTTAGTAACTTAAATGGTGACCCGATGTGATAAAACGGTATAAACGCATATTTACCTTTTGCTGTCTGTTGCAAGCTGCACTTTGTTAATTCTGATGTGCACATCGAATTGGTAAGCAGGAAAATTTGGAAACCCAGTAGAAATTTAATTTAGCTTTTTAGGTTAGTATATGCTGAAAATGGAACTGTTCTGTCTACGAGGTCTATTGGCCCTGGTTAATTACATTTCCCTGGCACATAGGAACAGTACATTATAGTCTCGATGATTTTCAGGCGATGAAAGAAAGTGTGGAAGGGGCAACAAAGTACACCCGGAGCTTTCTAAGTATAGGTTATTATTATTTTTTTATGTATTTTAGTTGATGTTGGGATCCCAGATAACAAATTAAGCCTATATTAAATTCAGACAAATGTGCCATTTGTACACTACATTACATTTCAGGAATTTTAAATTCCTTATACGGAGATATGAGAATTCCAATATGGAATTTTAAATTCCTTATACCAATATGGCCGAAAGATAAACAAAGGGCCTTGGATTTCCCGCCACTAGGAAAATACTGGGCTGTGATTGGCTGATTTAAAACCTAGGGCGGTAGTTTGTGATTGGCTTAAAGCAGTTAAGGGGCGGGAACTAGACGTAATATACATCCAGGTATACAGTAGGGGAGGCTTTTTTCACTCAGACGCGGAGGGAGAGCATCAGAAAGCTGAGGAGGAAGACCGCTGGCCAGCGTGAGTTACTGGAGGTGTCCATGAAGTATTCTCTTTGTCCTCAATAAATGAGTTGAGGCGACCATTTTGCATCAGCTCGTTCTTTCTGCCTTTTTCAAAATCAAAAGATCCTAACAAATGGTAGCAGAGGTGATGGTTTTGAAATAGGCAGTAGAACAATAATTTTGGTACTGGACCGGGACTCCTGATTTCATGCATACTCATTATAGGCGCGCCAAAGGTAAGCAGACTTACTGCATATTTAGCTGCATTTAATATTTAGTTTTAATGAGTATGTGTGAATGCCGGGTCCGTAAGTGTTATAAATTGTTACAGTAATCAGAATTCTTCATGGACACTGGAAGGTAGATTTATTTGGTACCATTCCTGATATCGGCACCGAAGTTTATGCTCGAGTATAAAAACGTAGTTTGAGTTATATTTAAGAGGAACGCGCGAAAAGTGGGGCAAAGTGTGTTAAAGAGAACCCATGCCACACATTTGGGTAATAAAGCGTTTAGTTTTGGGATAGAACCGGTTTATAGGGGCGTACGGCTGTGTGGTAAAGACCTGCAGTCGGGCTAGTAAGCGTTTTATAGATAGACGGTTCTAGGCGCTTTTTTAGGAATAACTGGGTGCGTGAAACAGGGTTTCAGACCAGTAATTATAAGATAAGGATCAGAAAGTTTTCCAACGGCGCACTGGTCCAATGGTTGGAAAAATAACTGATTATTGATCAGCACGATTGAGAGAGAGGCCGAGGGTCCCGTCGTACCTGAATAGCAGGTTAAATTTTCCAAATTGTGACTAAATTTTAAATTTCTCCGGTGCAAATAACAGGGAACCTTGTATGTGTGTTTGTCTTGTGTTTGTCTTGTCTTGTGTGGAGCAGCAACACGTGTGTGCACGCTGGGGGTGGAAATCAGCTCAAAAGTTCTGTTTTGTGCTTGATGTTGTATTTGAGAAAAGGGGGAGTTCATTTTGTGGTAAGTAATTTAGCTGGTAAGTAAGTGTTTAGCTTGGTAAGTAATAGTTGTGTTCTGCTTGTGTGTTATACAACCTAAATTGACTTAATTAAAATGGCTGACTTACTTCAGGACAACTAGCACACACCTAGCCTAAGGCTAATATTTTGGCAGCATGGTAGAGTTGAGTTGGAACAAAGGATTTAAAATGGCCGCCACGACCTCACATATAGCTCCTCCCACATAGCATATGGTCAATGCAATGCTTGCAGCCCTTCACCCACCTTAAGTTACCTGTTGGGTGTTATTACAAGGTACACCAGTAGATGGCGCCAATAGACCACTGGCCATATCCCAGTAGACAGTCTGTGCCCAACCAGTAGGTTTTAATGAAGCACCTCCAACTCACCTTCCAAATTAGTCATGTGTCCTCCACAGGTTGAGAAATTATCCAAGCACCAATTGTTACCAGTGGTGCAGGTGGTGAACAATTTGATTTTTAATTAACACTGGGCCACTGCTTCAGGGAACACAGTGCAATTAATCCATTACTTTCTATATTCTCCAAATTGTCCAAACTAATTTCTTAGGTCGTGATGTTTTAATTACAAGAACTCAAAGCTCATTGTCATATGCACATATAGAAATGTTTTTCTTGGGGCAATGTAATTCTTACTTTGCCATCCACCCTGTATAAGTGAGAAAAAGTAAATATAACAATAATATAATAATGAAAATATAAATTTAAGTTTGCAGTTCACACTTCTGTACCTGTACAACTAAAACCAAATAGTGAGACTTGTACAAGTGTTAAGTGAATTATTATAAAATTAAGTGCTTTAGTAAAATTAAAAGTAAAATTTAGTTTTGGTGAATTTTCAGTTAATGATAAGATTTGTTTTTTATAAATGACCCATAACTTATCCCTGGATTTCACCCCACTAGCTGCTCTTTACCCTTGTACAATGACAGTCACATGTGTAGATCATTTGTAAAACAAACAGGTTTAATAATTACTCTAGATTGTACAGGTCACATTAAAGCTGCAGGATGATGGTACAGGTGTTTACAGTGATTTGTTAATGCAGCAGTGCCTGGGCCAAATCTTACTTCTGGTTACCACCATCTTTCCTTCCAAAAGTTTTTGCATATGGCTCTGAGTTCAGCTCTTGTACCAATAATCAAACATCAGAAAATACCACCTTTAAGATAACGACTGTTTTGATTTGATTTAAGTGATTAAATGATTATTTGTAGCAGCACATCTTTGTAATTAAAATAGCTGTTTTCCATAAAATATTAAAAGCCTTTGTATTGAGCGTATTAAAATTTCAAAATGAAGTCATGCCATGTTTTAATTTCTCACACAGGTGCTTGAGTGGTTCAGCAGCCAGATTCGTCATCACAACACACTGGACACAATTTTACATTGAGCGTTGGGTTTATAGGGTTTGGAGTGACACATCTCCTCCACACACTTAATACTTTGTGCTATGTGTGTCAGAGGAAGTGCATGCCAGCAATAATTATGTAACCAGAAATGAGGTTTATTTTTTATTATTTTTAGGTATTTTAATGTTGGGATCCCAGATAATATATTAAGCCTATATTACTGCTGATTCAGACAAATGTGACGACATTTGTATACTGGATCAGATATTATGGTAAGTGGTATAGTCATTAAAAGTATATAATTATACGAATCCTCAGCTCTAATATAGAGCCATGTGATTGATACTCATGCTACGACCCCACATGGTAATATATTTGGTTGCTAGAACCTAGAGTTGAGTAGTATATTTGGGATAGAGGAGTTTATCAGAAGGACACAGTTGAAAGTTCCCATTGATATAGTTTTCAGTCCGCCTGAGAAGGTAGAAGCTTGACTGATAAATTATATCAATTAAGGTACTGCAAGTGCGGACTTGAACTCCATGTTGGACGGGGTAAAGCTGCTGAAGGCAATTAGTTAACATATTATAAGCAAATTGGTTAATAATACATGTACACTGGACAGTAAGGGAAAAATGGTCAATAGCATGCAACTAGTATACAGATTGGGCAAAGGGTTCACCAGCCATGAAGCCATAAAAGAGGGCATACTGTCTAAATTGCCACCATTAACTGACAGCAGGTAAGATGCCGTGTTTGGGTGAAGTAGAGGTAATCGCTAGATTAGAAGGTAAAAGGAGGTGAATATTGATTGAAATAGTGGAAGAGGTTTAAAAGGAAAGACAGAAAACACCATTTTTAGCATAAAAGAGGATGTAGGGGATCTACTTAAGGATATACCCAGTAACTTATAGTTTAACATCCTTGCCAGCTCTTAAGAGAGCTGATAAGAGTAGATATAGACATGGTGAAACTTTTAGAAAGTGTGGTGACTTGTGGCTGGAAGCAACAGGAATGTAATGGTGATAGCAGGTAGGGAACGCATGTGAAGGGCAGTTAGCTGATGTGGAAATTTGTAGTTTGCCACATAAACAATGGGACCCAAAATTAGAGCAATGCTTTACTGAGGTTAAGCAAAGTTTAGCACACGCTGAAAACCTTCAGTCCCCATATTACACAAACCCTTTTACCTAGATGTTTCTGTAAAAGAAGGCATTGTTAATGCTGTTCTTTTCCAGAAAGGGGGGAGTAGTAGTAAAAAAAAAAAAAAAAAAAAATTTAGTGACAAAAATGATAATTACATTTCAGTTATTGGCACCTTTGCTAGTATTGTATTAGATGCAGTTTTAATGGCAGAATATTTGGTATCGGGTTGTCTTCTGGAGTCCTTAATGAGGTTTAAAATTGCCTTCGGTCCATCCTCACCTACAGATTTACTGTCTGATTTAACAGGTGGCTGAATTTAGTGCTTTGTCAAGCTTAGTATTTCGCCACATAATTTGCAAATTCAGAATTGTTATGAAAATTTAGAAAAAGCTTCTGAGTTCCACTAATTGTTATTTGGTTGGAAATAATTTGATTGGGTTGATTTTCACGTTTTGATCTTTGCTTTGCCCTTTTAATACTGGTGCTGACCATAGGTCTGATTACATAAGTCATGTCGTATACAATAAAGATAATAAAGACATAAAATAATAGACTAAATGCTTACTTAAATAGTAAATAGAAGTAAAATTAGTTGGTTTTCAGTCTGCCCCGTGTAGAGTATGTGTGTGTATGAGTGAGTGGGTGTGTGCCCAGCGATGGGTTGGCGCTCTGTCCTGGGTGTATCTGCCCAGCGCCTGAAACTTTCTCCCTGTGATGGGCAGAAAGAACCCCATGCAACATTAGTAGAGAATAAAGGTAATGAGATGAGAGTCTCAGAATAATAAAAAAGACTATTATTATCAAGTTTAAATTTTGTGGCAGCATGTCCACATTTTTGCTTTAATTTTCATAGCAACTAGAAATATCTATATTTTTATATTAGGAATTGTCATACTTCCTCCCTGCATATTATTGGGTGTTATATACATCAGGATTAGGATCCATAAAATATTTGTGGTTATCAACATTCCCTGTGCTTTAACTATTTTTACCCTTACTGTATTGAAACGACCTCCAATAGATCATCTAATATCCGTTTACAATTTCATTTTAACTACTGTTTTAAGTAGCGTGGGAATGTTTGGTGAATCGCAGTTGCATCAGTTCACTAAATACATTTTCCTTTTGGAATGTCACATTTTTCATTATAGATATTTTATGTGGACAGGTGCCAAATATATAGAGACAGTATTGTGTGTGTGTATATATGTGTATTGCACAATTATTTGTTGAACAAAGCCCTGTAATTGTTGCATTTTTTATATAGATTTGTATGGTAAGCTGTCTCTGGACGAGTTTAAGGAGTTTATTGAGAATAGAGAAAGTGACCCATCCATTGTGCGACTGTGACAGTGTGACCCAAGCAGTGCTGGGCAGTTCTGATAGATGTGCCCACCATGTTACCCTCTAGTGTTTTATTTATTTATTGGGGTTTGTATAATGTATATTATAAGGCATCTAACCAATTTATCTAGGTAAAATTATTCATAATGAATATATATGGGAAAAATGTTAAGCATATTTTTATTTTATACAGTGTTTGTATGGGTCGATTTTGGTTTTGTTAGTTTTAAGGTCTCGTGGTTTTACTGTTCCTTAAGTGTAAACTAGGTTGGTTATTGGTGCACTCTTTCACTCAGCTTAGCTTTAATTTCTACACAGTGATGATCTTTTAAACATCAACCTACTGGTTTAATTAACCTACCACATTTAGCTTTTGCTAAACCTTTTGTATTTCAGAAGCATTTTGTTTGAGGTTAACTATCATTCCTTGTTTGGCCTTAAACATGCTTGTTTGGATGATTTATTTTGTCTTTAAAACAGAGCACATTATTCTTGAGCTGCTGGAGTTCCCGTTTCCAACAGACATTCATACAGAAATTCAGTCCTAAACCTGTTCTCTAGATGATCGGTGTGTTTCAGATTAAATGCGGCTGGATGTAGGTGTGGAACTAGATTCTCCAGGAAGTGGAGTTCCAGGAACAGAGTAAGTGGTGATCAGGATGGATCTGCGGTAAGGATGCTGATCCTCGGGGCAATGGAGACCAGTCCCTGGAGGAAGAAGAGGATGCCTCGCTGGATGTGTCAACAGACCAATTCAGGGTGGTATAGAGGTTGCTGCTAACTCTGCTTTTAGAAAAGTCGATGATGCCGATGATGATGACGGAGAGACGCTGACAACAAGGGAGCTGCCATTGATGACAACGAGGATGACAACAGGAGGACGACAACGATAGAAGGAGCTTCAAGAACCGACGAGGGAATGCTGGGACTACAGAACCAAAAGACTAAAGCAGATACTGACCAGGAGAACAGAACCTTGAAGAACCTTCTGGGAAAATTTCTATAACAGTACTGCAAGGGGGGTGGTATTAAAGTTTCTGCAACAGTGGTGCAAGGGGGGTGTTATTTTGGGTTTGTGAGTGTAGGGATGGAGGCTGTCTCGTTAGGCGCGGTCTCTATTAGTATAATTGATGTTTGTTTTAGAATTGTGTTTTCAGCCTATATGGCCATGTAATGTGTTGGGCACCTTCAAGAAGGGTTTTAGTTAGAGGGGGGTAGTTTAATTAGCGCTCTGCCTCCTCAGCATTCAGTTGTGTGAACTTGTGAAAGTCGTACTGGAAGTTAATTGCGTTTAGATTTGGGTTAATTGATTTATCAGAACATGCAAATTTTAGAAATGGTAATGTGTAAAGTTTGGCTTAGAATTTATGGCCGTAGAATCTTTAATTAAATTTATTTATGGGAGCATTTAGGTGCTCCCATAGGGGGGATTGTCAGGAATTTTAAATTCCTTATACATTATGAGAATTCCAATATGGCCGAAAGATAAACAAAGGGCCTTGGATTTCCCGCCACTAGGAAAATACTGGGCTGTGATTGGCTGATTTAAAACCTAGGGCGGTAGTTTGTGATTGGCTTAAAGCAGTTAAGGGGTGGGAACTAGACGTAATATACATCCAGGTATACAGTAGGGGAGGCACTTTCACTCAGACGCGGAGGGAGAGCATCAGAAAGCTGAGGAGGAAGACCGCTGGCCAGCGTGAGTTACTGGAGGTGTCCATGAAGTATTCTCTTTGTCCTAAATAAATGAGTTGAGGCGACCATTTTGCATCAGCTCGTTCTTTCTGCCTTTTTCAAAATCAAAAGATCCTAACAATGGTATATAAGGTGTATCTGATATATTTGGTCGTTAGGACCTAGAGACTGAGTAGAATATTTGGGTATAGCGGAACATAACAGAAGGGTCTAGTTGATTGTTACCATTGACAAAGAACTTTAGTCCGCCTGAGAAGGTAGAAGGTTGGCTAATATCTTTGTCAATTAAGGGACATCAACTAGGAAGTTAAGTTCCATGTTGGATGGGGTGATTATGTTGTAATTAAGTAAAAGAAATACAATTTAAATCAAATTAAAATGAACACTGAACAGTTTACGGAAAAAGTGTGGGACAGAGTAGCCTCTGCCACAGAACCAAATAAAAGACTTAAAATGCAGAAAAATTTATCACATTGTTTACATCATGACAAACAAGAGGTCTGATGCCTGAAAATTCAGACCCAGTGCCTACCCAGGAGGATAGGACTAAAAAATATGAGCACCTGACACATATGAAGGCAGAATTAGAATGGCAAACTAAAAATAATTAAAACAAAAGACTCCCTCCGGAACATAGTACAGAAGGGATAAGACATTAATTACACCAGTGCAAAATGATAAAGTTCTGTCTGCTAAACTAAAACTACCTCCAACAGGTCCCTTAATAGATTTGACAACTCCCATACAACCCCCGCCACAATACAGACCAATTTATCCCCAGATACCACAAGATTCTATGCAAACAGTAGTGCAAACTCCTGTATTAAATATCGAGAGCGGACATTCAGAGATTAAAAGAGGAACTTTAGATGTTCCGGAAGATCTAGACCAACAATCACTTATAAAACAATTATAGAGTCGTATAATTATATAGATATAGATAATTATACAGGCGTGGCAGCTCAGTGGTTAGGGCGTTGGGCTATCAATCTGATGGTTGGGAGTTCAAATCCCATTTCCACTGAAGTTACCAGTGTGGCTTCTTGAGCAAGACCCTTAACTCAAAAAGTTGCTTTGGATAAAAGTGTCTGCTAAATGACCAAAAATAAAAAAAATAAAAAATAGAGTCAAGTGACAAATTTGCAAGCACATATTAAACATAAGTCTGACCCAGAGGTTTCCCATAATGCTAACAATGTCGTATAAACAGGACTATCAATCCTCAAAAAGGCTATAAGTCTAAATCATTCAGTAAACATTTCTTTGGTTTTAGCTAAAACCATTTATGCAAACAATGAATTACACACAGTTCCATCAATCCCAACTCTAACCCTAACATTAGAGTAAGCTTTAAGTGTAAGCCTCAGCGTAATAGGTTGTGAGTCAATCTCATAATCTGGCGATTCTATTTTCGAACCTCCCCCAGGGCGCAGCAAATAATAAGGTACATGCAGGTACATCAATTCTCTAAAGGTTTATAACTCTAAAACTCGTTAGTGCAGTAGGTAGCACATCATTCTCATGCCCTAAAAGCTACAGGTCCATCTATTCTCAAAAAGGATAGAAGTGTGAGTCTCGTTAGTGCCGCAGGTATAGTGTCAGATTCATAATCTTATAGTCGTGAGCTTGATCCTCACAAGGGGCACAAAAACTTTTTTTTTGTTTTTTAGCTAACACCCTCAAAGCTAACATTGACCTCAACAAGATTGCCATTGTAACTTTGTAGCACAGCAAGTCAGTTTCATAATCTTAAGGTCTTTAGTTTGATCCTCACAAGGGGTACATTTTTTTTTTAAATCTAACTCCATTTATGCAAACAATGAATTACACACCTCAAAACGCTAGATCCTCTGATCCTCGTTAGTGCAGAAGGTAGTGCTTGTGTCTCATAATATGAAGGCTGTGAATTCGATCCTTGCATGGGGCACTTACAATCATTTTTTTTTTGTTTTCAGCTAACACCCATAATGCTAATAATAAGGTACATGCTTATCCATCGATCTTCTAAAGAATTCTAAGCCTTATTAGCGCAGTAGATAGCACATCTGTCACATAATCTGAAGGTAATAAATTTGGTTCTTACACTGGGGACAAAATCAGCACAGTAGGTATCAACTCAGTCTCGTAATCTGAAAGTTGTCAGTTAGATCTTCACGCGAGGCACAATTTATTTAAAATGTTTTTAGCAACAGCGATGGATTGGCGCCCTGTCCTGGGTGTATCTGCCCAGCGCCCAAAACGTTCTCCCCTGGATGGGCATGAGGAACCCCCGCGCGATACTAATATAGGATAAAGCAGAAGATAATAAATGAATGAATGAATGTTTTTAGCTAATACTCTTAATGCTAACAATGAGGTATACACAGGACCATGAATCCTCAGAAAGTCGGCATATCTAAGCCTAGTTAGCGCAGGAGGTAGCGCGTCAGTCTCATAATCTGAAGGTCGTGAGTTCGATCCTCACACTGGGCACTTTTTATTTTTAGAATTAGCCAATTCAATGCTAACAATGAAGTATACACATGACCATCACTCCTCAAAAAGTCTGTAAGTCTAAGCATTATTAGTGCAGTAGGTAGTGCCTCAATCCTGAGTTTGTGCCTCACACGTGGCACTAGTACACATTTTGTTGGTTTTAGCTAAAATCATTTATGCAAACAATGAATTACACACAGGTCCAACAATCCCAACTTAAGAGTCAAAGAGTATAAAAAAGTAAAAAATGCTCAGTCGTGAGCTGAGACGTGCTGACACTCACGCGGCGCACTACTAAGTGGATTGTTTTGTAGTTGTTCAAGCAGAAAAACACAAACGTCCTTATTAATGTATGAGGACATTCAAATAATTTCAGTATCACCAAAATGTAAAAGTTACACTCATTTTATATAAGTACACATCTGTGTTCATATCCTCATCCTAATCTGCACACGCCGTATAGATGCACATTAAATAAGACTGAAGCCTATCTGTTTGTCTACATACATAGTTAGTATCTAGAACGTAAAACAAAAACACACACCATATATCTCCCTGGTTGTCTAGTGTTTAGGATTCGATGCTTTCCCTGCCGAGTCCTGGGTTCGATTCCCTGTCAGGGAAAAGAGAAGAAGAATAAACCTTTAGAATTGAACAGTTTAGCGTCATAATGTCTTTAGATGTGATCATAGAACTGAAAAACTAGTGCACAGGCAGAGCACTCCCGAACCTGTGTTTCTTCCACCAGGAATCCACCTGTACTGCTATTTCAAAAAAGGATTCTACCATAGTGTAGCTATGTAGCATAGTGTAGCTTTGGCCTGTTTTTCTTGCTGAAGTAAGTGCTATTTGTTGAGGTAGTTTGAAGTGATATGAGCTACAAATGATATATCTTTAAAATGAGATTATGCTTTTAAAAAAAAAAAAAAAAAGATAGATAACATAACTTGTAGTTACTTCAAAAATGTATGATGTTACCTGTCTTTGTTAATAAAAAGTGTTAGATGCAAAGTTACAATTACTTTGTGTATATACATTGTACCTATAATATGGTTATACCATTTACTACAATTGGAGGTTATTCTCATGAATTCCTGCAAATGTAATTTTGTAGAAACTCTACATTTTCTAAAATGAACGGAACATGAAAGGAACATGAAGCGTGAACGGAACGTGAAATGCACTAGCACGAACTACAGTCTCTGACGCACATATATGAAAGGTTTGCAAGATGCCTGAACATATATATATATATAAAGTACTTTTAATATTAGGATGTAGATGTCAGTTGGTAGCAACTATTGGAATGATGACAGAATTTATGGCAAGCTGTTTTGGAAAGAAGTTTTCTTTCCATGTACATTATTACGTTACATAAAACATATTCGCTGACTGGCGTACTATGCATATCACACATTTGGAATGCACATTTGCAGACGAACAACCTGCTGCATCTATTTTCAACTATTTCACACCTGTTCAAATGGCTTTTGCTAAGATCATTAGAGTCCTAATATAAGCAGACACAGAAACTATCTAATGTAGATGATTCGCGAGGGATTTAGGCATGGTTTTCTACATGCCCAGGAAATATAATCAACATGGGCCAATAGACCTCATGGATAGAACAGTTCTGTTTTCAGCATAAACTAACTAAATTTCCTGTAAAATACTAGTGTCCAGGTGTCCCCTATTTCGTGCGTCACACACTTAAAACATAATAAATGTCTAAACTAATCTTATAAAACTAAAGGTGGCCATATTTCCCTCATCCTTTTCTTTACCATTAAGTATCATAGTTTATTGCCAGTGGACGGTTCTTATCCATAACAAGACTTAACAATGGGGATGAATAATCCTGTCACATATTCTTCAAGGTCTGTGTAAGAATAGCAAAAATCACACCAAACAGGCAGCAGGTTCCAGAAACAAGCGATTTAATATAATCACAAAACAAACAGCACGAACGAACCTGTACATAGTTGAATCTCTCTCATAGAAGAGAGAGTGGGGCTGGCTTAAATAAACAAGATAAGGTCACATGACTAAAGGGTAATTAACTTAAATGAGACACAGCCATGAAATGAAGGAAAACAAACCGAAACAAGGGAAAAAAAAAAAAAAAAAAAAAAAAAAAAAAAAAAAGGAACTAAAGTGAAACTCAAACCCAAATCAAACACAAAACCAAACACAATCCAGATAATTGGGTCCGAGGATCCTGACAGTATCCCCCCACCAAGGGATGCGCATAAGAATGGAAGCAGCCAAAAAGAAAAGGAGGTCCAGGACCTTGCGGGGCAAATGTCCAATGGGGAGTAAACATAGGCAGGCGGAGGAAGACCAACACCCGAAGGCCAAAATTGTTCAAGCAGTCCATCTAAGAGGCCGCTGGAAGTGGAGGCCGGGCGGCCGCTTGAGAAGAACCGAAAGGTGCCGAACGTCAAGAGGGGGCCGAAGGTCTAGAGTCAACTACAGAAGGAGACTGATGATATTGAGGAGCTGGTGCTGTTGTGTTGTCGGGACGGCTATTAGATGCATCTCCCGGATGGCTAGAGACCTGGGCCTTCAAGAAGTAGAAGTGGGTGCCTTCCCTGGTGTTGCCCATGATTCCTACTCCAAAGCTATCACAGTGGTCTAGCTCCTTGTTCTCCTCCACAGCACTCTGCACACAGGGTAGAGACATAGTAATAGAACACAATACCAATGCTACAAAAATGAGATCCCAATCCTGATTGGAAAGGCTGACCAGGTCACAGGCTAAAGTGAGTGTGCTGATGGCACAACTGGGTGTGCTGATGGCACTGCTGGGTGCGCTGGCCAGTGCGCAGACGACACGAATGGGTGCGCTGGCGGCACTGCAGGGTGCACTGATGGCACTCCCAGGTGCGCTGACAGCACGACTGGGTGCGCTGGTGGCACTGCCAGGTGCGCTGACGACACTGCGGGGTGCACGAACGGTATTGCCAGGTGCGCTGACTGAGGCGCTGGCGACACGACTGGGTGCACTGACCGGGTCGCTGGCAGCATGACTGGGTGCGGCAACAGCACTGCCGGGTGCGATGACATGACTGCGCTGGGGGGGGGTGCGCTGGAGGAACCTCAAGAGCAAGCCAAATAACTGGAGGCTCTCTGTAAGCAGTCTGACTCACTGGAGGCGCTCCGAACGCAGTCTGACTCACAGGGGGTGCTCGGAACGCCAACTGGGAAATCAGGGAAACAAGAGTGATGTAGGGGACAAAGCAACAGCGGAAGACCACAAAAACAGGGAACGCTGGGCAGGTCCGAAAAAGTAGACCCCATGGGATACGAGGACCCCTCACAGTTCTATACAACACCTTCTCCCATGGTAGTAAGAGGGGGTTGACCCTTGACCATACCCTTACGCCTGGAACGACGCTTACGCCTAAGTGTGCTTGGGGGCTTAACTGAACCCAAATGGTCATCCGACCAAAGCTCGGGGAGTTCCTAAGAGTAAAAGCAGGGAGGATATAATCAGAGAATGATGAGTCACTAATATCCTCAACGGAGTCTATGGGGCAATCAATATTCTCCTCAACCATACTAAGGCTAAAACCCAATCCTAACCAATAGAAAAACAAGGGGAGGAGCCAAATCCAACAACAAACAATGCTAACGCTAATCGGAGCACAGAAACAAAACATACTAAACAGAACAAAAAGCACCTAAAGCACAAAAACAGTCCTGACAGGCACGCTAAACCGAGCGCTACGAGAGCCACGAAACCCAAAAAAAACTAAACCCACCGAAAATGCCAAAAGCCAGGCGATGCACATGAAGCACACACTCGACAATAGCAAATGAGAGCTGCGAACGCAAGAAGGAAAAATGGGTAGCTACAAAAGCTAACCACCAGTAGCTAGCACAAACACCGCAAAGATAAACTAATAGCTATGCCGGCAAATACCAAAAACAGAACCGGTAAACAAAGCAATACCATAAACTCGCTACCTGAAACTGCTGGCAGATACGTGTGGAGAGAGCTTCTGTCACATATTCTCCAAGGTCCGGGTAAGACTAGCGAAAATCACACCAAATAGGCAGCAGGTTCCAGAAATAAGCGATTTAATATAATAATAATAATCACCAAACAAAGCCTACAGCACAAACAAACCTGTACGTAGTTGAAGCTCTCTCATAGAAGAGAGAGTGGGGCTGGCTTAAATAACAAACAAGATAAGGTCACATGGCTAAAGGGTAATTAACTTAAATGAGGCACAGCCAAGAAATGAAGGAAAACAAACCGAAACAAGAAAAAACGGAACTAAAGTGAAACTCAAACCTAAATCAAACACAAAACCAAACACAGTCCAGATAATCGGGTCCGAGGATCCTGACAAATCCTCATAGCCAGTGGAAGTTCAGTACTTAATGTTCCCTACCTAATCTATTTAAAATAGTAATAACAATAATAATTCATTAAAATAATAATAATAATAATAATAATAATAATAATAATAATAATAATAATAATGTTCTTACCTATATTCCTAGTCGTTGTCCTGGAAATAGGAAAAAGTCAGTTTTCAAGAACCTGTGTAAAGGAAATGACAGGCTGCCCTTCTGTGCAAAAGAAGGGTGCAAGGGAGGAGGGGCTCTGTGCTCCCCCCGTTTAAAGTGGGTCTATTAACTTAACCAGAAACCAACCAATAAATCCTATTCCAAACAACAAACACAATATCCATACAATAATTTATAATAATAAAATTACTTAATTATTCAGTAAAGCACATTTATACACCTGCATGCCTGGCTCCCTTCTGCGCGTTAGAGCGCTGCGGCTCTGCGCTTCATTTGCGCAGCCGCTCTTAGCCTCAGGTAGACGAGTGTGACACGGTGACCGATATGTAGTGAGAATTAGCACCATGGTGAGGTTGAAGCACCAGGCAATATTCATCACTAGAGCGCAGTGAATGAGTCGGGGTGTATTTAAAAAAACATTTGGTGTAAAGGGAAGAATGAGCAGATCCAGAGATTGTCCTGAAGGCCAGGACAGTCAAGTCAGTGCCTTGTACTGAATGCAGGCAGCTACAGGAAGCTAATGGAGAGAGATTAGTAGTGGAGTGACATGAGTTGGCTTGGGTTGGTTAAACACAATCTGCGTTGTTCATATTTGTAAAAACAAGCTGAACCTATTTATTGTTATTTATGTTTATTTTGTATGTTTGTATTTATATAATAATGTATGGCTTTCACACTTTGTTTGGAAACTAGCACTAGTCGGTGTTCCCAACTCCTCAGTAAGGAAAATAGCTATTGGCCATTCCTAAAGTCACTAGATGTCACTAAATGACATCTTCAACTAATTTACATGATAGTCAATTTGCATGTATTTAAAGCTGTAGAATAAACAAATAAATTTGTGGGAGAGAAAAAAAAAACTAAATATGTAAAAACTACAAATAGACTCTATTTTCTAGGTTTTTGCACCCTCACTGTACTTTGGAATGACTTTGGAACGTTGAGAGTAGTGGTTGGCATAGGAATAAAACTAAAGTACTAAAGTGACTTAGAACATCAGATCAATTGTGTTCAGACAAAGCTCAAGTTGAGTTACAGAACGCTCCTACAAATTGTCAAAAGATCCTTTAGGAATCCACAAGTTCATGTAAGAGAAATTTGTCTTAAAACTGAAACGTTAGACTTTTTAATTGAGATATAATGTTGCTTTAAATATGTAGGCAGTGTTGGGCAAGCTACTTGTAAAATGTAATAAGATAAATTATTAGTTACTCGACAATAAACTAAGCTTCACTACAACAAAGCTACCACCTATTGAAATATAGCAAGCTAAGTTATCCAAATATGACAAATGTACCTTAATAACTGGACCTTATTTGTAAAAAACACCTATGTAAAATTCTTAGACAGGCTATTACCACCCCCTTTGTAGGCATTTCCCCTTCTCCTCAGCAAAATTCTTAGGTTGGTGCTAAATGTCTTAGATGTTGAGAACATTTTGATTTTGGGATTACAAAACACATTTAAACAACTATTTATCTCTGATGATTCAAAAAGTGTTATATAGTTTTGCACATAAGGCCATGACGACAGTCATGGCCAAAAAAAACAAAAAACATCCTAAATTATTTTTACCTAGCTAGATGTTTAGCTTAGTTCATAGATGCACACACCATGGAAGAGGTACAGTGTATCACAAAAGTGATTACACCCTTCACATTTCTGCCGATATTTAAGTATATTTTTTCATGGGACAGCAGACAAAATGACAATGAAAAAATAGTCTGTGTGCTACTTATACAAGTATAAATGTATTACTCCCTCAAAATAACTCAATAATACAGTCAAAAGTGATTACACCCATTTGTGAAATTTCCTGAAGTGTCAATATTTTGTGTGGCCACAATTATATTTCAAAACTGCTTTAACTCTCCTGGCATGGAGTTTATCAGAGCTTCACAGGTTGCCACTGGAATTCTTTTCTACTCCTCCATGATGACATTACAGAGCTGTCGGATATTTGAGACTTTGCTTAAAATATGCTTAATATCCTTCCACTTGAGGATTCCCCAAAGATGTTCTATTGGGTTTAGGTCTGGATACATGCTTGGCCAGTCCATCATTTACCCTAAGCTTCTTTAGTAAAGCAGTGGTCATCTTAGTGTTTGTGAATGTGAATGAGTTTGGGGTCATTATCTTGTTGGAACACTGCCCTCCGACCCAGTTTCCGGAGAGTGGGTATCATGCTCTGCTTCAGTATTTCACAGTACATATTGGAGTTCACTCTATTCCCTCTATTAAATGAAGGGACTCCCCAACACCTGTTGCACTAATGCAGCCCCAGACCATGGCATTCCCACCACCATGCCACCATGCTTGACTGTAGGCATGACACTTATTTTTGTACTCCTCACCTGATTGTTGTCACACATGCATTGAGACCATCTGAACCAAAGAAATTAATCTCATAGGTCATCAGTTTCAGTAATCCATGTCCTTTGTTGACATGTCTTCAGCAAAGTGTTTCTAGGCTTTCTAGTGTACAGACTTCAGAAGAGGCTTTCTCCTTGGGAGACAGCCATGCAGACCAATTTGATGTAGTGAGCGGTGCATGGTCTGAGTACTGACAGGCTGACCTGTTCAATTTCTGCATCAATGCTGACAGCACTCCTATGCCTGTCTTTCAAAGACAGCATTTGGATGTGACGCTGAGCATGTGCACTTTTGACAACTAACGCAAGGTCTGTTCTGAGTGATTTTGTATGAGAGATTTTGAGAGCTGTACTACAAAATTGAACACATCTGCTCCCTATGCACACCTGAAACCTAGTAACACTAATGAGCCACATAACATTTTAGAGGGAAAATTAATTTATTAATGTGCTTAATTTGGACATTTAGAGGTGTGTTTAGACAATAATGGCTGTATATTAAGTTATTTTGAGGGAAGTATAAATTTACACTATTGTATAAGCTGCACACACACACACTACTTTTCATTGTGTTAAAGTGTCATTTTGTCAGTGTTCCATAAAAAGATTGAATATCTGCAGGAATGTGGGGTGTACTCATGTTTGTGATACACTGTAAATATGTCTTAGTGTGACTGAGCATTGAGAGTGTTGTGGAATGGTGCTCATGGCAGAATCCGGTGCTCCAAAAGTTCCCAATAACACCAGAAAAAGTTACTAGATTTGTTGCTATTTTTGAAATAACAAGTTTGTCAGAAAAGTCACTGAATATAAGTAGGCAACACTGATGGGAGTTTAACCAGGCAGGGAAGGGCTGAGGCTGCCACTTATTTGCAAAAAGCAAATATTTAAAAAAAAAAAAAAAAAAATTTAATATGTTGAATTTATCAGTTTTTTTGCAGTTTAATATATAACTTGATTGTTTTCGCAGCGTGTAGTGAAAACTAAGCCTAGGCATTTAATTTTTAGTAACTATAATTACGAGCAGTGGAACGTTTGTTTTCCACATTAGATATTTGGTGGTAAAATATGTGTTTTTGTCATGCTTTGTGGTTTTAGATTTTGGATTATAGTGTTGTTCGTGGAGAGGCCTTTATCGTGTTTAGTTCCGTTCAGATACAGATGCAAGCTTGCTTTGTATTTTCCCGTAAATAGATCGCCACAGTCATGTCGTTCGGAAATACACACAACCAGTTGAAGATGAAGTACCCTTCTAAATCGGAGTTTCCCGATCTGTCCAAGCACAACAACCACATGGCCAAGGTACTGACCCCCACAATGTACGAGCGCCTGCGCAGCAAGCAGACTTCAAGCGGTTTCACCCTGGATGATGTGATTCAGACCGGAGTGGATAATCCAGGTAAACAATTTACAGAACAAAGTTAGCGTACAAAGGCTTTTGAATGTGAAGTTCAGCAGTTTATTGCATTATTGCAGCTGGTATGCAAATAAATACCACAGTATGAAAAAGCTCAAATGGCTTATCCCAAGGTTTTTTTTTAATCCAAACCTTATTACTCCTTCACATTTGATAAAAGAATAACCCCTCCCCTGCAAGACCTGCTGCATACCCATTACAATCAAGCATGTCCTTTCTCTGTAATGACTTTGTAATTAAAATTTGAACCTGGTACTTTATAAGAGTTATGGATAATTTTGCACGTCACTTATACCAAGATATGTGTTTGCATTAACATAAAGGAATATATCCACGATCCGGTCATTTATCGTGCGCTTTATCATCTACTAGGTGAAACCCGGGGGGTGTGAAGTTCTGCTTGCTGCCGCAGTGAAGGCGCTCTCGAGTACATTTCGGGTCGGGGGCAGTATACACCTTGGCCATGTGGTTGCCAATGCTATGGACGATCGGGCACACACTTCCGACTTTAGAAGTAACGTTTCATCTTCCACTAGTTGTGTGTATTTCCGAACGATTCAATTGGACCTTTTTTTTTTGTGATCGGATGTTTTTGAAAATTTGGGAGGACATACAATAGGACCCAAGCTTGGACATCTGTATAGTCCTGAACATTGGAACTCAACAAGACTGGATTTCGATACCAGGAATCTATCGCGTCCGGAGAGGCCGAACATTGTAACCCTAAATCGCCAAAATGCTAAACCACAAAGCATGACAACATACACATATTTTACCCACCAAATATATCTAATGTGAAAACAAACGTTCACACTGCGCATTAATTATAGTTACTAAAAATTTTAAATTGCATTTAATAGCTTTAGTTTGCACTAAACACGCAATATTGAAAATTCACATCAGAGAGTTATATGTTAAACTGCAAAAAAACAAACTGATAAATTCAACATATGAAATTTATTATTATTTTTTTTTAAATTTTCTTTTTGCAGAAACAATAGTGGGCAAGCCTCTCAGCCCTTCCCTTGCCGTCGGTTATACTCCCTCATTGTTGCCTACTTAGATTCAGTGACTTTTCTGACAACCTTCTTATTTCAAAAATTAGCAACAAATCTAGTAACAACTTTTTCTTGGTGTTACATGGGAACTTTTGGAGTCACCGCACGGATTCTGCCATGAAGGCAACCATTTGCCACAGACACTTCCTCAATCTCAGATCACACTACAGCATATTTACAGGTTGTTACAAACATGAGTCCAGCGCCGCCACATTCCCTGCACGATATATCATACTTACGTATATGGGAACTATATTGTTACCAAAAAAGACAAGGTAAAGGACAATGAAAAGTGAGTGACTGTACTGTGCACGATTTTCACAGATTTGATTGGTGTGACAAGCTAGAAATGACTGGGTCCTCTGCAAAATAACTTAATAAAAAGCCATGATCATTCTCTGAAACACACCTGCTAAATGTCCAAATAGTAGGGGTGAGCGCAATTAATCGCTGATTCGACGATCGATTCGGAGAACGTAGTCGACGTATGGAACCTCATAGTGCGATATGTACTACCATTTGACCACATGGGGGGTCCCTAGGCTGCTGCTAAGCATGTGGTTTACATGAAAATGTTCTTTGTCATCGTTAAGCTATACTAGGGTCAGCTTTGTCTAAAATACAACGGGCTTCATTCATGAATTTTCTCAGAAAAAATGTGCGAATTTCTCCACGCAGTGCACTAAAATCAAAACTTTGCAGGGAACAGAATCAGCTTACTATGAACCCTACCCCTCGCGTTTAGTGTTGTGTCCAAAAAAGCATTCGTGCACAACTTATATGGTCAACGACCGTCTCCCCCAGACATCAGAGCATTAAGCTTGCTCGGTGTTTAGAATAGGTACAGGCATTAAGGGATGTCAGGTCGTCATCGCTTGATGGGCAGAAGAAGAATGAACCACGCAGGTCAATCGGCTGCACTGTC
Source organism: Corydoras sp. C115 (assembly GCA_019802505.1). NCBI lineage: Eukaryota > Metazoa > Chordata > Actinopteri > Siluriformes > Callichthyidae > Corydoras > Corydoras sp. C115. The sequence goes on from JAFMOC010001396.1 coordinate 22,617, forward strand.
AGTACGTCGTAAACCTCATCGCGTGATTACCGACACACACGCGCGCTCCGCAACGCAGATATGTCGAACTAAATCTATGAACTACCCAGTCCAATTGCGCTTTGGTCTTGTCCACGTGGCTTGATCAATTGTACCTAAGCATGAAAGACCTGCTGATCACGGTGTAATTCACGTCTTGATTCAGCACCGACTAGAAGACATGTCAATAGTAGGCTGGGCAACGCATCGTCTACGTGAAGCCATAGTTCCAGTCAAGTGAACATCGGATTACACTGAATACTTGCTGTATGACCTATTGAAATACTTTATCTAATTCCAGAGGGAATTTTAAGTTATGGGTCACTCGCATACAATTCAAGTAGTACAAAATATTGATAACGACACCATCAATATAAAAGCTGTACATACAGCAGTCCTTGTGTGTCATGCCCTATCCATGGTCCAAGGACATATGTCTTTATATGGCAGTTCCGATTATGCACATGGTCACACCTTAGTGATAGCTGCATCAAACCATAATAGGTGCACACCGCTCTGTGGTGCTATTGGTGTTTGACAGTAGCCTTCAGAGTAATGAGGGAACTACCTGAGCAGATGTACTGTCAGCTCCCAGATACAGATGTAACTACCATCTAGTACATTGTAAAACTATAAAGTCAATGTTTACGGGACCAGTGAAACTCGATAACCCCCAAATAAGTGGAGCATAAAAAACCTTGCTCCGGGTTTACGTAAAGTGACTTACCTGAGGGGAGGACTGACACGGTGTTTACAGCCATACAAAATGACTGCTGGTGCTCTTATGAACCATCAAGACAAAGATAAACATTCATGGAAACTCACTACCTTCATCACATAATGTAACATCACGACACATGACAAGCCTGAACCGTAACTCGCTCTGTATCTAAAGAAAAGGTCTTACGAGGTACAATGATGGGACTGGCCCAAGATTCATTAGTATCACAGACCTAAACCCCAATTTAGACTACATCTTGTTGCGGGAGTCCCCTTCTTAACTGTGGAAGCGATATTCAAGCTACTAGGGTTTTTATGGAAGCTAATCCAATAGTCTTCAACTATATGCCACATAACGGCTCTGGGGAAATGTCGCGCTCCATGGAGGATGTTAACAAATGATATTCCAGTCGCGCACTACCCCCAGTGTGAAAGCCTCTTGAAGTATAGAATTCTCCGATAACGCCATTAGAGAGTTAGACACGAGGCAGACATCTGCTATTAGAACCTCTACTAAATAACTTTGTGAGCCTTCTTTCCAACCTCACAAACTAATAATTGACAATATCAGCACAGGAAAGTTTTCATACACAAGGATGGGTTGGTAGTCACACTATATTTGATGGTATTTATACGACATATCGAGCTCCTATCGTTGAGGGAGTAACTGAGCCTTTTATACACCTTTGTGTAATTATATAGGCATAGCACCACGTCCAGACCTCATTATTTTGTCATTGTCCGATTTTGGACCATCTGCTGTCTCCCCACTATGCCACAATCATTATCAATCTCTAGAAATATCTTTCCACTATTGTGACACTGCCAAATGTAGAATGATGGGTTAGTAAAATCATACCTTATGTATGTGTGAGTACACACGTACATAAGACCCCACACTCATTTGACCGCATAGGTTGTGGCGTGAATATGCTTTTTGTCTCGCCATACTAGAACTAGTATATAATAATGTCCCTCAAAACATTCACTAGCTAGGTAAAAGAATAAATTTACAGGACTGTTATTATGGGTTTGTTTTTTTTTTGGCCTTTGCCTGCATCTCACGACTTGTGTCTTATCGCGCTCTATCTAATGTGTCAAGAAGTATATAAACACTTTTTGTGAAACTATTCAGTCGTCGAGATAAATAGGATTGACTCCTCTAGGAAAATGTGTTTTTTTGGTAAGTCCCACGACAAAGTCCAACCTGATCTGTGCGACCTGCTAAGTTACACTCGATCTCAAAGATATCTCATTAAGATAGCACTTCATAACGATTTGGATGTCAGTAGTCCATCTCGTAACCTACCCTGAATTCATTGTGTCTCGTACAGAGCACGGAGAAAAGGGACGAATGCCCGTTCATCACGGAGAGCGCGGTGGTAATCTAGCCTGTCTAACGTGGCGAGAATTTGTTTCCATCACATAGGTGGTTTAGCTTGGTAACAATAAGAGGTCCGACTTTAATTTGACAACGGTACTTTGGGGCTCAGCATTTTATGTGTGGATAAGGCACTTCGCAGCTTTCTGCTATGTTTCAATAGGTGGTAAATGCTTTGTCTTTGAGTGACAGCTCTAATCGTTTACAGTTACTGTGTCCCTGAAGTCTCAACTATTCTAAATATTTAATGCTTATTTAACAATCTTTTACCCGGCAGGTCTACGAAGTCGGTAGGTGTGCTCCCCAATACTCCACTTTGCTCGTTACCTCATTTTAAAAGCAACATTAGATATATAAAAAATGTACCAACGACAGCGGTGCAAAGCTCTAATGACGTTGTTCCCCTTTCGTCTCGCACCGTTTTACAGTCGTCTCTAGAGTGGACAAAATTTCTCTTACATTTGAACTTAGTGGATAGTCCCATCAGGTATCTTTTTGGACTTAATTTTGTATGGTTGGAGAGACTCATCCTGAGGGAGGCGTGCATCTGATAACCTCTAAGTCTTGTGAGACCTTTGTGCATGAAACCAACTATAGGTGCTCTGAATGTATACTCCCCTGCTAGTCAACTCGTTGTAGTAACCTACTTTAACATAGCTTAATTTTAAGTATTCCTTTATAACTTGCACAATCCCCAACTACTCTGTCTTTAATCCTAGTTTCCACAAGTCATTACTACGCTTCCATCCAAAGTACAAGTCGGAGCCGTGCGTGTGCAAAAACCTTAGAAATTATCCATAAGAGAGTCTATATTGTAGTTTATCCCTAACAACATGATATTAAATGGTAGTTTTTTTATTTAAAGATTTAAATTTGTGTTAAGTTCTACACACGCCTTTAAATTAGACATGCAAATCTGACATCTTACATCATGTAAGACTTAGGTTTGAAGATCGCTTCATTTAGTGCCATCTATTGACTTTAGGAATGGCCAATAGCTATTTTCCTTACTGAGGATTTGGGAACACCGACTAGTGCTAGTTTCCCAAACAAAGTGTTTAAAGCCATACACACATTATTATATAAATACAACATACAAAATAAACATAAATAAACATAAATAGGTTCAGCTGTTTTTACTAAATATGAAACAGACGCAGATTGTGTTTTAAAAACCCAACCCAAGCACCAACTCTATGTCACTCCACTACTAATACTCTTTCCATTAGCTCCTGTAGCTGTCCTGCATTCAGTACAAGGCACTGACTTGACTGTCCTTGGCCTTCATGACAATCTCCTTGATCTTCTCTTCTTCCCTTTACACCAAATGTTTTTGTTAAATACACCCCGACTTGTCATTCATGCGCTCTAGTGATTGACTATTGCCTGGTGCTTCAAACCTCAACATGGTGCTATTCTCACTACATATCGGATTACCGTGTCACAGCCTCGTCTACCTGAGGCTAAGAGACGGAGCTGGCGCAAATGAAGCGCATTGAGCCGCAGCGCGCTAGGGGGACGCGCCATAAGGGAGCCAGGCACTTGCCTGGTGTATAATTGTGCTTTATGAATAATTAAGTAATTTTTATTATTATAAATTATTGTATGGATTTGTTTTTTTGTTGGAATGGATTTTATTGGGTTTTGGTTTCTGGGTTAAATTAAAGACCCACTTTAAACGGGGGGAAACACAGAGCCCCTCCTCCCTTGCCCCTTCTTTTTCACAGAAGGGCAGCCTGTCATTTTCCCTTTCACAGGTTTTTTGAAAACTGCCTTTTTTTCCCATTTTCCAGGGCAACGACTAGGAAAAATAGGTAAGAAAATTATTATTATTATTATTATTATTTTAATGAATTTTTATTGGTTTTTTCTATTTTAAAAAAAGATTAGGTAGGGAACCCTTAAATACTGAAATTCCCCCCTGGCTATGAGGATTTTTCCCGGATCCCCCGGGCCCGATTATCTGGACTTTTGTTTGGTTTTTTTGTTTTAATTTTTGGTTTTTAGTTTTAAATTTTATTTTCCGGTTTTTTCCTTGTTTCGGTTTTTTTTTTCCTTCATTTCTTGGCTGTGCCTCATTTAAGTTAAATTTCCCTTTTTTCCCTGTGACCTTTTCTTTGTTTTTTATTTTTTAAACCACCCCACTCTCTTTTTCCCCTTTAGAGAGCCTTTTAAATACGTAACCGGGTTTTGGGGGGGGGGGCTGTGGCTTTGTTTTTGATTTTATTATTATTTCCAAAACGCTTATTTCTGGGGAACCCCGCTTTCCTATTTGGGGTGGGTTTTTTGCTACCTTACCCGGACCTTGGAGAATATGTGACAAAGCTCCTTTCCCCCCGTAAAATTCCAGCCTTTTTTAGGTACGAGTTTATGGGGAAAATTTCTTTTTTTTTTACCGGTTCTGTTTTTGGTATTTGGGCCGGGATAGCCTATTAAATTTTCTTTGCGGTGTTTGGCTACTACTGGTGGTTACTTTTGGGAATACCCATTTTTTTCTTTTTTGCGTTCCCCAGCTCTCATTTCCCATTGTCGAGTGTTTTGCTTTATGTGCATTCGGGCCCGGGTTTTGGCATTTTTTGGTGGGGGTTTTTTTTTTTTTTGGGTTTTGGGGCCCCTCGTACGGGGCCCGGGTTTAGCGTGCCTGTCAGGACTGTTTTTTTTTGCTTTAGGTTTTTTTTTGGGTTTTGTTTTTGTATGTTT
>JAFMOC010001398.1:0-27500 GCA_019802505.1 Corydoras sp. C115
CTGTTTTGCCCACAGTGTTTACACACAGAGGAATGTGTCTTCCACATGTAACCCATCTGTGCAGTAACACACACACACACACACACACACACATTATATATATATATATATATATATATATATATATATATATACACACACACACTGAATGCCTGGAGCAGTGGGCAGCCCTGTATATAGTGCAATTGGGGTTAGGTGCCTTGCCCAAGGCCACTTCAGCCATAGTACTTGGTTGGACCAGGAATCGAACCTGGACCTTCAGGCTGCCTCCTCAACCACAAGCCTACAACTGCGCTCTCCACCTCTTTAATGTCACTGCAATGCTGAGACTCATGCCTCACCCAAATGTGATACTATATTGTCTCTAGGTGTAAATGTGTTGGTGTAATTGTCTGGGTGTGAATCCTAACTTTATATTTAATGAGTACTGGGATAGGTCTGTGCATCACATGATCTAAATTAGGATGAGAGGCTCAGAACATGGCACGGTGGCTTAGTGGTTTAGCATGTTCTCCTCTCAGCCCTAGGGATTCCCGGTTGGAATCCCAATCTGGGTGGAGTTTCCATGTCCTCCCCGTGTCCACGTGGGTGTCCCCCGGGTTCTCTGGTTTCCTCCCACAGTCCAAAAACATGGATCAAGGTCAACCTAAATTGCCCCATGTAGAGTGTGTGTGTGTGAGTGAGTGTGTGCCCAGCGATAGATTGGTGTCCTGTCCTGGGTGTATCTGCCCAGCGCCCGAAACGTTCTCCCCTGGATGGGCATGGGGAACCCACCGCGACCCTAATAGAGGATAAAGCGGAAGATAATGGATTTATGGGCATCACCGTGGCTTAGTGGTTGGCATGTTCTCCTCTCGGTGCTAGAGATTCCCGGTTCGAATCCCAATCTGGGTGGAGTTTCCATGTTCTCCACGTGTCCGGGTGGGTTTCCTCTGGGTTCTCCGGATTCCTCCCACAGTCCAAAAGCATGGATCAAGGTCAATTGAGTTCTCCATATTGCCCCATATAGAGTGTGTCTGTGTGAGTGAGTGTGTGCCCTGTGATGGATTTGTGCCCTGTGATGGATTGGGTGTATGAAGTTCAAGTAATTTATTTATGTCGCGCTTTTTACATCAGTACATTGTCACAAAGCAGCTTTACAGAATAAAGCCTTTAAACCCCCAAAGAGCGAGCCGAAGCGACAGTGGCAAGAAAAAACTCCCTTATATGTTGTTATTTAAGGAAGAAACCTTGGGAGGACCAAGACTCAGTGGGGGACTCATCCTCCTTGAGTGGCCAAGCGCCTAAAACGTTCTCCCCCGGATGGGCATGGGGAACCCCCATCCAAAAACATGGATCAAGGTCAATTGAATTCTCCAAATTGCCCCATATAGAGTGTGTTTGTGCGAGTGTGTCTGTGAGTGTGTGCCCAGTGAACATTCTCCTTGTGTAGGATAAAGCCGAAGATAATGGATGGATGGAGATATGAATATTGCAATATATATATTAATTCATTCATTCATTATCTTCCGCTTTATCCTCTATTAGGGTCGTGGGGGGGTTCCCCATGTCCATCCAGGGGAGAACGTCTCGGGCGCTGGGCAGATACACCCAGGACAGGACGCCAATCCATCGCTGGGCACACACTCACTCACACAGACACACTCTATATGGGGCAGTTTTTGAGAATTCAATTGACTTGATCCATGTTTTTGGACTGTGGGAGGAAACCGGAGAACCCGGAGGAAACCCTCGTAGACACGTGGAGAACATGAAAACTCCACCCAGATGGGGAATCGAACCATGGGGGTTCCCCATGCCCATCCAGGGGAGAACGTCTCGGGCGCTGGGCAGATACACCCAGGACAGGGCGCCAATCCATTGCTGGTCACACACTCACTCACACAGACACACTCTATATGGGGCAATTTGGAGAACTCAATTGACTTAATCCATGTTTTTGGACTGTGGGAGGAAACCGGGGAACCCGGAGGAAACCCACACAGACACGGGGAGAATATATATTTATATATATATATATATATATATATATATATATATATATATACACATTTTGTTCATAATACTGTGTAATGTGTGATGAATGCAGAGTAGAGTAGTGCAGGTCATTATGTCTGAACCGTGACATCAATTGTTCTCGCTGTTCTCGCTTCCTTTAGAACCCTGTGGGAAGCGGAGGATGCGTTTAACCCTTTCAGCACCGACAGCTCAGGGTTTGGGCTTTAAGGAGGATTCAGAAATCAAAGAACCTCCCGAGTTCCCGCCGCCGTCCTGATTTCATTTGTAATGTGTGCTTTAGAACAAACAAGGCCGGGTCTTTACCGGAGGACATGGCCAGACACGCAAAGGCTTCATGTTTTAAACCCTTTAACAACACACTCGTGCCCCGTCGGAGCCGCTCGCTCTCATTTCCTGCTGCGAAGCTTTTCTTCTTGGAACTTGAAAAATCCCCCCCCCCCCACACACACACACCCCCGTTCGTCGTCCTGTCCAATAACGGACGCATCATCCCCGTGATCCACTCCAAGCATAACCTAATCCTTTCCAGTCGTTTGCTTTTATTGAGACCATTGTGGTTGCCGTGCTGCTTGGAAACTCTTTTTAATTTGTTTTTGAAAAACTCTCGCCGTGCGCACATCGTACACGTACACGCGCACAGGATTCACTGTGATGATGTCACGCTGGGATGATGTCCTCGACCTCTGAACTCCAAATACTCATTATTAACACTGTACGGTGGTTTAATTAAACATGGTGTGTGTTTCATCCATCCATCCATTATCTTCCGCTTTATCCTAGGGAGGGGGGTTCCCCTATGCCCATCCAGGGGAGAACATCTCAGGCGCTGGGCAGATACACCCAGGACAGGGCGCCAATCCATCGCTGGGCACACACTCACTCACACAAACACACTCTATATGGGGCAATTTGAAGAACTCCTTTGACCTTGATCCATGTTTTTAGACTGTGGGAGGAAACCGGAGAACCCGGAGGAAACCCACGCGGACACGGGGAGAACATGGAAACGCCACCCAGATGGAGAATCGAACCATGGGGGTTCCCCATGCCCTTCCAGGGGAGAACGTTTCGGGCGCCGGGCAGATACACCCAGGACAGGGCGCCAATCTATCGCTGGGCACACACTCACACAGACACACTCTATATGGGGCAATTTGGAGAACTCAATTGACTTGATCCATGTTTTTGGACTGTGGGAGGAAACCGGAGAACCCGGAGGAAACCCTCGCGGACACGGGGAGAACATGAAAACTCCACCCAGATGGAGACTCGAACCATGGGGGTTCCCCATGCCCATCCAGGGGAGAACGTTTCGGGCGCTGGGCAGATACAACCAGGACAGGGCTCCAATCTATCGCTGGGCACACACTCACTCACACAGACACACTCTATATGGGGCAATTTGGAGAACTCAATTGACTTGATCCATGTTTTTGGACTGTGGGAGGAAAGCGGAGAACCCGGAGGAAACCCATGGGGACATGGGGAGAACATGGAAACTCCACCCAGATTGGGATTTGAACCAGGAATCCCTAGCGCTGAGAGGAGAACATGCCAACCACTAAGCCACCGTGCTGCGCTCTGATTTTGTTATCATTAATCATTTATCTAATTGCTCAGTTTTAAAGTCTTGTAGCCTTGTAAAGAATTCTTGGCCCTCGTGCATTTTCCGTTTCATTCGTCTAAACTCATAAGCTCCCAAAACCTTTTTGGTGGCGAGATTCTCGCTGTCATGACGGCCAGCCCCCGACGTCTCAGACAGACGAGTGGCATTTAGGCAGATGGGGCAATAAAAGTCTTGTAATGAATCCCTTTTCCCATTCATGAATCAGTTTTACTCTGAATCCAGAAATGATCTTTCAGAGTGTGTATATATATAATATATTCATTCATTCATTATCTCCCGCTTTATCCTCTATTAGGGTCACGGGGGGGGTTCCCCATGCCCATCCAGGGGAGAACGTTTCGGGCGCTGGGCAGATAGACCCAGGACAGGACGCCAATCTATCGCTGGGCACACATTCACTCACACAGACACACTCTATATGGGGCAATTTTTTGAGAATTCAATTGACTTGATCCATGTTTTTGGACTGTGGGAGGAACATGGAAACTCCACCCAGATGGGGATTTGAACAGGAAATACCTAGAGCTGAGAGGAGAACATGCTAAACACTAAGCCACCGTGCCGCCTGTATAATATATATATATATATATATATATATATATGTATATATATATATATATAAACATACACATACACGCACACATGTGTGCGTGTATGTGTATGTTTATATATATATATATATATATATATATATATATATATATATATATATATATATATATATATATATATATGTATATATATATATATGTATATATAAACATACATATACATATAACATATACATTTAACACACACACACACACATATATATATTTATATGATGTGGAAGGAGACATGGCAGACAGACCAGGACCAGAATTGAATCAAACTGCTGACTGTGCTGGATTTCCTCGAGCGACGGGGTCTGAAGGATACGAGCACGCGGTCGATCGGACCGCGGCCGAATACAACGCTGCCGCTGTTTAGTCTGAATGGAACAGCAACACTGGAGCTGTTGTTCCTCAGATGACCGGTTCAAGTGCCATCTCATTAGATCACTGAGGAGGGGAACCGATGCTCTGATGAATCCAGGTTCCTGTTGCCCCATTACGTTATTTCGGCTGAAGCTTTGATCAATGCCTACGTTGTAGGTCTATGGTCAGTGTCGGCGCACGGGGTCAGCCACGATGCATCAATGAGAGGATCGGGGTCATGCTGAAGGGCCCACATCAGCAGTTTGTGTTTGAACGCCGGTTCTTCAGACTTGAAGGGTGTGGTAGCTCAGTGGTCAGGGCATTGGGTTATCAATCTGAAGGTTGGGGGTTCAAATCCCAGGTCCACTGAAGTTACCAATGTGGGTCCTTGAGCAAGACCCTTAACCCTCATTGCTCCAGGGATGTTGTGATGAACCCTGTGCTCACCCTGTAAGTCGCTTTGGAAAAAAGCGTCTGCTGAATGACCAAATGTAATGTAATGTAATGTAATGTAGTAGCCCCACACCATAATGAGTAATTGCACCACTGGTGGGAAGGTCGGAATTTGGTTCGAGAAGCATAAAATGAAGCAGCTTAGAGATATATAGATTGAGATATATAGATAGACATAGAGACATGTAGATAGACATAGAGATGTGTATATATATATATATATATATATATATATATATATATATATATATATAAATGTTTGAATGTCTATAGCAGCTTTATAACCTGTTTCCTGACGATTGTCCTCTGACATGTCCTCTGTTTAAGCAGTTAATTCCGTGTGAACGGACGTACCGCGTGCAGAACCGGAAAGCCTTAAGCCGGTTCTGTTTGTCAGCATGTTCTCTGTAACAGAAACCAAATCAGATAAACATCGCGGTCGAGTCAGAGAGCAATGTAACAGCTTTACACCTCCGTGTCTCTGTACAGAGAACCCGTCCTCCGCAGAACGCCATCGTTTAGTGTTCTTTGTTTTGAGTCGGGTTCCCTCTGTTAGATTCAGGTGCATGGATTTTCTAACATTATTCACTGCAGCCGCAGCGCTGCTGGTTCCCGTCGCCTCCCGAGGGAACGGACCCTCGCACCTCGCACCTGCATTCGGAACGTGAGCGTTCCTCATGCCTCCGGAACGATCCAATAGTACCACCACAGAGCAGGGGTTATTGGGTGGGGGCATTATTCCTATCCCAGCCGTGTCACTGAGGTGGAGAAATGAACCAACAAATGTTACCTGTTCTGTTTTGCTCCTGACCAATAGAGAACCAACAGGGGACTAACAACAACAAAGAACACAGATGGACTACAGTCTGGAATTGTAGAACTACGAAGTCCATCTATATGATAAGTGGAGGACATGGAGAATGGAGCCAGAAGAGGGCGTCTCCAAACCTTTGTAGTTCTACAATTCCACTCTGTAGTCCTTCTGTTTGTGTTCTACAGTACATACTGTGTACTCTGTTCTGATGGTCAGAACCCCAATAGTACCACCACAAAGCAGGGGTTATTGGGTGGGGGCATTAGTCCTATCCCAGCAGTGTGACTGAGGTGGAGAAATGAAACTCCAGCAGCACTGCTGCACTAGAACCCCCTCACCACATCAGTGTCACTGCAGAACTGACAAGAAACAATCCACCATCCAAATGATACCTGTTCTGTGATGCTCCTGACCAACAGAGAACAGAGAACCAACAACAAAGAACACAGATGGACTACAGTCTGGAATTGTAGAACTACAAAGACCATCTATATGGTAAGTGGAGGACATGGAGAATGGAGCCAGAAGGGGGAACCTTTGTAGTTCTACAATTCCAGACTGTAGTCCATCTGTTTGTGTTCTACAGTACATGCTGTGCACATCCCCTTTACTCTGTTCTAATGGTCAGGACCCCAATAGTACCACCACAGAGCAGGGATTATTGGGTGGGGGCATTATTCATATCCCAGCAGTGTCACTAGAACCCCCTCACCACATCAGTGTCACTGCAGAAACTGACAAGAAACAATCCACCACCCAAATGATACCTGTTCTGTGATGCTGCTGACCAACAGAGAACAGAGAACCAACAACAAAGAACACAGATGGACTACAGTCTGGAATTGTAAATAATCTCCACATTGGGGGTTTAAATCCAGTGGGTGCACCACCAACTACAGCTGCACATTTAAACCTAAAGCTCTATTTCCGGAGCTTGTGGTTCTTGCTGTGTGCTGCAGCTTTGGAACAGATGGGGTTCTGGACAGAGTGCTGACCCTGTGAGGCTCCTCCGAACCGCTCCTTTCAGACATAAGCCTGCCGTCGAGTGAAACTGGCGCCGCGCCGTTTTATCGGAATAAATTGCTCGGCTCCGCGGAATTGACTGGGGTTCAGTCTTGGGATTAATCCGCCGTGCGGGTGCAGAACTTATTGGGAGGAACTTTAAGAGGCTTAGCAGTGAGATGTGTGTGAGGAGCTGATGATGTGTACTCACAAAGCGGGTGTACAGTTGCATCCCCGAGGCGCGCCCATTATAAACACGGGTGGAGGCATTAAGATGTAGCCCGCAGCCCTCCGTTACCGCGGCGACGCCTCCGTCGTGGCAGCCACGCTTGCTGAGGTGCGAGGTGCTGCTCGTTTGTGCTCTCGGGGATCAGCGGGTGGAGGGGGCTGGACCGGACCGCCCCTGACGGATTTCGTAAAGCTGGAATCGGCGCGTCGTGTAAGTCGATGTCACGGACGTCGGTCAGGGTGGCAGCGCGGCGGCCGGAGACACTCGGCGTAATGCAATCCGTCATCACTCGGCTTCCTAAAGTGTTTGTAAAGTCTGTGTGGGGTGTGGGGGGTGGGGCGGAAGAGGGGGCATGGATATGGATTTGTTTAATTTCGCTAGTTTCATTCATTCATCATCTATTAGGGTCACGGGGGGGTTCCCCATGCCCATCCAGGGGAGAACGTCTCGGGCGCTGGGCAGATATACCCAGGACAGGGCGCCAATCTATCGCTGGACACACACTCACTCACACAGACACACTCTATATGGGGCAATTTGGAGAATTCAATTGACTTAATCCATGTTTTTGGACTGTGGGAGGGAACTGGAGAACCCGGAGGAAACCCACGCGGACACGGGGAGAACATGGAAACTCCACCCAGATGGGGATTCGAACCAGAAATCCATAGCGCTGAGAGGAGAACATGCCAACCACTAAGCCACCGTGCCGCCCTTTTTTCTAACATAATATTTAAATAATTATTTTTTAAATTCTATCACTTTGCAAACTGGGAAACAGACTAGGGTCGCGGGGGTTCCCCATACCCATCCAGGGGAGAACGTTTCGGGCGCTGGGCAGATACAACCAGGACAGGACGCCAATCTATCGCTGGACACACACTCACTCACACAGACACACTCTATATGGGGCAATTTGGAGAACTCAATTGACCTTGATCCATGTTTTTGGACTGTGGGAGGAAACCGGAGAACCCGGAGGAAACCCACGCGGACACGGGGAGGACATGGAAACTCCACCCAGATAGGGATTCGAACCGGGAATCCCTAGCGCTGAGAGGAGAACATGCCAACCCCTAAGCCACCGTGCCGGCCCTATTAATTAATCAGTGTTTTAATTGTTAAGACAGTGAGTCTCAGACAGGATGCATCAACAGTAATGATTTCCATAACGAGGTGTACACTCGTTTAGTCATGTCTGTAATGGCTGCTGTGTCTCAGTGATGGACTGATCTGATCTATTTTGCCTACAGTGCTGACACACAGAGGGGTGTGGCCTCCACATTTACCCCATCCGTGCAGAAACATGCTTTATTGTCATTTATAGGGATTCCCGGTTCGAATCCCCATCTGGGTGGAGTTTCCATGTTCTCCCCGTGTCCGCGTGGGTTTCCTCCGGGTTCTCCGGTTTCCTCCCACAGTCCAAAAACATGGATCAAGTCAATTGAGTTCTCCAAATTGCCCCATATAGAGTGTGTCTGTGTGAGTGAGTGTGTGTCCAGCGATGGATTGGCGCCCTGTCCTGGGTGTATCTGCCCAGCGCCCGAAACGTTCTCCCCTGGATGGGCATGGGGAACCCACCGCGACCCTAATAGAGGATAAAGTGGGAGATAATGAATGGATGGAAGTTAGAAAAAAAGAAATAATAATAAAAAAATAATAAAAATAAAAAACAAAGAAATATAGCAACGGTGCCTTAGTGGCTTAGCATGTTCTCCTCTCAGCACTATGGATTCCCGGTTCGAATCCCCATCTGGGTGGAGTTTCCATGTTCTCCCCGTGTCCGCGTGGGTTTCCTCCGGGTTCTCCGGTTTCCTCCCACAGTCCAAAAACATGGATCAAGGTCAATTAAGTTCTCCAAATTGCCCCATATAGAGTGTGTCTGTGTGAGTGAGTGTGTGTTTAGTGATTAGATTGGCGTCCTGTCCTGGGTGTATCTGCCCAGCGCCCGAAACGTTCTCCCCTGGATGGGCATGGGGGAACCCCCCCCCCGAGCGTATAATAAAAATGTGTATATATATATATATGGTCAGCCCTGTACATGGCGTATGGGAGAGCAATTGTGGGACCGGGAATCGAACCTGGGATCTTCAGCTCGCAAGGCTGGTTCCTTAACCACAAACCTATGACCGCTCGGTTGGACTATTGCATTATTAATGTCATAGCTGGGGGTTGAATAGGCTAAAAAGTTGCCCTTTAGTACGGCCCTCGGGGTAAACGGTGTCGCAGAGCGAGCAAAGGGGTTTTTATTGAGACCCAGCTGAAGTTTGGAGCGACCTCGCCGTTCTCATGCTGATCTGGTGCACTGAACACAATGACAGGATGTGACCTCATTGTTTACGCTCGGCGCTTTGCTCCGACTGAGGGTTCGAAACGCTGGCTGCACCGAATGTCTGCTGTAACGCCGTGTCCCTCCACCGCCGTCCATATGTCTCCGGGAGGTCGCAGCGTCCAACTCTGCTGAGCGAAGGACGCAGCGTGATGGAGATGGATGGATGAGGGGTCGCGGGGGGGGGCGGGGGGGGGGGAGAGGCGCAGAGGTTCCGTCAGTGTGCCAATGCCACGGCCTTCGCTCCTGACGAATGCTGCGTCTGTGCTGGCAGTGGGGGCGCTGACGAGCAGACTTCACCGAAAAACGGCACCGTGTGCATGGAGTCCATCCATCCATTATCTTCAGCTTTATCCTCTATTAGGGTCGCGGGGGGGGTTCCCCATGCCCATCCAGGGGAGAACGTTTCGGGCGCTGGGCAGATACACCCAGGACAGGACGCCAATCTATCGCTGGGCACACACTCACTCACACAGACACACTCTATATGGGGCAATTTGGAGAATTCATTTGACCTTGATCCATGTTTTTTGGATTATGGGAGGAAATCGGAGAACCCGGAGGAAACCCACGTGGATCCCTAGCGCTGAGAGGCGAACGTGCTGCCCATATATATATATATATATATATATAAGGTGGCACGGTGGCTTAGTGATTAGCATGTTCTTCTCTCAGCACTAGGGATTCCCGGTTCGAATCCCCATCTGGGTGGAGTTTCCATGTTCTCCCCGTGTCTGCGTGGGTTTCCTCCGGGTTCTCCGGTTTCCTCCCACAGTCCAAAAACATGGATCAAGGTCAAATGAATTCTCCAAATTGCCCCATATAGAGTGTGTGTGTGTGTGTGAGTGTGTGCCCAGCGATGGATTGGCGTCCTGTCCTGGGTGTATCTGCCCAACGCCCGAAACGTTCTCCCCTGGATGGGCATGGGGAACCCCACCCACAATCCTAGTAGAAAATAATGAATGGATGGATGGATGTGGGTGGGTGGCATGGTGGCTTAGTGGTTGGCATGTTCTCCTCTCAGCACTAGGGATTCCCGGTTCGAATCCCCATCTGGGTGGAGTTTCTATGGTCTCCCCGTGTCCGCGTGGGTTTCCTCCGGGTTCTCCGGATAGAGGATAAAGCGGATAAAGCGGGAGATAATGAATGAAATATATATATATATCTCCATCATGTACACCCATCCATATATATATATATATATCTAGCCAGATGGGGAACGTTGAGAGGCGAACGTGCCACCCCAGAATAACACGAAACCACCGTGCCGCCCCAGAATAACAACAAATAAAGAAAAATATTCCCCTTAGTGCTGAATGCCGAGAGGAATCAGGTTCAGATTACACTGCAGGTGGCAGGTGAGGGGTGCAGTTGATGCAGACGCCTGGGGCGACGCAGCCGACGCAGAAAAGATCCTTCATTAAAGATCCACATGAGGCTCTGCTGAAAAAAAAAATAATAAAAAATGACTGGGAAAGAAGGGCGGCATGGGGGCTTAGTGCTTTAGCATGTTCTCCTCTCAGCACTGCTGATTCCCGGTTCGAATCCCCATCTGGGTGGAGTTTCCATGTTCTCCCCGTGTCCGCGTGGGTTTCCTCCGGGTTCTCCGGTTTCCTCCCACAGTCCAAAAACATGGATCAAGTCAATTGAATTCTCCAAATTGCCCCATATAGAGTGTCTGTGTGAGTGAGTGTGTGCCCAGTGATGGATTGGCGTCCTGTCCTGGGTGTATCTGCCCAGCGCCCGAGACGTTCTCTCCTGGATGGGCATGTGGAACCCCCCCCCCCCCCCCCCTAATAGAGGATAAAGCAGAAGATAATGGATGGATGTGCACACAATGACAACAGTCCACCAAAATCCTGTAGCATGTAAACACATATGAAGCATCACTATGGCTTTCTAACACAACCTGAATATCCTGACCATTAGGGGGCAGACTTAAGGGAACTAATAAATCAGGGCAAAAGAACAGGGTAACAACGTCTCTCACTGCACCGGGTTATCGTTTCCTCTCAGGCCAAACATTCATTCATTATCTCCCGCTTTATCCTCTATTAGGATCGCGGTGGGGTTCCCCATGCCCATCCAGGGGAGAACGTCTCGGGCGCTGGGCAGATACACCCAGGACAGGGCGCCAATCCATCGCTGGGCACACACTCACTCACACACACAGACACACTCTATATGGGGCAATTTGGAGAACTCAATTGACTTGATCCATGTTTTTGGACTGTGGGAGGAAACCGGAGAACCCGGAGGAAACCCACGCGGACACGGGGAGAACATGGAAACTCCACTCAGATCGAGATTTGAACCGGGAATCCCTAGTGCTGAGAGGAGAACATGCTAAACCACTAAGCCACCGGCCGCCCACCCAGATCCATCCATCCATTCATTATTTTCTACTAGGATTGTGGGTGGGGGGGGGAGTTCCCCATGCCCATCCAGTGGAGAACGTCTCAGGCGCTGGGCAGATACACCCAGGACAGGGCGCCAATCCATTGCTGGGCATACACTCACTCACTCACACAGACACACTCTATATGGGGCAATTTGGAGAGTTCAATTGATGTTTTTGGACTGTGGGAGGAAACCGGAGAACCCGGAGGAAACCCACGCAGACACGGGGAGGACATGGAAACTCCACCCAGATGGGGATTCGAACCGCTGAGAGGAGAACATGTTAAACCACTAAGCCACCGGGCCGTCCTCTCAGGCCAAACATTTAATCTCTAAACTGTAATCCTTCTGTTCTGAAGCGGTGAGGTTATAGAACTGTGTCCCCGTCTGTAAGGCGTGTTCTCTGCGTGTTGACCGACTGGACTCTGTATCGGGTTCTCTTGCCCGCCGGCCTCCGTGGGGCGGTCCTGTATCTGGAGCTCGTCCGTCCTTTGTTCCGCGTGATGTCATTAAGCCTCGGCGTAAACTAGGTCTCCGGGGCGTTTGCTTTCACCTCATCAGCGAGGCATTAACATCGACACAAACAGCCCCATTTGCCCCGGTGCGTGACTCAGTCCTGCCCGGACCCTGTAATTACACCACAGTGACTCACTGAGTGCAGTAACCCTCACTGTGAGTCGTTTGTTCAGGCACTCGATTCGTTCCTCAGTGTGTCGTGCAGAGCTGTGATGGGGACGCAGGTCCTCTGTCCTCTGTGAGACATTTGTTTTGCAGATGGACACTCGGGTCTCTGATTCTTTTTACCGAAAAAAGTGTTTACCACGTTCTCCTCTCAGCACTAGGGATTCCCGGTTCGAATCCCCATCTGGGTGGAGTTCCCATGTTCTCCCCGTGTCCCTCCGGGTTCTCCGGTTTCCTCCCACAGTCCAAAAACATGGATCAAGTCAATTGAATTCTCCAAATTGCCCCATATAGAGTGTGTCTGTGTGAGTGAGTGTGTGTCCAGTGATGGATTGTCGTCCTGTCCTGGGTGTATCTGCCCAGCGCCCGAAACGTTCTCCCCTGGATGGGCATGGGGAACCCCCCCCCCCCACCCACAATCCTAGTAGAAAATAATGAATGGATGTGGGTGGTTGGCACGGTGGCTTAGTGGTTTAGCATGTTCTCCTCTCAGCACTAGGGATTCCCGGTTCTAATCTCGATCTGGGTGGAGTTCCCATGTTCTCCCCGTGTCCGCGTGGGTTTCCTCCAGGTTCTCCGGTTTCCTCCCACAGTCTAAAAACATGGATCAGGTCAATTGAGTTCTCCAAATTGCCCCATATAGAGGGTGTCTGTGTGAGTGAGTGTGTGCCCAGTGATAGATTGGCGTCCTGTCCTGGGTGTGTCTGCCCAGCGCCCGAAACGTTCTCCCCTGGATGGGCATGGGGAACCCCCCCGCACCCACAATCCTAGTAGAAAATAATGATTGGATGGATGGATCTGGGTGGGCGGCACGGTGGCTTAGTGGTTTAGCATGTTCTCCTCTCAGCACTAGGGATTCCCTGTTCGAATCCCCATCTGGGTGGAGTTTCCATGTTCTCCCCGTGTCTGCGTGGGTTTCCTCCGGGTTCTCCGGTTTCCTCCCACAGTCCAAAAACATTGATCAAGGTCAGTTGAGTTCTCCAAATTGCCCCATATAGAGTGTGTCTGTGTGAGTGAGTGTGTGCCCAATGATGGATTGGCGTCCTGTCCTGGGTGTATCTGCCCAGCGCCCGAAACTTTCTCCCCTGGATGGGCATGGGGAACCCCCCCCCCCCCTGCGACCCTAATGTAGGATAAAGCGGAAGATAATGGATGAATGAATGAATTTGGAACAGTCGATTCACTTCGAATCCATGTTTTTGGACTGTGGATGGAAAACGATGGAGATGGATGGAGAACCCAGACACAGGGAGAACCTGATAACTGCACCCAGATCAGTGTTCAAGTCGGGATCCTGAGTGCTGGGAGACGAACTTGCTGACCACTTGACCGTAACCTTCTATGAAACCTGCTTCGCTTCGACCCTGGGACCGTGAGGCTGCGTGTGTCTTTATCTAAACTGAACTGAAGGTCTGGATTGAAGGTCTGGATTGAAGGTCTGGATTGAAGGTCTGGATTGGGTGGTAGCTGTGTAGAAGGCCGTTATCGTCCGCAGACGCCTCTTTTCGTTGTGCTTGGCGTTGAATCCCATTGCGACTGGGCCATCGTGTGTTGATTTAAAATCCAGCCGGGTTATCCTGCCAAATTCTTTGGGACTCTTGGCGCAGGGTCCGTACCGCCTGCTTGGGGCTTCTATCAGCACTTGGTTCTTGCGTTTATTGGTGTTGCGTCCAACTGCCCCGTCCGAGGCTGGGAAAATTCGAAGAAAAGCCCTGGGCTGAGGTTGTTACTTAAAAAAAACAAAAAACGTTTGTATGATTCATTCACAGTCCAGTGTGTGTACATGTGGAATGCTTGGATGCTATAACCAGTAGAGGGTGCTGTGAGCATTGGAACCCCCACCAAAGGGATTTCTGCTGCCTGAATCAGTGTGGCGCTCACTGGAGCAGAATGGGGCATTTCATTAAACTGAATGTGCTCCTGTGTCTGACCAGTGGGTGGTACAGTGGGTGGTACAGAGGGTGGTGCATTTGAGTGGACTGAGCCTTACACTGAAGGTGCTCCTGTGTCTGACCGGTGGGTGGTACAGTGGGTGGTACAGTAGGTGGTACAGTGGGTGGTGCATTTGGGTGGACTGAGCCTTAAACTAAATGCGCTCCTGTATCTGACCAGTAGGTGGTACAGTGGGTGGTACAGAGGGTGGTGCATTTGGGTGGAATAAGCCTTAAACTGAATGTGCTCCTGAGTCTGACCTGTGGGTGGTACGGTGGGTGGTACAGTAGGTGGTACCGAGGGTGGTACAGTACCGAGGGTGGTACAGTACAGTGGGTGGTACAGAGGGTGGTACAGTACAGATGGTGATAAAGTGGGTGGTACAGTACAGTGGGTGGTACAGAGGGTGGTCTAGTACAGTGGGTAGTACAGAGGGTGGTACAGTACTGTGGGTGGTACAGAGGGTGGTACAGAGGGTGATACAGTACAGTGGGTGGTTCAGAGGGTGGTACTGTACTGTGGGTGGTACAGAGGGTGGTACAGTACTGTGGGTGGTACAGAGGGTGGTACAGTACTGTGGGTGGTACAGAGGGTTGTACAGAGGGTGGTACAGTACTGTGGGTGGTACAGAGGGTGATACAGTACTGTGGGTGGTACAGAGGGTTGTACAGAGGGTGGTACTGTACAGAGGGTGGTACAGTACTGTGGGTGGTACAGAGGGTGGTACAGTACTGTGGGTGGTACAGAGGGTGGTACAGTACTGTGGGTGGTACAGAGGGTGATACAGAGGGTGGTACAGTACTGTGGGTGGTACAGAGGGTGGTACAAAGGGTGGTACAGTACTGTGGGTGGTACTGTGTGTGGTACAGAGGGTGGTACAGTACTGTGGGTGGTACAGAGGGTGGTACAGAGGGTGGTACAGTACAGTGGGTGGTACAGAGGGTGGTCTAGTACAGTGGGTAGTACAGAGGGTGGTACAGTACTGTGGGTGGTACAGAGGGTGGTACAGAGGGTGATACAGTACAGTGGGTGGTTCAGAGGGTGGTACAGAGGGTGGTACTGTACTGTGGGTGGTACAGTACTGTGGGTGGTACAGAGGGTGGTACAGTACTGTGGGTGGTACAGAGGGTGGTACAGTACTGTGGGTGGTACAGAGGGTGGTACAGTACAGAGGGTAGTACAGTGGGGGTGGTACAGTACTGTGGGTGGTACAGAGGGTGGTACAGTACAGAGGGTGGTACAGTACTGTGGGTGGTACAGAAGGTGGTACAGTACAGAGGGTGGTACAGAGGGTGGTACAGTACTGTGGGTGGTACAGAGGGTGGTACAGTACTGTGGGTGGTACAGAAGGTGGTACAGTACTGTGGGTGGTACAGTGGGGGTGGTACAGTACTGTGGGTGGTACAGAGGGTGGTACAGTACAGAGGGTGGTACAGTACTGTGGGTGGTACAGAAGGTGGTACAGTACAGAGGGTGGTACAGAGGGTGGTACAGTACTGTGGGTGGTACAGAGGGTGGTACAGTACAGAGGGTAGTACAGTGGGGGTGGTACAGTACTGTGGGTGGTACAGAGGGTGGTACAGTACAGAGGGTAGTACAGTGGGGGTGGTACAGTACTGTGGGTGGTACAGAGGGTGGTACAATACAGAGGGTGGTACAGAGGGTGGTACAGTACTGTGGGTGGTACAGAAGGTGGTACAGTACAGAGGGTGGTACAGAGGGTGGTACTGTGTGTGGGAGACATTGTCCATGATGGCCTTCAGCTCAGACAGCTTAAAAACAGATCTTTAAAGCAGGTTGATGTTCTCTTGCATGTTCTCTTGCTTTGGTTTATTAAAGGTTAAAGTCGAGGCTCGGCTGGTTTTCGTCGGCCCCCTGATCGTACAACCTGAACGAAACCCGTAACGTGATGCAGTCCTGTATTAACAGCAGGGTCTCTGAGGACCTTGTTACATCCTCTGTTTATATCCGTCCACAGAGGACTGACGATGTCCACGGGGATCTCTCCACACGGATGTTTGTT
This sequence comes from Corydoras sp. C115, assembly GCA_019802505.1. Lineage (NCBI taxonomy): Eukaryota > Metazoa > Chordata > Actinopteri > Siluriformes > Callichthyidae > Corydoras > Corydoras sp. C115. Next base: position 16,466 of record JAFMOC010001398.1, read on the forward strand.
TAGCGCAGTTTGGGGGACGTCTCTGCCGTCGTAGGGTTCGGATCGACCCAGATTTATTTTTAGAATGTTTAACTGAAAACCTTCTGTTATTTACTAACGAGATACTTTAAGACATTATTACAAACAGCACCTCAGTTTATTTAGATCGAGGGGAGAACATTTGAGAGGCTGGGCAGGCTGTCCGTCAATCCGTCACTGGGCACACACTATGTGGGGCAATTAAGAGCGTTCAACTTACCTTGATTCTGAACTGTGGAAGGAAGCCGGAGAACCCACTGGAAACCCCCATGTGGACATGCTGAGAACATGAACTCCACCCAGATGGGGGTTCGAACCTGGATCCCCAGCGCTGAGAGGAGAACATGCCAACCACCATGCCACTGTGCAGCACCTTGTTGGTTATGAGACTGAATGTAATGTTTGATATATAAAATATAATTATATATATATATAGCGGCACGGTGGTTTAGTGGTTTAGCACGTTCTCCTCTCAGCGCTAAGGATTCCGGGTTCGAATCCCCATCTGGGTGGAGTTTCCATGTTCTCCCCGTGTCCGCGTGGGTTTCCTCCGGGTTCTCCGGTTTCCTCCCACAGTCCAAAAACATGGATCAGGTCAATTGAGTTCTCCAAATTGCCCCATATAGAGAGTGTCTGTGTGAGTGAGTGTGTGCCCAGCGATAGGTTGGCGCCCTGTCCTGGGTCTATCTTCCCAGTGCCCGAAACGTTCTCCCCTGGATGGGCATGGGGACCCTAATAGAGGATAAAGTGGAAGAGAATGAATGAATATATATATATATATATATATATATATATATATATATATATATATATATATATATATATATATTCGAATAATATATGTATATATATTTTTTGAAATAAATAAATAAATAAATAAAAAAACATATATATATATATATATATATATATATATATATATATATATATATATACACACGTGTGTGTGTGTATATATATACATTCGAATAAATATATATATTTATTTCTTTTTTTCAGCTCGAACCATTCTGGCCATTCTCCTCTGACCTCTGCATCAAACAAGGCATTTCCGCCCACAGAACTGCCGCTCACTGGATGTTTTTTCTTTTGCGGACCATTCTCTGTAAACCCTAGAGATGGTTGTGCATGAAAATCTCAGTAGATCAGCAGTTTCTGAAATACTCAAACCAGCCCTTCTGGCACCAACAACCATGCCACGTTCAAAGGCACTCAAATCACCTTTCTTCCCCATACTGATGCTCGGTTTGAACTGCAGGAGATTGTCTTGACCATGTCTACATGCCTAAATGCACTGAGTTGCCGCCATGTGATTGGCTGATTAGAAATTAAGTATTAACGAGCAGTTGGACAGGTGTACCTAATAAAGTGGCCGGTGAGTGTATATATACATTGTAAAATAAAATAAAATGATGAATATACTTTCATCCGTATCGTTTCAGTTCGGTCGTACCGCGGGTTCCCCTCTGCGCCGTCCTCTCTCAGTCGTCTCTGTGCTGTGTGTCTGTGAGGACGGTTCTAAAGGCTCCTGTGTTCTCTTCCTAAGTGGCTTATGAGAGCAGCAGATGTTTGTTCTCTGGCGCTGTGCCGCTCCTCTCGTCTGCGCGAGTGTAATTAAGGCTCGGCACCGGCCTCGCGGGGTAAAGAACAGGGCAGTTGTGTCGTCCTTGTCCGGGGTCCGTCCCGTCCTTCCCTGACTGTGGGATCCCATCGTGTGCAGGATGCTCAGCTGTGTGCAGGGGACGTAACTCGCTCCAGATGTGCAGTGGGCAAAGTGCAGCTAGGGCAGCTGGGGGAATTTTCCCCCGAACTCTGTAAACCTTCTGCTCAGAAATGCCCCCGGTCCTAATGCCCTCCTGCTCGCTCATGTCTGATTCATAGTGGATGAAATGCTGTGGAGGTGGAGATGCTGGTTGCAGGTCAGTGCCGCTGTGTTCCGAGGTCAGATCAGGGGTCTGGATGTTCTGCGTGTGTTCACGAACATCTGCTCTTAATGAAACTGCAGAACGCACCGCCACCCGCAATCCGAGATGTTATTCAACGTTCTGGGTAGGGGCGCAGAAAAAAAATCGATTCTCCAAAGAATCGCGATTCGTAGTCCTGCCGATGCTGAATCGATTCACAATGTCCAAGAATCATTCATTCATTATCTCCAGCTTTATCCTCTATTAGGGTCGCGGGGGGGTTCCCCATGCCCATCCAGGGGAGAACGTTTGGGCGCTGGGCAGATACACCCAGGACAGGGTGCCAATCTATCACTGGGCACACACTCACTCACACAGACACACTCTATATGGGGCAATTTGGAGAACTCAATTGACTTGATCCATGTTTTTGGACTGTGGGAGGAAACCGGAGAACCCAGAGGAAACCCACACAGACACAGGGAGAACATGGACACTCCACCAAGATGGGGATTCGAACCGGGAATCCCTAGAGCTGAGAAGAGAACATGCTAAAGCACTAAGCCACTGTGCCGCCCCTAATACTGCTCATTTTAATTTAGCGCAATCCTTCATCCATCCATCCATTATCTTCTGCGGGGGGGGGGGTTCCCCATGCCCATCCAGGGGAGAACGTTTCGGGCGCTGGGCAGATACACCCAGGACAGGACGCCAATCTATTGCTGGGCACACACACACACAGACACACACTCTATATGGGGCAATTTGGAGAACTCAACTGACTTGATCCATGTTTTTGGACTGTGGGAGGAAACCGGAGAACCCGGAGGAAGCCCACGCGGACACGGGGAGAACATGGAAACTCCACCCAGATTGGATTTCGAACCGGGAATCCCTAGCACTGAGAGGAGAACATGTCAAACCACTAAGCCACCGTGCCACCCGTAACACTGCTCATTTTAATTTGGCAAAATCCTATTTCTTTGTATAAATATAAAACGAAGCGAAAAGATTTGATACAGGACGGAACCTGAAAGTATTGTTTTAAATAAATGTTCTGTTTGTTTACATCGCCGTTTCATCTCGTCAGTCACACATTTAAACTCAATTTAAAGACCATTTGAACTGAAAAAAATCGATTCCGGATCGAATCGTGACCTCAAAAATCGGAATCGAATCGAATCGAATCGGCAGACCCTGAGAGATTGGCACCCCTAGTTCTGCGTCTGCTCGCTTATGTGGAGCTTCGTTTAGCTCGTTACAGAAGAAGACCGGGGGCCATTTTGACACGACAGGCCCCGGCTCCTGCTGCTGGCTTTGATGTCATATTATAGGGGAGGCTCCTGTTCCACCCCCCCCCCCAACCCACCCCCTGAGGGGCATCACATTCAAGCCTGCTGCAAGGAATTGTGGGAAGGCAATGCTCTTAGTGGGGAGCAGAGCACTGTATAGAGTAGTCATTTTCATAAGTACTAGAAAAAAGTTAGGCCACGCCTCCTTTCCTTTCTTTTCTCCTCTTATTCCTCATGTTCTCAGTTCCACTTTCTGTAAAGATGGACTTTGTAGTTCTACAATTCCACTCTGTAGTCCATCTGTTTGTGTTCTGAAGTACATACTGTGTACTCTGTTCTAATGCTCAGAACCCCAATAGTACCACCACAGAGCAGGGGTTATTGGGTTGGGTGCTTTAGTCCTATCCCAGCAGTGTGACTGAGGTGGAGAACTGAAACTCCAGCAGCACTGCGGCACTAGAACCCCCTCACCACATCAGTGTCACTGCAGAACCGACAAGAAACAATCCACCACCCAAATGATACCTGTTCTGTGATGCTCCTGACCAACAGAGAACAGAGAACCAACAACAAAGAACACAGATGGACTACAGTCTGGAATTGTAGAACTACAAAGTCCATCTATATGATAAGTGGAGGACATAGAGAATGGAGCCAGAAGGGGGCGTGTCCTAACTTTTGTAGTTCTACCATTCCAGAATTGTAGTCTATCTTTTTGTGTTCTACAGTACATACTGTGTACTCTGTTCTGATGGTCAGAACCCCAATAGTACCACCACAGAGCAGGGGTTATTGGGTGGGGGCATTATTCCTATCCCAGCAGTGTGACTGAGGTGGAGAACTGAAACTCCAGCAGCACTGCTGCACTAGAACCCCCTCACCACATCAGTGTCACTGCAGAACTGACACGAAACAATCCACCACCCAAATGATACCTGTTCTGTGATGCTCCTGACCAACAGAGAACCAACAACAAAGAACACAGATGGACCACAGTCTGGAATTGTAGAACTACAAAGTCCATCTATATGGTAAGTGGAGGACATGGAGGATGGAACCAGAAGGGGGCGTGTCCTAACTTTTGTAGTTCTCCAATTCCAGACTGTAGTCCATCTGGTTGTGTTGACAGTACAAGTTGTAACTCTGTTCTAATGGTCAGGACCCCAATAAAAAGTACCACCACAGAGCAGGGGTTATTGGGTGGGGGCATTATTCCTATCCCAGCACTGTCACAGAACCCCCGCCCCGTCCGCTCACGCCCCCACCAAACCCAAAAAACTCTATCACCCCCCCCCACACCCCCAAACCAAACCAAGTGGAGGACATGGAGGATGGAACCAGAAGGGGGCGTGTCCTAACTTTTGTAGTTCTCCAATTCCAGACTGTAGTCCATCTGGTTGTGTTCTACAGTACATACTGTGTACTCTGTTCTAATGGTCAGGACCCCAATAGTACCACCACAGAGCAGGGGTTATTGGGTGGGGGCATTATTCCTATCCCAGCACTGTCACTAGAACCCCCTCACCACATCAGTGTCACTGCAGAACCGACAAGAAACAATCCACCACCCAAATGATACCTGTTCTGTGATGCTCCTGACCAACAGAGAACAGAGAACCAACAACAAAGAACACAGATGGACCACAGTCTGGAATTGTGGAACTACAAAGTCCATCTATATGATAAGTGGAGGACATGGAGAATGCAACCAGAAGGGGGCGTGTCCAAACTTTTGACGGGTACAGTGTGAGTCCTGAACCTTGGTGCGCCCGTTCTGCAGATCAGTGTTTAGAATATAAACCCTGAAGAAATCCGAGCTGATGGTGAGCGGAACCTCTTCAGATCTCTTGGTTTCGACTCTTCGCTCACTCTCTTCTCCATTTCTCTCCCCCGGGTGCTTTTATTCCCCCCCTTCCCCCCGCTCTGCCCCCTCCTCCATCTCCAGCCCTGAATGAAAGACCCTCCTGCCGCCGGAGCTCACACTCGCTACGTGCGCTCGCACACAAACGTGTCCATCTGCCGCCGGCGCGGACGTTCTGGATGTTTGGATTGGTGTGAAGGTGTGTGTGTGTGTGTGTGTGTGTAGAGTCGTGGAGCTGTGTGTGTCGGGGTGATCGGATCAGGTCCATCAGAACCGGCTGAGTTCTCCGTCTTTAATGGAAGGACTATATCACGGTAAGAGTCCTCAGCTTCGGATCAGAACCGTCATGAAAAGACATGCAGGAGAGTTAGGACGGGGGGGGGGGGGAGTGTGTGTGTGTGTGTGTGTGTGTGTGTGTGTGTGTGCATGCATGCTTGCAAGTATGTGATTGTATGCATGCCTGTGTGTGTATGTATGCATGCGTGTGTGTGTGTGTGTGCAAGTGTGTGTGTGTGTGTGTGTGTGTTCATGCGTGTATGTGTGTGTGTTTGTGTATACCTGCAAATGTGTGTAGGATACAATAGTGTTTCTGTGTATTCATGTGTGTGTGTGTGTGTGTGTGTATGGAAGTGTGTGTATGGAAGTGTTTGTGTGTGTCTGTGTTCATGAATGTGTGTGTGTGTGTGTGTAGGCTACAATTGTGTTTCTGTATATGCATGCAAGTGTGTGTGTGTGTATATGTATGTGTGTAAGTGTGTAAGTGTGTGTGTGTGTGTATGTGTGTGTGTGTGTGTATATATGTGTAAGTGTGTGTGTGTGTGTGTATATGTATGTGTGTTTGCGTGTAAGTATGTTTCTGTATATGCATGTGAGTGTGTGTGTGTGTGTGTATATATATATATATATATATATATATATATATATATATATATATATATATATATATATATATATATATGCAAGTGTAAGTGTGTGTGTGTGTGTGTGTGTGTGTGTGTGTGTGTGTACATGTATGTGTGTGTGTGTACATGTATGTAAATGTGTGTGTATATATGCAAGTGTAAGTGTGTGTATATGTATGTGTATGCATGTAAGTGTGTGTATATGTGTGTGTGTATCTGTGTAAGTGTGTGTGTGTATATATATTCAAATTTAAGTGTGTGTGTGTGTGTGTATATATGTAAGTGTGTGTGTATATGTATGTGTATGCATGTAAGTGTGTGTGTATATATATGTGTGTGTGAGTTTGTGTGTGTGTATAAATTTGTGAGTTTGTGTGTGTATATATATATGTAAATGTGTGTGTGTATATGTGTATGCTTGTAATAACCGTGTGTGTGTGTTTATAACCTTTCTCTTTTTGGTTGATGATCCTGATGAATTTTTCATGCAGTTTATGGTTCTGATTATGGTTCTGTTTATGGTTCTGATTATGGTTATGATTGTGGTTCTGATTGTCTGTGGATCCTGACCCCAGCGTTTCCTCCTTCACCTTTAATCTGAGTCCTGAATGGACCCTCAGCTCTCATTTCTTTACATTTTTCTGAAACGTCAGAGCTGCCGTTACTGACTCAGTGACTTCCTGAACTACCAATCAGAAGTTCAGCTCTGCTGCTGCCTCTGCTGCTGCTGCCCCCTGAAGCCACGTCCTGCCCCCTGAAGCCACGTCCTGCCCCCTGAAGCATCGTCCTGCCCCCTGAAGCATCGTCCTGCCCCCTGACTCACTGCGTTTATATGATGTGGTGACGTCTGTCAGTCGCCCAGCGTCATAAAATAAAATCTGCTGAGTCTCATAAACGGAAACAACAATTGGGGCATTACAAGGCATTTTGGTTTATTATTATTATTATTATTATTATTATTATTATTATTATTATTAGAATTGGGCGGCATAGTGGCTTAGTGGTTTAGCATGTTCTCCTCTCAGCGCTAGGGATTCCCGGTTCGAATCCCCATCTGGGTGGAGTTTCCATGTTCTCCCCGTGTCCGCGTGGGTTTCCTCCGGGTTCCCCGGTTTCCTCCCACAGTCCAAAAACATGGATCAAGTCAATTGAGTTCTCCAAATTGCCCCATATAGAGTGTGTCTGTGTGAGTGAGTGTGTGCCCAGCGATGGATTGGCGCCCTGTCCTGGGTGTATCTGCCCAGCGCCCGAAACGTTCTCCACTGGATGGGCATGGGGAACCCCACCGCGACCCTAATAGAGGATAAAGCGGAAGATAATGAATGAATGAATAATTACACTAATCACAATGGAGGTGGCTGCTGTAAATTGCCTTATATAAATGTATATAAATGCCCCTTTATAGCTGGTTTCTGTGAGCGAGTGTGTGTCCAGTGATAGATTGGCGCCCTGTCCTGGGTGTATCTGCCCAGCGCCCGAAACGTTCTCTTCTCATGGATGGGCATGGGGAACCCCCCCCCCCCCACCTTCCCAAACATTAACCCTAGTAGATAATGAGAAGAAATTAGAAACGTTATTGGAAACAAAACTCACCTCTCACTTTACATTCTCAGGTCTTGGCTTGTTGCTTCATTCCTTTATTTTAGTCGTATGTCCCACTCGTCATGTCTCTGTACGTTGGCGTCCCAGTGATGGCTGCAGTCCATCTGTGTCTCTGCACTTTGTTTGTCCTCTGTATTCATTCATTAATAGTCAGGACCCCCACAGAGCAGGTATTGTTTGGGTAGCAGATGATCCTCAGCGTTGTGATGGCGTCGGTGTGTTAGTGTGTGTGTTGTGTTAGTGTGTGTTGTGTTAGTTTGTGTGTTGTGTTGTGTTAGTGTGTGTGTTAGTGTGTGTGTGTGTGTTAGTGTGTGTTGTGTTGTGTTAGTGTGTGTTGTGTTAGTGTGTGTTGTGTTAGTGTGTGTTGTGTTAGTGTGTGTGTGTTAGTGTGTGTGTGTGTGTGTTGTGTTAGTGTGTGTTGTGTTGTGTTGTGTTAGTGTGTGTTGTTGTGTGTTAGTGTGTGTGTGTGTGTTGTGTTAGTGTGTGTTGTGTTAGTGTGTGTTGTGTTGTGTTAGTGTGTGTTAGTGTGTTAGTGTGTGTGTTGTGTTAGTGTGTGTTGTGTTGTGTTAGTGTGTGTGTGTTAGTGTGTGTGTTAGTGTGTGTGTTAGTGTTGTGTTGTGTTGTGTTAGTGTGTGTTGTGTTAGTGTGTGTTGTGTTAGTGTGTGTTGTGTTAGTGTGTGTTGTGTTAGTGTGTGTGTTGTGTTGTTGTGTTGTGTTGTGTGTGTTGTGTGTGTTGTGTTGTGTGTTGTGTTAGTGTGTGTTGTGTTAGTGTGTTGTGTGTTGTGTTGTGTTGTGTGTTAGTGTGTGTTGTGTTGTGTTAGTGTGTTAGTGTGTGTTGTGTTAGTGTGTGTTGTGTTAGTGTGTGTTGTGTTGTGTGTGTGTTGTGTGTGTTAGTGTGTGTGTGTTGTGTTAGTGTGTGTTGTGTTGTGTTAGTGTGTGTTGTGTTGTGTTAGTGTGTGTTAGTGTGTGTTGTGTTAGTGTGTGTTAGTGTGTGTTGTGTTGTGTTAGTGTGTTGTGTGTGTGTTAGTGTGTGTTGTGTTAGTGTGTGTTGTGTGTGTGTGTGTGTGTTGTGTGTGTGTTGTGTTGTGTTAGTGTGTGTTGTGTGTTGTGTTAGTGTGTGTGTGTGTTGTGTTAGTGTGTGTTGTTAGTGTGTGTTGTGTTAGTGTGTGTTGTGTTAGTGTGTGTGTGTTGTGTTGTGTTAGTGTGTGTTAGTGTGTTGTGTTGTGTTGTGTTAGTGTGTGTTGTGTTAGTGTGTGTGTTGTGTTAGTGTGTGTTGTGTTGTGTTGTGTTGTGTTGTGTTAGTGTGTGTTGTGTTGTGTTGTGTTAGTTAGTGTGTGCTAGTGTGTGTGTTAGTGTGTGTTGTGTTAGTGTGTGTTGTGTTGTGTTAGTGTGTGTGTTGTGTGTGTGTGTGTTGTGTTAGTGTGTGTGTGTGTGTGTTTGTGTGTTAGTGTGTGTGTGTTGTGTTAGTGTGTGTTGTGTTGTGTTGTGTTGTGTTAGTGTGTGTTGTGTTAGTGTATGTGTGTTGTGTTGTGTTAGTGTGTGTTGTGTTGTGTTAGTGTGTGTTGTGTTAGTGTGTGTTGTGTTAGTGTGTGTTGTGTTGGTATGTGTGTTAGTGTGTGTGTGTTGTGTTGTGTTAGTGTGTGTTAGTGTGTGTGTGTTGGGTTGTGTTAGTGTGTGTTGTGTTGTGCGAGTGAATCCTCTTGTGCTACGTTGCGAATGTTCTCTGTTATTAATGTCGCAGCGCCGCAGAACTCCAGCGAACGATGCCCCGGCAGACGCGTCCCGTCAGGCGGCGCGATGCAGGAACGTGGTGCTCCACGCTTCACTACTGCGGCTCTCGAGTTACTTAAGTGGTAGATAAATATTTGGCAGCGGCAGAGCCAGCTCTGTCTGTGATTGAATTAAAGGAAGCGTTCGTCCATAACTCTCCTGTTTCAGACTCGTACTGCCGGGAGAACCCCCACGTCCGAAGCTCGAGTGGACGGAATTAACAGGGACTCCGGTGTAGAGTGACTTCCAGAGGTCATTAGATCTTATAAGCAACTAGGGGTTAATGCAGTGATTCTCAATTATTTTCTGTTAAGCCCCCCTCTAGGAAGAAGAGAACTTTTTGCGCCATCCCCCCCCCCCCCCCCCCCCCCCCGGACATGACAAAATGGGATGAAAATGTATTTTTACACGCCCACTGTAGTATGATTTGTCTAAAAATTTGTTCTAAGTACAGCTCTTTTATAACAATGTCTCCTTATTAACAATAAAGAAAACAAAAAGGAAAGAAATATAGATCGACTTAGAACAGAATAATTTTATTAACTTTGTTTTTTAGTTTGTAACAGAAACTAATGAAATCCTTATTTAAACGAGAAACGTTTTTGATCTGACCGGCATTTGATAGTGAAAATGAAATGAAATAAAATCAATAAATAATAATGAATTCTAATTCATCAGCAACATTCATTCAGGAGCTCAGCTTATTAACACTTTAACCTACAAAACCAAAATGAAAACAACAATTTGTGCTGGTTTTCAGAACTAATGTCTACAACGCGTCCATTCTGCAGCACAGCTTTTCTGCAGTAGCTTTCATAAAGCGTTATAATTGCTTGCTGTACGCGTCACGTTTTCGATTTAAAAACTCGAGCGGTTATCAGCGTAATTGGGGTGTAATGTTTTTAAGTGACGCCTTCATTTATTTCACGCCAACATTTAAAGACACAGAAGACACGCCGGTCTTTCTTCGTCTCCCACCTTCGTTACAGTGAAGCCAGGCGCTACATACATTTTCCTCGTTTTAGTTTTCGGTTGACTTTTGTTGGTCTCATTATCTTCGTCTCTTCCCTCCATCTCTGTTAAATATTTCTCCATGTTGTTGGAGGGTGTGGTAGCTCAGTGGTCAGGATGTTGGGCTATCAATCAGAAGGTTGGGGGTTCAAATCCCAGGTCCACTGAAGTTACCAATGTGGGTCCTTGAGCAAGACCCTTAACCCTCATTGCTCCAGGGATGTTGTGATGAACCCTGTGCTCACCTTGTAAGTCGCTTTGGATAAAAGCGTCCAATAAATGACCAAATGTAAATGTTGTTAATGTTGTCTCTTGAGGGTTTGTTCAGTACACTTAATATCACTTGCTCTGTGATTTCTTGTTATGCGCTTCCCCCAAACACCGCACTGCGCCCCCCCAGGGGGGCGCGCCCCACTATTTGAGAAGCACTGGGTTAATGGATCCTGTTTTTAAAGGTCCTGCCATTTATATTAAAGCTATACGGTACGAGAGGGCGTGGCTTTATTGTGAATAAATCACGGGAAAGTGGGGTTCCACCGATAAAGACAGCTGAACGGTGGAGTGTCCTGGCCGCCACCACGTTGTTTTCCATTAAGTTACTCTTGTGAGTGGCTTCGGAGGCAGGTTTTGACCTTTGGTGGATTACACCATGTAACATTCATTCATTCATTATCT
>JAFMOC010001398.1:32500-35000 GCA_019802505.1 Corydoras sp. C115
AACTACAATATTTGTTTGTTGATATTTTATTTCGTTCATTCATTATCTCCCGCTTTATCCTCTATTAGGGTCGGGGGGGTTCCCCATGCCCATCCAGGGGAGAACATCTCAGGCGCTGGGCAGAAAGACCCAGGACTGGACGCCAATCCATCACTGGGCACACACTCACTCACACAGACACACTCTATATGGGGCAATTTTGAGAATTCAATTGACTTGATCCATGTTTTTGGACTGTGGGAGGAAACCGGAGAACCCGGAGGAAACCCACGCAGACACGGGGAGAACATGGAAACTCCACCCAGATGGGGATTCGAACCGGGAATCCCTAGCGCTGAGAGGAGAACATGCTAAACCACTAAGCCACCGTGCCGCCTGATATTTTATTTATTTATCTAAATTAGCTAAATTGGCTCATTACTTCAAAAAAGTTCATTGAGTGTCGTTCTTTGTGCATTGGGCAATGTTCATCAATAAATGTTCATTCTAAAAAGATGTTTAGGTACACTGAAACTTTTAATTAAATCAATAATTAATAATTAATAATAAAAATAATAATGGATAATAAAATTTAAAGTTGTATGTTTTTAATATTGCTCTCTGTATTACAAAAAGTAGAGTAGACAGTGATAAACTGTCTGATTACTTTTGTGTCTTGTTTATTATTATTATTATTATTATTATTGTTATTATTATTATTATTATTGTTATTATTATTATTATTATTATTATTATTATTATTATTATTATTATTGTTATTATTATTATTATTATTATTATTATTGTACTTTATTAGTTGCAATAAAAACTGGTAATATCGGCTTTATATATCGGCCACTTCTGCCACAAATATCGGCATCGGCCATTAAAAAACCCATATCGGTCAATCACTAGTCTCAAACACTGGTTTTTAACGACGGGGGGGGGGTCGCGGGGTACCGTGTGGAACCGTTTGGTACCATGTGGTACCGTGTGGAACTGTTGGGTACCGTGTGGTACCGTGTGGTAACGTGTGGTACCGTGTGGAACCGTGTGGTACCGTGTGGTAACGTTTGGGGGGGGGCATAAGGTTCTAAACTGAAGATTAAAGCCCAAACTCACTCTGCACTTAATGTCCACACGAGTCCGTCAGTCGGTCAGTCCGTCAGTCCGTCAGTCCATCAGTCCATCAGTCCGTCATGTAGGTCTCATAACGTAGTCTGAGGTAAAGTCTGGTTAATGAATTATTGAGCTGGCGTGATGGAGGTTCAGCCTCTTTAATGTCCAGACTCGGTGCTCCGGGGTGATTAATGGCAGGTTCTCACAGATCAGCCTCCGGATCGTCCTGCGCAGAACGAACGCCTCACCCTGCTTTTAAATAGACACAGTGCAACAACCTCGAATTAATACAGAAAAACCAAAACTATAACACCTTTAAAGCAGGGGCTTAGTGGTTTAGCATGTTCTCCACTCAGCACTAGGGATTCCCGGTTCCAATCCCAATCTGGGTGGAGTTTCCATGTTCTCCCCGTGTCCGTGTGAGTTTCCTTCGGGTTCTCCGGTTTCCTCCCACAGTCCAAATACATGGAGCAAGATCAATGGAGTTCTCCAAATTGCCCCATATAGCATATAGAGTGTGTCTGTGTGAGTGAGTGTGTGCCCAGTGATGGATTGGCGTCCTGTCCTGGGTGTATCTGCCCAGCGCCCGAAACGTTCTCCCCTGGATGGGCATAGGGAACCCCCCCCCTCAACCTGCGACCCTAATAGAGGATAAAGGGGAGATAATGGATGAATGTTTAAAGCAGGGGTGGCACAGTGGCTTAGTGGTTTAGCATGTTCTCCTCTCAGCACTAGGGATTCCCGGTTCCAATCCCAATCTGGGTGGAGTTTCCATGTTCTCCCCGTGTCCGTGTAGGTTTCCTCCGGGTTCTCTGGTTTCCTCCCACAGTCCATGTTCCAATGTTCCAAATTGCCCCATATACAGGTAGTGTGTCTGTGTGAGTGAGTGTGTGTCCAGCGATGGATTGGCGTCCTGTCCTCTGCCCAGCGCCCGAAACGTTCTCCCTTGGATGGGCATGGGGAACCCCCCCCCCCCCCCAATGACCCTAAAATAGGATAAAGCTGAAGATAATGGATGAATTTTTAAAGCAGGGGCGGCACGGTGGCTTAGTGGTTTATCATGTTCTCCTCTCAGCACTAGGGATTCCCGGTTGGAGTGGAGTTTCCATGTTCTCCCCGCGTCCGTGTAGGTTTCCTCCGGGTTCTCCGGTTTCCTCCCACAGTCTATGTTCCAATGTTCCAAATTTGCCCCATATAGAGTGTGTGTGTGTGAGTGAGTATGTGTCCAGTGATAGATTGGCGTCCTGTCCTGGGTGTATCTGCCCAGCGCCCGAAATGTTCTCCCCTGGATGGGCATGGGGAACCCCCACCCCCCCGACCCTAATAGAGGATAAAGTGGAAGATAATGGACGGATGGATGCTGAGAGGTGGACATGCTGCCCCCGTGCCGCCCGGACCTCGT
>JAFMOC010001406.1:0-17931 GCA_019802505.1 Corydoras sp. C115
AAGGGGCAAAAAAAATTTAAAAAGGGGGAAAAAAAGGGGGGGGGGGCCCCCCAAAACCCCCGGGGCCCTCCGGGGAATTTTTTTTTTCCAAACCCAAAACCCCGGGGGTTTCCCCCCCTTTGGGTTTTCCCCCCCCCCAAGGGACCCCTTTTTTAAAAAACCCCCCAAGGGGAAAAAAATTTTTAAAGACCCCTTTTAAAAACCCCCCGGGGCCCGGGGCCAAGGGAAAAAAAAAACCCCCCTTTTTTTTAAAAAGGGGGGTTTTCCCCAAAAAAAAAAAATTTGGGGGGGTTTTTCCCCCCCCTTTTCCCCCCCTTTTTTTTTTTTCCAAAGGAAAAAAAAGGGGGGAAAAAAAATTTTAAAAAAGGGGGGGAAACCCGGGAAAAATTTTAAAACCCCCAAAAAATTTATGTCAAAAAAAAATTTTTTTTAAAAAAAAAAATTTTTTTTTTAAAAAAAAAAAATTTTTTTTTCCCCTTTTTAAAAAGGAAAAATTTTTTTTTTTTTTTTTTTTTTTAAAATTTTTTAAAAAAAAATTTTTTTAATTTAAAAATTTTTAAAAAAAATTTTTTAAAAAAAATTTTTTGGGCCAAATTTAAAAATTTTTTTTAAAAAATTTTTTTTTTTTTTTAAAAAAATTTTTTAAAAAAACCCCCGGTTTCAAGGGGGGCCCCCAAAAAATTAAAAGGCCTTGTTTTTTTTAAATTTTTTTTATTTAATTTTTTAAAAACCCCTACCCCCTTTTAAAAAAAAAAAAAGGGTTTTTAAAAATTTTTAAAAAAAAAAAAAAAACCCCAAAAAAAAAAAAAAATTTTTTTTTTAAAAAAAAAACCAAAATTAAATTTTTCCCCCTTGGGTTTTCCCCCCAACCAAAAAAACCCAAACCCCCTTTTTCCCCCATTTTTTTGAATTTTTTTTTTTTAAAATTTTTTTTCCCCCCCCTTTCCCCCCCTTCCCGGGGGCCCGGGCCCCAAAAAAAAAAAATTTTTTTAAAAAACCCCCCCCCTCCCCAAAAAAGGGTTTTAAAAAAATTTTTTTTTCCCCCCGCCCAAAAAAAAAGGGAAAATTTTTTAAAAAAAACCCCCCCCCAAAGGGTTTTTTTTGGGGCCCGGGGGAAGGCCCCAAAAAAAAAATTTTTTTTAAACCCAAAAAAAAAAATAAATTTTTTTCCCCCCGGTTAATTTTTTAATTTTTTTTTTACCCCCAAACCCCCCCCAAAAAAAAAAAAGGGGGGGGTTTTTTTCCCCCCAAATTTTTTTTTTTAAAAAATTTTTTCCCCCCCCAAAAAGGGTTTTTTAAAAATTTTTTTTTTTAAAAAAAATTTTTTTTGGGGGCTTTTTTTTTTTTTAAAAAAAAGGTTTTTTTGGGGGGCCCCCCAAATTTAAAAAGGGTTTTTTTTTAAAAACCCCCGGTTTAAAAAAGAAAAACCGGTTTTTTAAAAACCCCGCCCGGGGGGCCCCCCCCCCGGGGAAAATTTTTGGGGAAAAAAACCCCCCCCAAAAAAAAAAAAGGGGTTTTTAAAAAACCCCTAAATTTTTTTTCCCCCCCCCAAAAAAAAATTTTTTTAAAAAAAAAAAAAACCCCCCCCAAAAAAAAAACCCCCCCCAAAAAGGGGGGGGGGGGGCCCCCCCCCCCGGGGGCCCCAAAAAAAACCCCCCAAAACCCCGGGCCCCCAAAGGGGGCCCCCCCCCCCAAAAACCCCCTTTAAAAACCCAAAACCCGGGCCCCCCCCAATTTTTGGGGTTTTTTTTTTTTGGGGGCCCCCCCGGGGGGGAAAACCCCCCCCCGGGGGGGGGGCCCCAAACCCCCCCCCCCCCGGGGGAAAAGGAATTTTTAAAAAAAGGGGAAACCCCCCAAACGTTACCCCCTTTTTTTTGGGGGAAAAAAAATTTTTTTAAAAAAAAAATTTTAAAAATTTTTTAAAAAAATTTTACTTTAAATTTTCCCCCACCCGGGGTTTTTTAAAAACCCCCCAAAAAAATTTTTTTCCTTTGGTTTTTTTTCCCCCCCAAAAAAAAATAAAATAAAAGGGGGGCAAATTTTTTTAAAAAAAAATTTTTTTTTAAAAAAAAGGGGTTTTTTTTTTAAAAAATTTTTTTCCCCCCCTTAAAAAAAAATTTCCCCCGGGAAATTTTAACCCCCAAATTTTAAATTTTTAAAGGGAAATTTAAAAATTTTTTTTTTCCCCCTTTGGGGGGGAAAATTTAAATTTTCCCCTTTTTTCCCCCCCCCAAACCCCCCTTTTTAAAAGGGGGTTTTTTACCTTAATTTTTCCCCCCCCAAAAATTTTTAAAAAAAATTTTTTTTAAATTCAAAATTAAAAAAAACCCCCCTTTAAAAAAAAAACCCTTGGGGGTTTTTTTCCCCCTTTTTTTAAAAATTTTTTTTTAAAAAAAAAAAATTTTTTTTTTTTTTTTTTAAAAATTTTTTTTTTTAAAAAAATTTTTTTTAAAACCCCCCCCCTTTTTCCCCCCCCCCGGGGGGGGAAAAAAAAACCCCGGGGGGCCCCTTTCCCCCAAAAATTTAAAAAATTTTTTCCCCCCGGGGAAAAAAGCCCCCCCAACCCAAAAAAAATTTTTTTAAAAAAAAAAAAAAAAAGGGGGTTTTGGGGGGGAAAAAAACCCCCAAAAAAGGCCCCTTTGGGGAAAAAAAAAAAAAACCCCCCCGGGGCAAAAAAAAGGTTTTTAAAAACCCCATTTTAAAAAGGGGGGTTTTTTTTTTTCCCCCCCCAATTTCCCCCCTTCCCAAAAACCCCCCCAAAAAAAAAAAAAAAAAAAACCCCCTTGGGAAAAAAATTTTTCCCCCCCCTAAAACCCCCCCCGGGGGGCCCCTTTGGGGGGGGGGCCCCGGCCCCTTTTTTGGGGGGGGACCCGGGGGGCCCCCCCCCAAAAAGGGGAAAACCCTTCCCCTTAAGGGGGCCCTTAAAACCCCCCCCGGGGGGGCCCCCCCCTTTTTTTTTTAAAACCCCCTTTTGGGGCCCCCTTTCCAATTTCCCCCCTTTTTTGGGGGTTTTGGGGGAAAAAAAAAAAAAAAAAAACCCCTTTTCCCCTTTTTTTTTAAAAAAAATCCCCCCCCCAAAAAAAAATTTTTTTTCCCCCCATGGAACCCCAAAAACCCAAAAAAGGGGGGGGGGAAAAAAAAAAAAAAATTTTTTTTGGAAAAATTTTTTATTTTAATTTTTTTGGGTTTTTGGGAAAAATTAAAAAACCCCTTTTTCCCCCCCGGGGGGGTTTTTTCCCCAAAAAAGAAAAAAAAAAAAAAAACCCCCCCCCCCCCCCCCCCCCCCAAAAAAAATTTTGGGGGGGGGGGGAAAAAAATTTTTTTTGGGGGGGGGGGGCCCCAAACCCCCGGGGGGCCCCCCCCGGGGGGGCCAAAAAAGGGACCCCAAAAAAAAGGGTTTGGGGGGGAAAAAGGGGAAAAAAACCCCGGGGCCCCTTTTTTAAAAATTTTTTTTTTAAAAAACCCGGGGGTCCCAAAAAAAGGGGGGGTTTTTTTGGGGCCCCCCTTTTTAATTGGGGGGTTTTTTTGGGGAAAAAAAAACCCTTTAAGGGGGCCTTTTTTGGAAAAAAAATTTTGGGGGTTTTTGGTTTTTTTTAAAAAATTTCCCCCTTTTAAAAAAAAAAAAACCCTTTTTTTTAAAAAAAAAATTTTTTTTTTAAAAATTTTTTTAGGGCCCCTTGGGAAAAAAAGGAAAAAAACCCCCCAAAAAAAAATTTTTTTTAAAAATTTTTTCCAAAAAAAAGGGGGAAAAAAAAAAATTCCCCAAAAAAGGAAAATTTTTTTTTGGGAAAAAAAAGGCCTTTTCCCAAAAAAAAAAAATTTTTTTTTAAACCCCAAAAAAAAGGGGCCGGGGCGGGAAAAAAAATTTTTTTTTAAAAAAAATTTTTAAAAAACCCCCCCTTTTTTTAAAAAAAAAAAAATTTTTGAAAGGGGCCCAAAAAAAGGGGGGGAAAAAAAGGAAAAAAAAAAAAGGGGGGGCCCCCCCCGGGGTTTTAAAAACCCGGGGGGGAAAATAAAGGGGGAAAAAAAAAAAAAATTTTGGCCTTTTGGGCCCAAAAAATAAAAAGGGGGGGGGGGGTTTTTTTTTTTTGGGGGGGAAAAAAATTTGGCCCCCAAAAAATTTTTTTTAAAAGGGGGGCCCGGGTTTTTTGCCCTTTTTTTTTTTGTAAAAATTTTTAATTCCCTTTTTAAAAAATTTTTTTAAAAAATTAAAAACCCAAAAAAAGGGGGGTTTTAAAAATTTTAAAAAGGGGGGGGCAAATCCCAAAACAAGGAAAAAATTTTTTAAAAAGGGGGTTTAAAAAAAAAATTAACCAATTGAAAACCCGGGGCAATTAAAAAAAATGGAACCAAAAAAAAGGGGAAATTTTTTGGAAAGGGGTTTTTCCCGGGGCCAAAAATTTTTTAAAGGTTTTTGGTTTTCCAAAAAAAATTTTTTTTAAATTTTTTAAAAAATTTTTTTTAAAAAAAAAAAAAAAAATTTTTAAAAAAAAAAAAAGGGTTTTTTAAATTAATTTTTTTTTTTAAAACCCCCCCTTTTAAAATTTTTAAAATGAAAAGGGGTAAAAAAACCCCCCCAAAAAATTTTTTTAAAAAAAAAAAAAATTTATTAAAATTAATTTGGGAAAAAAAAAGGGGGGTAAAATTTAAATTTAAAAAAAAATTTAAAAAAAAGGGGGGGGGCCCCCCCCTTTTTTTTTTTGGGGGGGGGGTTTTTTAAAAAGGGGAAACCGGGGTAGGGCCCCCCCCAAAAATTTTCCCTTTTTTTTAAAAAAAAAACCCCCAAAACCCTTTAAAAAAACCCCAAAATTTTTTTTTCCCCCCTTTTTTTTTAAAAATTTTCCCCCCTTTTTTTTTCCCCCAAAGGGGTAAAAATAAATTTAAAAACCAAAAAAGGTTTTTAAACCCCCCCCTTAATTTTTTTCTTTGGTTTAAAAAAAATTTTTTTAAATTTTTAAAAAAAAAAGGGTTTTTAAAAAAATTTTGGGGGGGGGAAAAAAGGGGAAAAAAAAAAGGCATTTTCCCTTTTAAAAAAAATTTTTTTAAAATTTTTTTCCTTTTTGGGCCCTTTTCAAATTTTTTAAAAAATTTTCCCCCCCCCAAAAAAAATTTTTTGGGGGGGGGGGGCCCCCCTTTTTAAAATTTAAAATTTTTTTAAATTTCCCCGGGGGGTTGGTTAATTTTTTTTGGGGCCCCCCCCCCAACCGGGTTCCCCAAAACCCTTTGGGGGGGGGCCCCCCCCGGGGGGTTTTTTTTTTTTTCCCTTTTTTGGGGGGAAAAACCCCCAAAAAAATTTTAAAAAAACCCCCCCGGGGTTTCCCCTTCCCCCTTTTCCCCCCAAAAAACCCCCCCGGGGGGGGAAAAAAAAAAAGGGCCCAAAAGGAAAGGGGGGGGAAAAAAAAAAAATTTAAAAAAAAAAAACCCCTTTTTGGGGGGGAAAAAAAACCCCCCAAAATTTTTCAATTTTTTTTAAAAAAATTTTTTTTTTTTCCCCCCCCCCCCCGGGGGGGCCCCCATTGAAAAATTTTTAAGGGGGGCACCAAAAAAAAAAATTTCCCCCGGGTTTTTCCCCCAAAAAACCAATTTTAAAACCCTTTGGGGCCCCCCCCCCCAAAAAAAAAAAAGGTTTTTTTGGGGTTTTTGGGAAAAAAAGGGGGGGGGGAAAAAAGGGGGAAAAAAAAGGGAAAAAAATTTTTTTTTTTTTCTTCCTTTTTAAAAAAAGGGGGGTTACGAAAAGGGGGGGTTTTTGGGGGGGGGGTTTTTTGGCCCGGGGGAAAAAATTTTTTTTGGGTTTTTAAACGGGGGGGTTTTAAAAAAAATTTTTTTTCCCCCAAAAAAAATTTTTTTTTTTTAAAAAAAAAATGGGAAAAACCCCCCACGGGTTTTTTTTCCCCCTCTTGGGGGTTTTTTTTTTTGGGGTTTTTTTAAAAAAAGGGGGGGGGGTTTTTTTTTCATGGAAAAAGGCACCCAGCCCTGAGACAAGTTTTAAGCTGGGGTTCCCCTCATCCTCGGGATTTCAGTCATTGCAGTCCCTTCCTGGGCATAACAAACTACCTCTCCAAATTTCATTTCACCTTACAGTGAGGTAACATCTCCAATCCCACCAGCTTCTTAAAAAGGGGAAAGGGGAAGGGGGCCTTTGCCACTGCATTCGACAAGTTTTAAAAAGGCCCCTTCTGACGAATCCCCCAGGGGCCCCCAGTATTTCAACCATTTCGGAACCCTTGTTATTCTGTCAGCGGAGATCACAACACGGGAATGGTGTGGTTTGTCCCCCCCCCAAAAGACAGGCGATTCATTTGTCTCACTTTGACTAAACTGACACGAATCAGCTACAAATAGAGAAAAAAAATCCCTGGCCCCCAGTGTTGTTTGTCACAAATTCCATGACTAAATTTAGGTAGAGTTTACTGTGGAGCCCGGGCCCACCCCCTTTAAAATCACTTTTTTAAAAAAAAAAACACTTAAACACGCTTTGGGGCTCATTTGCAAAGCATTTTTTTTAAAAACGGCAGCGCTCTGACTTAGCCGGGGTTTAAAAAAAGGGGGCAAAAAAAACTGTAGTCGCAGATCCCCCTGTCACGGGCTAACTTGTTTTCCCACTGTGCACACAAAAATTCCGGAAGATTTACGATGTCATGACTGTGGAGGTGCTGTTGACCCAGGGGTTTTTGGATTTTTCGGGCTTTTAGACCCTGGGGGGGACCACTTTTCAGGGCCTTGCAGAGACTATTAGGACGGGGTTTGGTGGGAAATTTAAATCCGGGAAAGGGCGCACCAAAATTTTGGGCAACAGTTTTTTTCTAGGGAGAAAAGAGCGACCCAAGGGGAAAATTTTTTACCCCCTCGGGACAGCGATTTTTTTAATACCGCATGCTCCCCAAATCAATACTTGCAGTTATTAATCGGGGTTTAACCCAAAAGGTTTCTAGGGGCCCAACAAATCGAAAGAAAAGGGAGAGATTTTTTGGGCCCTTCCAGGCAAAACAGAAAAGGCCCAGAAAGAAAGAAAAAGCACACAAGGGACAGTTCTCCCAAGAGACTTCAAAAAATTTGTGAGGACAAGTTTTGTGAGAATGCAAAACCCCGTGCGGCTTTTGACAGTTTGGCCATGGGAAATTTGGGGCCGGGCACCCCAGGGAAAAAAAAGCTACAGGGCCCCCGGGCACAAGGGTCCATGAATGTGCGTAACAGCGAGTTTTTGCAGCCCCCCCCCCCTGAGGGGTTGCCAACTCAGCCCCACTTTCGTTTTTCCATAGTCAACAGTCAAAAACCCCGGGGGCGTCTAAAGATGACGGACATGAAAACCTGGGGGAATGTCACAGTGTATGAGCCAGATCCCCAACTTTTTCAAGGGAACGTATCCCAGGCGTCAAATATTTAACGAAAAACCCCACGACCCCATTTGGTTTTCGGTATAATCTCCCTGGGGACCTGCTCGGATGTTTATCCCTTTTAAAGATTTTCCATAGTTTTTAGTTCATATGTGTTTATTATGGCAAAAGTTCTGGGAAAAAAGCAATTTTGAAAAGAGGGATGTAGAATGTTATGCGAAACCCAGGGGTTTATCGTGTTTAAAGGGGATGTTTTGTGGGTGTACAAAAAAGGGGGGTTGACATGAGAGATGTACAATACATGGGGTTTGAAAAAAAGTAAAGCTTTTACAGACTCTGTGTCTTTCATTACCACCAGCAAAAAACTTTTTTATACCAGTAAATAGCTGTTGTTTTGGAATTTACCTTGTCCCGAATTTTCTTCTCCTGGACCTCACTATAATATAAACATTATAACATTAACATAAAAAGCAATTTAAAGTTTTTTTTTTTCCCATTTTTTTACGGGGCCCCAAAAAAAAATCCGGATGGGGCACTTGGGAAATTTGGGCTGGCTCAAAAAAACCCGCAAAATCAAGGGACTGATACTCCCAAACCATTAGTGGTTTGTGTTTCAAGTTTAAAAGTTGTTTCAAAACACTTTTTTTTAATTTTTGTTTTTAATTTAATTTCCCCGGTAGATAAAAGGGTGGGACTCGGGTTGGCTTTGGGGGGTTGGAGATCGGGTTAAAAATTTGGGGGCTGGTTTTCCCTTTCTTTCCACCCTAAATCATTGGGAGGGGGTGTGACACTGAAATGATGTTTTTCCCAAAGGCACCCTCTCAACATGTAATGTGGGCACCCAAATTTTCATGATTTAAATTTTTAAGGAGAGCTAAATTTTAAATTTGATTTGTTTTTGATGTAATTTTAAATACCCTGAATCAAAAAACTTTAAAGAAAATATGATGAAGAAACTTTTTAAAGGGAAAACTACAGAAAAAACCATTTAAAAGGAACTGGGGTTTTCTGTCGGGAAACCCAAAAAAAAGCTTAAAATACGAAAATTACGGTATGGAATTGTTTATTTATTGGATGACATTTCCGCAGAATGCCCTAATTTATATATACAGTTTTTTAATTTTTAAAGTTTTTTCCCGTTTTTAAATACAGGGCACCTGATCAACCCCCCACAATCTGTAAAAAGGCTGCCCTTTTTGATTTTAGCGCCCCCGGCCCCTCAAGTACTCGCACTCTATAGTTTTATAGCGCCCCTATAGGGATATAGCGCCTATAGTTATAAGCAATCTAAAATAAAAATTTCTTTAAATTGAATTCAAAAAACATTAAAATTTAAAAGAGTTAAAACACTGGGCCCCTACAGAAGGAGCGAAAACACGGGAAACGATCAAACAAGTTTAAGGGAAAATAAAAACCTTTTTTTTGGGGGGGGCCAGGCCGGGAAAGGCTTTCATTTCAGTTCCCGTTAAAAAATTGAACCCATGGGTTTTTTTTCCCCTATTGAGTTAATTGTCGATTTTCACGATTTGGGCCCTGGTTTTGTTCTTTCCCGTTTTAAAAATTTTCCCCTTTCCTGTGTTCCCCAGACCAGCATTTGTTTTATGTTACAAGTCATCGGCTGTTTTTTTGTTCTGTGCCCTTTTAATAAAAAAAACCCCCTAGCTTATCAACAGTCATCAAGTTAACAATGTCCTGTCTTTCTTCTCCCATTGTTGATGCCTATGGTGGACCTGCAGTTCCAAAGAACCCAAATGGTCAGCAATTTTGTGTCTTTCTCAGTCACCACAATTTGCCATGCCACAAAAAAAAAACAGAAAAGTGCAATAAAGTAAGATGTGTCACACAATACAGCTGTCCTTACAGGGATATCTTTAAGCAGGGGTGTCGTTAGACCTGGGCTTTCGGGGCTTTAGCCATGGATCAAATGAGAGCAGCTTTCTTTGCAGCCTCCCCTCCAGCAGCGGGACCGAACGATGGAGTCACCGTCAGCTGTTTGTGCTTTCAAGCTCTCTCTGTGTGTGTGTGTGTGTGTTTATTTGAGGGAGACAGATTTTTTTCACCTGTAGCGGGAGTAAAATTATAACTGTATAATAACTGTATAATAACCATAATAACTGTATGTTGGCTGTAAAGAGCAGCTTCTCAGCTTTCATAAAACCGTCAGATTTTTTCTGATGGCACAAAGTTACGGTATTTCAAAGCAAAACCTTGTTAAAACTGTCTCATCTGCGACTGACTCATAAAACGGATTCATGCTTTTCTGCTGAAGCTCAGGTTCGTTTATTCAAACATTTTCAGCCAAAACCATCATTTATTAGAAATGAATGTGATATCCACT
The DNA here is from genome assembly GCA_019802505.1 of Corydoras sp. C115. Taxonomy (NCBI): domain Eukaryota; kingdom Metazoa; phylum Chordata; class Actinopteri; order Siluriformes; family Callichthyidae; genus Corydoras; species Corydoras sp. C115. The sequence goes on from JAFMOC010001406.1 coordinate 9,673, forward strand.
GCTGACAAACATTTCATATGTAATTTAATTTTATCCAATATAACTAATAAATGATCAAACAAAATGAATGTAACAACAGTTTGAAAAATTATAAATTCACTCATGAAAGAGCAATATTTAAAGAGGACAGAGGAGGAATAAGGGATCTGGGCTAAAGCCCCTGATGTTTCAAAACCCTGATAACGCCCCTGTCTTTAAGCTTTTGTAGATGAATAAAGGATAGGATGTAAACAATTTCATACACACACACTTAACAGAGAAGTTGAAAGCAAGCACAATCCAAAAACTTGTATTTAGGGTAAATTGTGTGTTTCAAATTTACTCTACCCAAATTGCTCCTATTTTGTGTATGTGTCTCTCTGAGTGAGTCTGCCAGCGATGGATTTGCACCTTGTCCTGGGTGTATCTGCCCAGCACCTGAAATTATTTTGCAGTGTTATCAGCTCTTCATTCATGGCTCTGCTGGAGCACTGCTGCTACACAATTTACTGGATGAAACCTTGATTCATATTGGATTAGTAGTCCTGCTGAATTCCCCTAAATGGACTAATATATTTTTTCAATTGTTTAATACGGACACCTGATCACTACACAATCTGTACATGGCTGTCCTACATTGTTAATGCTTCCCAGGCACTCAAGGAGGATGAGTCTAAAAATAAATAAAAAAAATTCTAAAGATATATAAAATGATAAGTTATTAAAAATGCATTTTGAGCTTATTTCTTTGTTGTGTTTTACAGATCAGATCTTCTCTACATGGAAAGCAGCTTTAATCAGTGTCTTGGTTGTATGTGTGATCATTACCATAGCTGTTGGAGTTGTTGTATTTTATGATGTGGAAAGGTACCAGCTATTATAATTTATTATTGTAACATGAAGTCAACAATGACATCATCTATTTAAATTAGTAAGGTATTTAAACCTGATAGTAAACTGTAAAATCAGTAAAATAAAATAAAAAATAATAATAATAAATAAAAAATGGCAGATTGGATATTGATCAGGATTGATTATACCACAGTGTAGCTGTTTTACTGAGCAACTGATTTTTTTATCCCACTGAACCAGAGTTACTAATACATAAATATATCAAACAGCAATATTATTTAGGATGACAGTTTAATTAGTTCCATTAAGAAGTTCTTTTCTTTTGCCATCAAATATAATGCTAAATTTAAAACTGTATTTTTGTAATAATCTTTAATATGCTGATAATAACCATTCATCTAAAGTGCACTTCAACCAGAGGGTGTGAAATATGCTCACAAAATGATTGTCTGCTAAAAGGCTCTGGAAATGGGGACTCAAAATCTGATGAAACAAATTGCGTTCAAAGTGAAGATAAGTAAAATCTAATCTTACTTAATTAATCTAGTCAGTGACTACGAATACAATTAAAAAAGATATTTAAATGAAATTCAAACAGTCTTCAAAACTTCTCCCTCATCTCTGCTATATTCTTTTGAACAGGCCATAGTTAAACCTCTGCTCAAATGCCAATGTTCAACCCAAATTTGGGCTCAACCCGATTGGGGAGATTTCTAACCCTCACCAAGTACTCACTGGTGTTCCTTGGGGCATTAGCTTCCTTTGTAAAATTTACATAAAGGAAGGTTGGGATTTTTTTTGATGCACCACTGGCTATAGCAGGTCGAGCGGGGGAACTGATAATAAGTATTCATTCATTCATTCATTATCTCCCGCTTCATCCTCCATTAGGGTCACCGTGGGTTTCCCCATGCCCATCCAGGGGAGAACATCTCGGGCGCTGGGCAGATAGACCCAGGACAGGGCGCCACTCCATCGCTGGGCAGATAATAAGTATTTATAGACAAAATATAATTATATCAATCCAAGATGGCGCCGGTGAGGTCGGCTGCCGTCACGACTTCTCCACAACCCTTCTACCTTATTTTGTTTATTTTTCTTATTTATAATACTTTTAGACTCTTTTTCTTTTCACCACGGCACGCATTACATATGATAGAGACACTCTTGTTTCTATTAATTTACAATCCACTCACCTCACGACTTTTTTAACTCCAAATCCGAACTGGCCGAGGGAAATTCTGAGGGAGAACAATGGACGCGACAAAAAGAGACGACCCCGAGGGAAAAGAGCGGGCATCAGGAACAGGCTGAGGGTCAGGGCACACCGTGCCCCCTTACCTAGTATCCTGCTAGCCAACGTCCAGTCTCTGGAGAATAAACTGGACGACCTTCGGGCGAGAGTTAAGTTCCAGAGGGACATTAGAGACTGCAACCTTCTCTGATTCACCGAGACATGGCTGAACCCAGCGGTACCGGACCACGCCATCTTGCCGTCCGGGAACTTCACAGTGCACCATATGGACACAACTGTGGACTCGGGGAAGTCTAAAGGTGGTGGAGTTTGTGTTTTTGTAAACAATCGCTGGTGCAACAACACCGGTGTTGTTACACTGACACGCTCCTGTACACCGAACCTGGAACTGCTCGCACTCAAGTTTCGTCCCTTCTATCTTCCTCGGGAATTTACTTCGGTCATCGTTACCACAGTCTACATTCCACCCCAGGCCAACACGCTGTGTGAGCTTCATGACGCGCTCACACAGTTCCAAACTCAACACCGGGACGCCGCGCTTATCGTCGTTGGCGATTTCAACAGCGCTAACCTCAGATGCGCAGCACCGGAGTTTCATCAGCACATCAGCTGCCCAACCAGAGGCAATCGGACACTGGATCATTGTTACACCATGATTAGGAACAGTTACAGGGCTCAGGCTCATCCACCGTTTGGGAAGTCCGACCATGCCGCCATCTTTCTGATGCCAAAATATAAACAAAGACTGAAACAGGAAGTCTCAGTGGCTCAGAGGGAGGTGCCGCGTTGGACCGACCAATCGGTGGACACCCTGCAAGACGCTCTGGATGACGCGGATTGGGACATGTTCCAAACCAGCTGTGCTGATGACGTCAGTCTGTTTGCGGACTCTGTAGTGAGCTTCGTTGGGAAGCTGGTTAATGACACGGTTCCTAGAATCACCGTCAGGACGTTTCCCAACCAGAAGCCATGGATGGATACATCTGTCCGTGATGCTTTGAAAGCTCGTACAGCTGCATATAACTCTAGACTTATCTGCAGCGGCATGGAGGAACACAAAGCCGCGTCATACGGAGTACGCAGGGCGGTACGACAGGCAAAACAGCGCTATGCCGAGAAACTAGAGTCACAGTTCCAGCAGCGTGACTCTAGATCTTTATGGCAGGGACTGCGGACAGTGACGGACTATAAAAGCACACCCTCCGGTTTAACGAGTGCAGATGGGACGCTGGCGAGCGAGCTAAATAACTTTTATGCTCGCTTCGGCGCTCCATCCAACACGGCTCGCTGCGCAGCTGGCCGCGCATGCGCAGACCTTCGCGACGAACAGCCGCCACTCGTCATCTCGGAGAGTGACGTCAGGAAAGTGTTCAGAGGAGTGAATATCAGGAAAGCTGCAGGACCAGACGGGATATGCGGGCGTGTCCTGAAAACCTGCGCATCCCAACTTGCTCCGGTATTCACCAGGATTTTTAATCTCTCTCTGTCACTGGGCGTCGTACCATCGTGCTTTAAACAGTCTGTCATTGTCCCGGTTCCGAAGACATCTCAGCCATCCTGCCTGAATGATTACCGCCCTGTAGCCCTAACATCAGTTGTGATGAAGTGCTTTGAAAAACTGATCAGAGGCTTCATCACTTCTTCACTTCCGGACTCCTTAGACCCCCTACAGTTCGCCTACCGCCATAATCGCTCCACGGATGATGCCATCTCACACCTGCTTCACTCTGCCCTGTCTCACCTGGACACTGGGAGGAATAATTATGTTAGAATGCTGTTCGTGGACTATAGTTCAGCATTCAACACTATTATCCCTTCCACTCTCAACACCAAGCTGGAGAATCTGGGACTTCACCCATCCCTGTGTCATTGGATCTCCAGTTTTCTCACGGACAGACGGCAGGCAGTGCGGGTTGGCAAGCATCTTTCCACCCCCCTCACTCTCAGCATTGGGGCTCCTCAGGGGTGTGTTTTGAGTCCTTTGCTGTACTCATTATACACCTATGACTGCGTGGCCACCTCCAGCTCCACAACTATCATCAAGTTTGCTGACGACACCGTTGTTGTAGGCCTGATCTCCAACAACAATGAGCGGGCCTACATGGAGGAGATTATTCACCTGGAGACCTGGTGCCAGGATAATAAACTCCAACTGAACGTCAGCAAAACTAAGGAGCTGATAGTGGACTACAGCAGGAAACAGACGAGGAGCTTCCACCCTGTGAGGATCAACGGCGCTGCAGTAGAAAGAGTAGACAACTTCAAGTACCTTGGAGTTCACATCGCGCAGGACCTTTTTTTTTAAAATTCCCTTTTTTTATTAAATTAAAAAATTTTTTAAAAAATTTTTTTTTTTTTTTTAAAATTTTTTTTTTCCCCCAAAAAACCCCAAAAAAAAAAAAAAAAAAAAAAAATTTTTTTTTAAATTTTTTTACTTTTTTTTTTTTTTTAATTCCCCTTTCCCCCCCCCCCCCCCCCTTCCCCCTTTTTTTCCCCAAACCCCCAACCCCCCCAAAAAAAAATTTTTTCCCCCCCCAAAAAAAAACCCCCCCCTTTTTGGGCCCCTTTCCCCCCAAAAAAAACCCAAAAAAACCCGGGGGAAAAAAAATTTTTAAAAAAAAATTTTTTTTTTTATTAAAAAAAAATTTTTTTTTTTTAAAAATTTTTTTTTTTTCCCCCCCCGTTTTTTGGGGCCCCCCCCCAAAGTTAAGGGGGGGCCCCCCCCCCCCCTTTTTTTCCCCCCCGGGGCCCCCCCCCGGGAAAACCCCCCAGCCCCTTTTTTTCCCCCCCCGGGGTTTTCCCCCCTTTTTTTGAAAACCCCCCGGGGGGGCCCCTTTCCCCCGGGGGGAAAAAAAAACCCCTTTTTGGGGGGCCCCCCTTTTTTTTTTCCCCCCCAAAGGGGGTTTTTTTTTTTAAAAACCCCCCCCCTTTTAAAAAAACCCCCCTTTTTTTTAATTTTTTTTTTTTCCCCCTTTTTTTTTTAATTTTTTTGGTTTTGGGGGGGGTTAATTTTTTTAAAAAAATTTAACCCCTTTTCCCCCCCGGGGGTTTTTTTTTTTTTTTTAAAAAAAGCCCCCCAAACCCCCCCCGGGGGGGAGGGGGGGGAAAAAAAATTTCCCTTTAAAAATAAAAAACCCCAAAAAGGGGGGGGGTTTTTTTGGGAAAAACCCCCCCGGGGGGCCCCCCCTGGGGTTTCCCCCCTTTTTTTGGGGGGGGCCCCCCCCGGGGAAGGGCCCCCCCCAAAAAAAACCCCCCCCCCGGGGTCCCCGGGGGGGGGGGGTTTTTTTTTTGGGGGGGGGGCGGGGCCCCCCGGGGGGTTTTCCCCGGGGGGAAAAAATTTTTTCCCCCCTTTTTTAAAAAAACCGGGGGGAAAAAAAGGCCCCCCCTTTTTTGGGGGAAAAAAACCCCCCCCCCTTTTTTTCCAAAGGGGGGGGTTTTAAATTTTTTCCCGGGGGCCCGGGGGGGGGGCGGTTTTCCCCCCCCCCCCCCCCCTTTTTAAAAGGGCCCCCCCCTTTTTTTTGGGCCCCCAGGGAACCCCCCCCGCCCGGGTTTTTAAAAAGGGGGGCCCGGGGGGAAAAACTTTTTGGCCCGGGGGGTTTTACCCCGGGGGGGGGGAAATTCCCCAGGGGGAAAAAGGGGCCCCCCCCGGGGGGTTTTTGGGGGGGGGGGAAAAGGGGGTTGGGGGGCCCCTTTTTCTTCCCCCCCTTTTTTTGGGGGTTTTCCCCCTTCACCCCCCCCCCAAAAATTTTTTTGGCCCCCTTTTCCCCGGGGGGTTTTCCCTTTTTTTTCCGGAAAAAAAAATTTTTTTTTTTTTCCCCCCCGGGTTTTTTGGGGCCCCCCCCAAAAAAAGGGGGTTTCCCCCGGGGTTTTGGGGGGGAAAGGGGGGCCCCCCCTGGGAAAAAAAAAAGGGGGGGGGGCCCCCGGGGGTTTTTAAAAAAAACCCCCCCTTTTTTCCCCCCCCCGGGGGGGGGGGGCCCAATTGGGGGGGGCCCCCCCCCCGGGGGGGGGGGGGGGGGGTTGGGTTTTTGGGGGCCTTTTCCCCCCCCAAAAAAAAAAACCCCCAAAAATTTTCCCATCCCCCGGGTTTTTTAAACCCCAACCCGGGGTTTTAAAAACCCCCCCCCCCCCTTTTTGGGAAAAACCCCCTTTAAATTCGGGGTTTTAAATGGGGGGCCCCCCCCAAAAAACCCCCCGGGGGAAAAGGGGGTTTTCAAAAATTAAAAAGGGGGGCCCCCCCCGGGTTTAAAAAAGGGGGGAAAAAAAAATTTTTCCCCCCTTTCCCCCGGGGGGAAAAAACCCCCAAAAACCCCCCGGGGGGGGGGCCCCCCCCGGGGGGGGGGCCCGGGGGGTTTTTGGGGAAAAAGCCCCCAAAAACCCGGGGGGGGAACTTGGGCCCCCTTTCCCCCCCCGGGGGAAAGGGGGGGGGGGGGGGGGGGCCCCCCCTTTTTTCCCCCGAACCCCCGGGGGTTTTCCCCAAAATCTAAAGGGGTTTTAATTTAAAAAACATTCCCTTTTTTTGGGGGTTAAAAAAAACCCCCAAAAAAAAAAAAAAGGAGGGGGTTTTTCCCCCCCCCCCCCCCCATTTGGGGAAATTTTTTTTCCCCCTTTTTTTTTCCCCCAAATTTTTGGGGCATTGGGGCGGGGGAAATTCCCCCCTGGGAAACCCCCCGGTCCTGGGGGAAAAATTTTTGGAAAACGGTTTTTTCCTCGGTTTTTGGCCCTTTTTTTCCCCAAAAAAAACCCCAAAAACCCCCGGCTTGGGAAAAAGTTTTTAGGGAAAAACCCCCCAATGGGGAAAAAATTTTTAAAAAATTTTTTTTAAATTTTTTAAAACCCTGTTGGGGGGGGGCCCCCCCCTAAAATAAAAAGGGGTTTAAAATTTTTAAAAATTTTTTTAAAAACTAAAAAAAAGTTTAATTAAAAATTTTACTTCCACTCCTTTTAAAAAAAACCCCCCCGGTTTAAAACCCCGGGTTTTTCCCCCCGGGAGGAAATTTTGAAAAAAAAAAATTTTTCCCAGGGAAAAACTTATTGGTGGCAAAAAAAGGGGTTTGGAACCTTCTGATTTTTGGGGGGGGGAAAAAAAGGGGGGGGCCCCGGGTTTTTTCTCCGGGGCCGGGGCCCTGGGGGGGCCCCCCAATTCCCTGGGGGGGTTTTTTTTTTTATTTTTTGGGCACAAAAAAGGGGGGAAAATTGGGGGGTTTTTGAAGTTAAAAAAAAAAACCCGATTTTTAAAAAAAAAAACTTTAAAATTTAAATTTAAAAGGGGGGAAGTCCCCTTTTTTTTGGCGGGGGGGGGTTTTAAAAAAAAAAAAAAAAAATTTTTTAAAAAGGGTTTAATTTTTTTTTTTTAAAAAATTTTTGGGGGTTTTTTTAAAAAGGAAAATGCGTAGGATGATTGGAAAAAAAATTTTTAAAAAAAAAATTTTAAAAGGGTTTTTCCAAATTTTAAAAATTTAAGTAAAAATTTTTTTTTTAAAAAAAAGGAAAAAAAAAAAAGGGGAAAAAAAAAAAAAAAAAAACCCTTTAAAAAAAAACTTTTTGGATTTAAAAAATTTAAAAATTTTTGGGGGGGGAAAAAAAATTTTTTTTTTTAAAAAGGCCCCCCCTTTTTTGGGGGGGGGGAAAAAAGGGGGAAAAAAAAGGGGAAACCCCCCCCCTTTTTTTTTTTTTTAAAAAAAAAAAACCCCCAAAAAAAAAAAAGGGGGGGGGGGAACCCCAAAAAAATTTTTTTCCGAAACCCAAAAGGGGAAAGGGGGAAAAATTTAAAAATGGGGTTTTAAAGGGCCCCCTTTTTTTTTAAAAAAAAAAATTTTCCCCCCCCTTTTTTTTTTTTTTCCCTTTTTTTTCCCCCCGGGGGGAGGGGTTTTTTTTTTTTAAATTTTTTTTTTGGGTTTTTTTTTTTAAAAAAAAGGGGAATTTCTTGGGGGAAAAAAGGGGGGGGGCCCCCCCAAAAATTTAAATTTGGGGGTTTTGGGTTTTAAAAAAAATTTTCCCAAAAAAAATTTTTTTTGGGAAATTTTAGGGTTTCCCCAAAAAACCCCCCTTTTTTTTTTTGGGGGTTTTTTTTTTTAAAAAAAAAATTTTTGGGGGGTTTCCCCCAGGATTTTAAAAAAAAAATTTTTTAAAACCCCCCCCTTTTTTTTTTAAAAAAAAAAAACCCCCCGGGGCCC